>VWZO01015372.1:30609-43178 GCA_013396975.1 Bucco capensis
AGCAACGTTAGGACAAAAACACTGACATGCATACATACATTGTATTTTACAGAGATACAATAAAAGTGTTTGTGATAGAATATCACAAAAGCCACATCTTTATCTCATGTTCAGTTTGATTGAAACACATTTCCTTACAACACTTAAATATACAAAGAGCAAATAGAATGTTGTTAAGGTAAAACACAGGGTACAAACTGGCCAGTGCCCTGCTAATTGTTAATGAGGGTAGAAAGCAGATTTCAATGCTTCTTTTAATTAGCTTCATTAGTCATCTCCCCCACCCCCCACCCCCAAGATGTCCTCCGGTGGATCTTTTTTCATTTTCTCTACAGTCTCCCATTAGCCCAGGTTCATGGAGTCCTTAATGTTCATATTCAGTCATTTTAATACACCAATAAATGTGGGAAGGGCAATCAAGAATAAAGAAGGTGCAATGGTATGGAGCTGGCATTGATGCTAGCTACAAAGGTGACTTGTCTACTTGGAGACATGGGATCCATCTGTGATGAACAAAATTTGAGATGAAGGCACGCATTCTGCATTACTCTGACCTTTTAGCAGACCTGTAAGAAATAAAAATGGGTATCTTAGCTAGAATACTAAATTTGAGATAGGAAACGATAACATGACTGCTTTTGTCTTTTCCTTATTCACTAATTTCTTTTTTATTACTTCACTTTCAAACTGTGACTTAAGGCTTTCTACACTATCCATACTGCTAGCGTTTCAACTTCAATTAGCAAAAAGCAAACATTTTCTGCAGGTTCTCTACAAAAAAAGAGCAGACGGGAAAAAAAAAACAAAACACAGAGACAGCAACAAATAAGTGAACTTTTTGTTAACAAATCATAAAGTGAATCAGGTGGCTTTTCTGGGCCCCTGAAGAAACATTATGCCATGCCTTTGAAGAAGCTAGCAATATGATCTTATAATTGAAAGAAATAGTGTGTAACACAAATAAGTACAACCAGTATCTTCCCAAGGCAACTTTGGTTAATATGCTGCATAGCACAAGAGCTAAATATAGATATTTCAGGATTTCCTCTTCCCCCCCCCCCCCCCCCCCCCCCTTTAAAATTCCTCATCTGGTGTGTTAGTTAATGTTACATAAACATTTTAATATATGAAGTCAAACATGTGCTTTCACACTGGTGTTAATGAATTGTGATAATTAAAAGTGTCTAACTCAATAAAAATCGAAACTTTCATGGATAAAGTAGAAATTATCATACATAGTCTTCAAATACAATCTGTTTGCAATTACCAAAATGAAATAATATATATTAGATTTTTATGGGTTTTAAATGACATTTTGCGCTTCCCAGGAAGTTCTTTTTTCACCCTTTCTCTAAGTTACTAAAAGCCTGAGGTCTATTAGAAACTGCAACCCCCCACTTTCAAGCTAATTAAAGTAGTAGAGGCTTGGAGGTTTAATTCCCCAGAGCTGAAGCTCAGTATGAGAAAGGTAATTTGTCTGTCCAGAACAAAGATTAGGGAGCAGCCAGCAAGCATATTTAATAAATGAGCATCAACTATCTTCTACTATGGACACAGACAACACCAATTATGTAACTACAAGGGAATTGCTGAGTGATATGTAAACTAGAAGATTTTTAAGATCTTTGAGAGATGTAATCTAACGCATACTTTTAAATAAAGTACAGAAGCTGAAGACAAGCCTTTGCTACCAGCATTGCCAACTGGTGGAAAATTTACACTTTTAGTAGGTGGTGATACTGTTGCAAACAGGAAATACTACAAGAATAGTACCACTACCAAGAAAACAGAAAATTCTTGACAATACAGCCCCTTCAAATGAAACAGCACAGAGGACATCACAAACCAAGAGTTTGCATTCTGCAGGCAAGCAGTACCGAGTTTAGAGAAAACAGGTTTGAAGGGTGGCTTTGGGTGTTTTTCTGTTGTTTTTTCCAAACTACATAGCAAGAGATGGAAAGTTACAATTTACATGTGCAAATTGCCTCAGAGGGGCAAAAGGCAAGAATAGCCAACATCATTGCATTTGCCTCCTTAAAAAGAAAAGCAAGTTTTTAAAACAAGGTTAGGTGCTTGCACCAATCACCAAAAGGTATTAACCTGTGAACTATATTAAGATAATAGTGAGTTCATAACTCTCACCTTCACCTATGCAACAAAAATGTGTTTTAATGCTGGGAGTATGTCTCAATCTCTTCAGTTTAATAAAAAACCCTGTGAATATTCTGCTATGTCAATAATCTCTAGTGGCAGAATAACCTAGAGACTGACTGATCTTGCATATTTAGTAAAAACTGTTACAGCTAACTCTGTCATAGTGGCAGAATATTTCTAATAAGTGGCCCTAAACCATATAGCTTTATGGAAAACATCTCAGATGAAAAATTCTTCAGACTGTTAAAAAGCCAAGACAGAAAACATGATTCTTTTGGCACCTGCCCCTGTAGATTCCCAAACTCCAGAAATCTGACAAATCTATCAATTATCAACATCTCTTCACAACTATATTTCAGTTTTCTGGGGTTCAGGTGCTTTGCAATTGCCCTTTGAAAACTAGTAGGAAAACTTACACTATTTTCTAGAGAGATTATATCATAGAGAAAAAAAACCCAAACTATAATCTCTCCCCTTAGTCTTCTCCCTAATAACTCTTTATCTGCCTCACCATTGACTGTAGGAATGCAGTTAATAGTCAGTGACAGAAACTAGTAAAAACCTTTTCTCACTATTTTCTCTGCATTTAGCATCTACCAAGTATCTACAGTCTGAGCTCTGCAAGCCCAGTCCAATTCTACTTCTCTTTTCCATGTTCTATGTTCCTCGTCATGTCTACTGCTTTTATTGCAACTACATCATTTTTATGTTTTGCTAAGGCATAGTAAGAAACTGATAAAACTAAACGACAATTTAGACACTTATCTGAAGTTACATTAAACTTTACATTCGTAGAAGACAAGTGGATAAACCACTCTCAGAATGGTAAACCTTTTACTGCAGTATATAAAGATGAATGGGTTTACCTATATTTTCAAATAGGATACCTACAGATACTCTGTTAACAGATTCACTGCTAGCTACTCTATTTTACAGATTTGTTTCATTAAAATTCACAACAGTATAAATCTATGAATCTTTAACTGTATTTGTACTTCCTTGAGAAGAGGCTGCACATTCTCCTCCAATCTTAATTATCTTTGTTCTGCCTAACTATACAGGACTTCTGTACTCAACTCTCTCATCACCTCAACTGACAAATTAAGTAAATAAAAAAGATCCATGTTTTATTTTGATGTAATTACATTCACTGTATAATACTTGAAAGAATACTTAAAATTAGTCAGTAAATTTATGCACAGGAAAAAAAGTAAACACAGATATTGAAATGTAGCAACAAAATAAAAAAATCATGGAAATTAAAAATCAGTTTGTGTTTTCTTGGACATGTTTTTCCACTAAATAAAGCACAAAAAGTATTCTCTACACTACAGAATAGATCATCCTAGCATTTATCCCAGATTTTTTAATCTTCCAAATTCCTATTTGCAGATAAATGTTATTTTTTGTGATCCTTACAGACATTAATGAAGTTCCTATTGTAAATCTATAAAGAATTACCAACTGAAGTGTGCACTTTTTGTTTCATTGCAATAACTCAGTGCTGTGTGATTGCCTGGGTTAATGATGAAAAAGTCAAATATACTATCAGAGCTGATGGAAAAATCTATCACCAATCTGAAATTAAAATTCATCTGTGGTCAATAAGATTTAATATCCATGCAAGTGGCGCTGTAAAGAGTAAATGAATCAATGTCATCAATACATAATCAGTATGAAATATGATATGAATAAAATTATGTGCAAGAGTCATACATTCACTCTTTTCTGGACCAGGGTGGAATGAACAGTCTCTTAACTCAACGTTGACAGTAATTGTTACAAATTAGCCACAGTAGTTATCAAAATGCAGTCACTTGCATAGCTTTAGGACTTATTAAGGAGATTAAAATAGATCTAAAACTATCTAGTTTCAGAGTTACAGGACAACTGTTGATTCAAGTTTTTTTCTCTTCCTCTCTATATGATTTATACAGTCATTATTTACTCATTTAGCTAGAAACCAAGAGCTTTCAACCACAGAGATATACTATCTCTACTTGAGCTATTAGTGTTACGGAGTGATAAGAAAATAGCACTTTGGTTTTTAAATCTGTTATGACATACAAAACAGACAAGAAAATACTTCTAAAAGAGTACCCCAGCATGCTTCCTCAACTAAAACTTTAATATTAAAGTGAAATACATCGGTTTAGTTCAGGAACCTTCTCTTCACAAGACATTTATTTCCATATTAAAGGATCTAATTTTCCTCACACAGAAACCCTCTCTCTTGTAGCCCTTAATTTCAAGATTATAAAATAAAATACTTCTCTTTGTGAAGAGCTTATATTAATGTATGCTCTCCATCTGGCTTTGTACACAAGGAGTTCAACAGCTGTACAGATGAACGAACATACCTAAACCAAGTTACACTCACTCTATATATCATAATTAAAAGGGTAGTATTCTTCCCTATACTCCATGCCTAAGTTACTTAGGGTAAGTTCAGTTACTTAAAGGTCTCCTTGCAGGGGTAGAAAACGTCCACTATTAGAATGAAATTGATCTTCATTTAGCTCTAATAAAGCTTATTAGTAATTGTTGAGTATTCACCTTCTGGTCTGGCAGTAGTGGATTACTCTGAAGTGAATTCAAATGGCCATTGATGAGAGCTGTAGGTCTATCATGTTCACAAAATAAACTGCCATTGATGTAGTGAAACCGATCTCCAGGGACCAGGCGATTCCGGCAGGTAGAGCATGTAAAACACTGCAAAAGGAAAGAGACAGCAAGTGAAACTACAGCACAAATTAAGTATGCTGCAGATTTGGAAATTACACTTCAGAGACCACAACTACAGTTGAGATATGGAGCTGTTTGGTTTCTAGTATCTCCAAATATGGCATTAGTCTTACCTGTTGGAACTATGAGTACATAACTCAAGTATAGTTTTACCAATTACAAGGGAACAAAGGGAAGCTTTACAACATACGCTCACATTTCTAGAGATTGCTTTGCATTTCATTCACGGAGATACAGATTTTATACTAAAGAAGCACGGCAGTACTAATCAGCTACTAAAAAATAATACAACAACAACAAAAAAAAACAAACCAGAAAATTCCTCCTCACCTTAAGATGATAGACGTTGCCCTGTGCCCTCATGACTAGCTCACTAGCAGGAATGGACTGTCCACAGGCACTGCAAGCACCACTATTTCCAAATAACCTGAAACAGAGGTGATGATCATGAATAATTTAATACACAGGAGGCTCTAAGCATTTTTGTACATCACTGTAATGGCTTATTACACAACTATTTTAGACTTCTGACCCTCATCTTCTAACTTGCTTACGTATGGTAGTATGAAAACGTTTATTTTTGTGTAACAACTGGTAGCTTCACCCTACTTGGATATGGTTACACAGGATTTAATCATAAATATTGACTTACACCTCTAGAAACACAAACAGTTCTGTTCTACACGCATTTTATCAGATTACTGGGTTCATCATAAAAAAAAAAGATACAATTCATGACTGGAGTTTAAATGTATTGTGTCCTTGAAATTATATGAAGAACTCTTTTGTACTTTAATCATATCTTGAGATATGAGTCATCAAAAGGGTTAAGAGGATTTGATTGTATATCTAAGAAGACATCATGCTCAGTGTATTGAAACTCCAGTAAACCTCCATCAGTGCAGAGTTTCCATTAGAAACTCTCTGCTATCCAGGTTGATATATAATGTGTATGGGTTAACCTTTTCAATCATGGTGTCAACACTTTAGATTTGCCTCTGCTCATCTCTTTCATCCTAACCTTCTCTCTCTCTTGATAATGAAATGCTTGCTCCAACTTCCCTCTATCTGCTCCTGAGTCCACAATTTAGATTACTTCATCTCTGCTAGCAACAAACTGAATGAAATTTCGATTTGAGCAGAAAGTAATTTACCGGGATCTGGACCCATTTGTCATCATATCTCTCTGGGTGTTTGCTGTATCACTGCAGTTTTCCTATGCAATCAAATGAGACCACAACATCTGCCATTGGGGGGGGGCACACGCAGTGGGGGGAGGGAGGAAATAGGCAGAAGACTGGTGCAGAAAAATATATACATAATTCTTGAAATCCATTTAAAGGTACAACACGTTGATTCAAAATATAATACAATAATGATTATTGAGTTCTACTTTTATAGTCTGCGTTAGCTAGAATTAGAAAACCTTTATTTGCTTTTGCACATGCCTCTAAATTACACACAAATATTTATAAAGACTACCACAATCATTTTGCAGTAAAAAAGGAAACTGAACTAGCTGGCAGGGTCGCAGACCCACTTTTCTGCACGATGTAAAACATAGTAATAGGATTTACAAATTAGCGTATTGGTGTCATAATAAATATTAATATTTGCATCTCCTTCCTGTTCAAATAAAGTCATAAAATTCTGTTTGTGTCAACCTAGGAGACGCGTTACAACGGAATACCCATAATCTGAATGATTGCAGTGTGCCTCTGTATAAAAATAATTGCTTTGAATTTTCAGAATCTGAGCTTGCAGAGGAGGCTTGTCATGTTCAAACTACTAATTTGCTGTCGCCACTTTATTGAAAATAGCCTGTAAGTTGTTATTAAATGTATTGACTGAACGACAGAGAGAGTAGTAAAACTGCCCCTTAAGATGGCTTTTAATAGGAAGCTGAGAAACAAATTTTGCAGCAGCATCGATTTGAAGAGTTCAATCAAAACTCCATTTCAAAACTAATTAGTCTGAGATCCACGACACATTGACACGTTCTTGCAGAATCACAGTGGTTACAAAGGGAAAGCTGAACTAATACATTGTCAGGACCTCCAGCCAGAGGGACTAAACTGTCTGGAAACTAAAGGTCCATTATTAGGGCATCTCTTCTAAATCAGGACCAGTTCCGAGTAGTTACATGATGTATCGGGGTTACTTCCAAAGCATTTTTCTTCCTCCACTGTTACTAGTAATGAACATAGCACGTAGAAAAGGTGCACAGGAAGCACTACAAGCAGAAGCAGCAAGGCACTGTTACACTTTTGGAGCAAAGACCCAAAAATCTGAACCTGGTGAGCTGTCTCTCACAACCCATCATACAATTGTACCACTCAACTCAAAACACAGCTTTCAGAATACTGATCTCATTGCACTACTTGTCTTCATTAAGCATTCATTTGTTATACAGTTCTCTCTGACTAGATGTGGTCATACACCTTATATGTCTGTGAATTCTAATAAATGGAGTCAAACTAATCCAGAGGCTTTCCACACATCTTAGGTTTTCTCTAAGCATGTTCCCAGAACAATTCCAGTTTGAGAAGTCACTTCAGCTGTATCTTCTGCTAAAATTCCTAAAGATTGCTTGCAAGGTCAGAACACCTTTCTGCTGTTTTGTATTATTTATCAGGAAAATAAAGCTTATTTTTCCTTCTCTACTGTTATGAATGGTTTTTGTTCTGTAACATCATTAACAGGAAAAAGGGGTTATCTTTTACAAAAATGTTATTCCTCCTTACCAGTAAAGGAAGTCTTCCACAGTAACTATTTTTTACTGAAAAAGTTGTTTCACGTGGTTTTTGAGGCTGGAGAGCTAATTATCTAACCAGGGGGACTGTCCAGGACAGTATTTGATTTAAAAGGCTTGAGGCTTTAGGTGCTCAATTAAGTAGCTATCGGTCTCAGACTGGACTTTAATGGGCTCTTTTCTCTTTAACTGCAGCAATGGGTAGAGATACCCCAGGTCAGGCTAATTAAAGCCAGGGGACTCTTTAATTGTGATGACAGAACTGGTTTCAGTTTCCTCTTTGGGTCCTCAGTCCAAGAAGGTCATTAATATTTCAACATTTGGGCAATGCAATCAATCACAAACATCAAGAGGTTCCCTATACTGAGAAAGCAGCTCTTCTACACTTAGCAGTATTTTACTGAGCCACCTTAAATTAACTACTGTGTGGTTCCAACAGAGCATTGCCCACAGCCCCAAACACACAAGTGCCTAGGGCTTTGAGAGTTTTGTTGTTGTTTGGGGTTTATTTTTGGGGGGGTGGGGGTGCTTGAGATTTTTTTGGGTGAGGAGGGAGGTTCAAAACTTTCACAAGAGTGCAAATCAAAGGAGAAAGAAATCTTTTCAGCCTGGTTTCCTGTCTTGCTGCTCAAAATTCAGCATCAGCAGAAACACATCTCTAGCAACTTATACTAACAAAATAAGGTTCCAGTTTCTTCCAAAATTGTGGAGACAGACTCAAGTGCTCCACTTCTTGCACAACATGGTGCGTATTTGTGCCCACAAATACATATCTAAGCCCTAGCAAAGAAAAATGCACATCCAGACCTACTGATCCAGAAGTGATTGGTGTTTCTGTACATTCCCTATATTTAATCTAAATTCCGCACCAGCAATATTAACTGTAACAAAGAAAGGCAACACAGAAATTACGCCTGAAGCCAAGTCCATTAAAGGTATTTCAGAATAACTACAGACCAAGCACCTTAAAAGCACCAGAAGCTATTGATACTTAAAAGGGGGGCTGTGCATAATGGCAAGTGCTGCATTAGAGAAGGGGAAGAAAAAAAAAAACCAGCCAAATTACGCTTGGTTAATTCAGAGTAACAGATCTGCCCCCAAGTGAATTGGAGGCCTTGAATTAATTCTGTTATGACAAATCAAGATAAACGTTCCCCCTAAATTGCATGCGATTTAATTAATTTTTGAGATCCTGGGTTGTTTTTTTTTCTAGCTAATAGTTCACATGCTCCTGCGCTGTCATTGTGCTTGAGTGGGCAGACTTCAAAGTGATATTAAATAACCAACTATTAGATTTACCTAGCACGTCCTATTGGAAAAGTGCCATTTAATTACCTAGCCTGTTCAATTAAAGGGACAGCATTCCCTGAATATAGCAGCTTGCCGCTGATTACCAGGGAAATGAACTCGCCGACTGCCGGCCCCCGCCCCTCCTCGGCGCACACTGCGGCTGCGGGCGGGCGGTCGAGGCGCCCCGCGGCCGGCGGGGTCCGGCCAGCCCCGCGCACACCCCGGCAAGAGCCCGGGCTGGCTGCGGGAGGGGAGGGGCCGCGGGTGCTGCCCCTTTAAGACGCGCCCGGGCAGCCTCCCCCCTTCTTCACCACTCCCTTCTCTCTCTTAGCGGCCAATTTTGTTAATTAAATGTTTTGTTTGCGACGCGGCTCTCATTCATTTCGGACACGTCATTCCGAGCAGATCTAAGCCAGGGACCAGATCTCATTAGATAAAACCTATCAGAACTAAGAGAAAATGGAGGAGACACTAATTAAAGCTTTTAATTGTGCGGATTCGCTGCCACGCTGCTGCTTTATCTGGCATCTTAAGGTTGGGAGGGCTGTGCTCCTCTCCCCTCCCTGCAAGCACGCTGCTGCGGTGGGGAAGGGAGGGGAAGGAACTGGGATTTTTGCCTCCCTCTCTCTTCCCAGGAACCTTGGCTTTCAATTGAAGCTGCTGCTGTAGCTCTACGGCTAATTTGTTGTCGGGTTTGGGGAGGGGACGGAGGGAATGGGGAGTGTTGTGTTGTTTAAATGGCAATAACAAAACCCCATGTAAAAACCGCAGACTGGTAAAAAGCTCATTAATAAATGGCCCCGTGGTCTTGCCCGGAGGAGTCAAGTCCATTTCACCTGGCGCCTGCCTGGCCGATCAACCTTCTTCCTCGTTTTGTCAGTCTTGTCTAATGTGCCCCACGTCCCCAGTTAAGAACTGTGCCCGTGGCTCTTGCTGGAGGACGGGAATGTGCCTCCGCAGGCACTCTACAGAAAATTATGAGGGGGGGGAAGATGGCAGAGGGGAACTAGAGAGACTCTCTGCCAAATGGGTGGCATTGCCTCCACAACCAAATGAGGCCATTTCAGGCAAGAAGAGGGCGAAGGCCTCGCTCATGCCTGCAGGACCCATGTGGAAGTCTGTGAAGTCCATCTCCAGCAGAAAAGCTCCAAGTTAACTCATCCCTGGCAGGATCAGGCCGTCCTATCCCACCTTGAGTGTACAGTGTCCAGGTCAAGTTTCAGCAAGCATCTGTTAGACTTACTTTTGCAAGTCAAATTACACAGATCTAAAGAGAAGTCAGGCGCTAGAACAAGGAGATCAATTCAAAACCCTCATCTGATAAAGCATCCTATTCATAATTGCGTATATTAAAATAAACTAGTATTAATTTTTGGCAACATAAAACCAGAGGACTGTGATAAGCTTGCCTGAACTTGCCTCTGGGATACAGTGGATGCATCTTCTCTTTTTAATTAGTAGTAATCAGACACGAGGGTTTGTTTGATGGTGTTGGTCAAGTGATGAATCTGTACTATTCAGTCCATCTTAACAGTAGTGTCAATTTTTCCACTTCAAACAAGACTCCTTCCTTAACACTGTTCTGCTCTATTTAATTACAATTCTGCCAGGCTTAGGCTTGTTGCTTAGGATGATGACCGAAAAGCACCATCAACTTCCCCACATGTGCCAATTATCTAGCATTTCTTTAAAAATACCTCCAAAACTAGCAAAGCTAAAGCTCCTATTCCCCAAAGATAGTGAGGGCTAGTTTTAACCACTGAACTGACTGAAGATGCAGCCATCGATCAGGATGGAGGCTGCACTCTCCAAGTAAACTCTGTCCGTTTAACTAAGGATGTCTCCATGCAGGCTCACACACATTCTGTACAGTCCTGATCTGCTCAAACAGAATTCAAGTTTTACAACATCAGCAAACTTGTAGCATTTGGTGGCTGATTTTTTCTTTTTTTTTTTTTTTTTAAGGAAGTGGAACTTTTTGGCCACTGGGGAAAGGGAAAAACCTGGGTTAACTCTTGACATTTACAGTAAATGAAAAGCCAGAAGCACTTAAACAAAACTATTTGTTTTACCTAAGCATTTCTGTTATGCTGGGAATGTATAGGGCTTTTTTGTTGGGTTTTTTTTAATTACTGAATGTTGAAATAGAACACCTCCTTGAAGCATTCATGTGCATCAGTCTATCAAACCATTTACTCAAATTAAATGTGTAATCCTTCAAAATGCCTCCTTTTAAATTAATGAGTTTAAGTAGCTTGAGTTCACCTGAAAAGATCGTACAGGCACCTGACCTCATGAATTCTTTCTATTAATTATATTGGAAACTCATTGGAAGGGATACTCTGCATAATCTTACTGTACCCCAACAGATGCGAGATTAATAAGGCTTACTTCCCCCTACCCAAATCTGTGGCATTTAAAGCAAACAGCTTCAAAAGAGGAAGAGATAAGAAATGAACGGCAAAAACATATCCCTCCTCTCCTGTCCCTTGCGTTTTCTCTATACTGCAAGTGAAGAAACATGTCGCTTCAAAGCTAGTCTGTAACAATGCGAAAACAAACATGCCACTGGTTTGGGCTATAAGTAGAATCGGTGGCCCTCCAACTGATGGTTAATCAGCTTCTTTCACAAGGAGAACAGAGAATGAGTCATTCTGTTTCCACTCAAAGGAGTTTAAAAGTGCTTATGTAAATATCATAATTAATCAGATACTAAAGGCAGGCATTTCATTATTTAGCATCTCTGCCACAGCCTTATTTAAGCCCTATGATTTTAACATTTACCGTTCAGATATGCACACTTCTCCTTCAACACTACAACAAAGCAGATTAATTTAGCCTCTCTGATTGCTGTTTATTTTTAGTTAGGACTTGTTTTGTGCTGACAAACCACTTTAAAGTTACAGTCGTCGTTCCACCCCCCCAACTCTTCCCTCCACTTGGCAGTCGCAACTGCGCCCTGGGCTAGGCACTAACATCCGCACCCGCACGTCTCTCCGCGCCTAACGTGGGAGCGGTCCTGAGCCAGGCTATCCTCCCGCCTCGCGGACACCCACCCCACCATCACAAAGGGGGGAAAGGGGAAAGATGAGGGAAGGCAGTGCCCTCCATCCCGGCCACGGCTGTCGAGCCTCACCTGATGTAGTCATTCCTGCAGAGGATCATGCCGCTCTTGGTGTAGCAGGACGTGCCTATGTCCCCCAGCTGGGCCTGGCAGCAGGAGCACTTGAGGCAGCGGCTGTGCCAGTAGCTGTCCATGGCGTAGAGCAGGAAGCGGTCGGCGATCTTCCCCCCGCAGCCGGCACACCTCTTCCACGAGAGGGAGCCCGCCGTCACCGGGGGCGGCTGCGAGCTGCCGCCGGGGTTCACCATGGCCTGCGCGGAGAGAAGGCCGGGGGCGGGTCAGCGGCGACACAGCAGCACCGCGCCCGCCTCCCACCTTGGGGCCAGGGCCGTTCCGGGCTCGGGCCCCGCCGTGCCGGGGAGTGAGGGGTGTGCGTGCAGCAGGCGGGCCCGCGCAGCTGGCGGGGGACACAGAACGAGCACGACCCGCCGCTCCCCGGCTCCGGGCTTGTGCAGCTGCAGCTCATAAGTCAGCAACAGTCCCGGGGTTGGGTTTGCTTATGAA
>VWZO01015372.1:45683-103085 GCA_013396975.1 Bucco capensis
AAAAAAAAAGAGAGAGAGAGAGCAAGGGAGGGGGCGAAGAGAAGGAGGAGGGGAATGGAGAGGAAGGAGGGAGTCAGGTGGGCAGCGGTGGCCGCGCCGCCCGCCAGGGCGCTAAGGAGGGGCGCGCGCGCGGCCGTTAGGGCGCCTCCCGCCCTGCCCCGCCCCGCTCCTCTCCTTGGCCACCAGTTGAGAAACTTGGTGGCGAGGGGCCGTCCCGGCTTCCCCCCCCCCTCGGCTGGCCACCGCCAGGGACAGGCCCGCTCCTGCAGAGCCCTTCCTGGGTGCTGGGCGCTCTCCCGCGCCGGCGTTCAGGAGACGTGCGGCCCCGTTACCCTCCTTGCGCTCCCCGGTGCCTGCGGCCTCGTCCTGCCCCGCAGCTGCCCACCCCAGTCCTCAGGGCGGTCTGGCACTTGGCTCCCGTGCTGGGGTGGGGAGGAGGTCGTCAGGGACGTGTCCGGCTCGTCCCTTGAATGGAGGGGGTCGTATCAGGCCACCGACTAATAAAAATTCCCCCGGTAAAACCATCGAGCTGTGCTTGGGAATCCCCGCCCAAGTACGGCCCGCTATCACTAGCACCCTGTAACGGGTTAACGGGGTTAAACTGCTGCAGTTGGCTGGCAGTTAGCGCGGGTTGTCCTGTGGGAAGACAACTGCATTTCTGAGGAAGCAGCCCAAGGATGGTAGCAAATCAGACACTTACATAGGGAGACTTAAAACGGGAAGAAAAATCCCCGTGTAATAATCACACATTTTTGAGGCCTAGGTGTAGCACACAGGATAAGCAGAAGTACATCACCATACAGCTAAAAAAAACCCTCGAAATAGTAAGAGGTATCTATAAATGCTTCACAGTTAGTGGGTGAACAGTTATTCCTGCAGGCGTCAGGGGATTTGCCCAGCTGCTAGCACAGGTTCTTACGCATGGGGCACACACATCTTTGTCACACAGCATACATGAGAGCTTCACTGGCTCAAGATTCCAATCCCTTACACCTTTCTGTGGAAGAACAGAAAAACTTCATAATAGGAGTTTCTTGATTCCAGACTGCTGATGTCAGTAGTAGCTGACCAGCGGGTTGGCAGGGCAGGGCCCTATGCACACCCAGGCTAACACCGGCCTGCACCGCAGGAGAGGGCCCCACAGGGAGCCGGGGAGGGGGTCAGTTAAGTGCTGTTATCGGATAAATATTTAGTAATGGCAGCGTGACTTCATTACACATTTGTGTGCGTCCACCACCTCTCCCCATTGACCAAGGCAACAAAGTATTTTAAACCAGTTCCTGCTGGTGGCTAACGTCGAAGGGAGGTACCCGCACAGCTATACGAAACTTTAGCCGGGAGTACTAATTTACAAAGAAGTGCATCGGTACAAAAATGCAGAGCGACTTCCCCTTGACAGCCCGACTGGTAAATCTGGTCCCGGGAGTCAGAGCCCAGGTGTACTTTAACCATATCGCCACCTGTGGGCCGCCTTCATTTCTGCATCCCTGGCCTTCGATGGACCACGGAGACATCTGCCCAGGAACCGTTTAAAATTTAAGAAAAAAAATGTCTAGCTAGGAAAAATGTACTTGAGAAAACACAGGGTATCGTAGATATGTTTTGTTTCTAATTATATAGCAAATAAAATACTGACATTTGAATTGCACCACAGGTATGACTTAAATGCAGGAGAAATGTCTACTGTCTTTCTCCATAGACTGGAATATGTTTAAAGTCTGTGCATAAAGTGGACTAGGAGCTTGTGGAAAGCTTCTGTGGGGAAGGCAGGGAGAGGACTGATGTTGTGGTTAAAAATAATGTATTTTTTTAGCATAATTCTATGAAATATATCATCTGGATGTAATCCCCATATACATACCACATTTAAACATATTCAGCAATTTTAGATTTGTTATTTAGGATCTGGTAGAAGGCATGCTACAGATAATCACTGTATAGATAATCACAGTCACTGTTGTTCTAGCGCTCTGATAGCTAAGAGCACAAGAACAGAGAAAACACCAAGCAAAAATAAAATCTAAGTTGTCTAATTATCTAAGCCTGTAATGGCTGGAAGCTACCAAATTCACTCTGGAAGAGCCATCAGGACCTCTCCTCATTGGAAAAGATATTCTACCAAGAAACTCTGCCATAGGCACTAAAATGTTTACTAGTCTTAAGAGTGACAGTGATACAAAAAATGTGAATTACCTTCTCAAGGAGCAGAGTTTTAAAAGGCTTAATGACATCTTCCAAATACCATTACAATGCTCATATCTTTTTCTGAAATCTGAACTTCACTAATTTTTGTGATTAATTTTAACAGAGAAAGCCTTAACTGAGAGCATTTTGCAGAGCAATATTTTTCTAATTTTTCTTTTGTGCAGCATCTGCTGTTGCTGTGCTGTCATCTTCGTTATGTTTTTCATTGTCTATGTGCCATAATGTAATTAGTTAGTTCAACATCATCTGTGCTATTAGATGAGATGTTTCTATGGTAAGTTAACATAGTTCTGTGTAATTGGTAGATTGCAGCAGTAGGCATGAATGTATCCATCAACTTTAGGTCGATTTGAGTCCGCAAGATTTAAATTCATTTGGCATACGTTATCCTCAAAGACTGTTAATTTTGGCTGAATGGATAAAAAACACAATGCAGAAGAAAATCTGACTGCTTATATCACAGTACTTTTGGAGTCAGGGAAGGAAAGCATAAAATTGCTGGCTTAGTAGTTGCAATCTGAATGTCTGGAAAATGTTACAGCCTGTGATCCAAATCATTCTTAAACCTAGACATGCCACTAAGATAGCAAGTAGTCCAGAATTTATCTGGGTTATCTCTCCGTTCATGAAAGGACTCTTGGTTCTCTCCCTGAATACTGCCTTCCTATGGGACCTTGATTGTCTTTTCCTCCATAGAGAAATGTTGAAGCCGCTGCTTTGTCTGGAGATCTTCCATGCAGAAGTTTGCTAGTCCTTGTGTCTGATGAGCTGCACCTTTTGAACAAACAATTAGACTTCAAAACAAACCTTCTGACCCCAGTCTCTTCGGAAAGAGCAATGAAAAATCAAGAACCATTTGTTACTTCCAAGTAATGCATCCTTTTATTTGCATAGGAGCATCTGGTTTCAGGCCTCAAACAATTTTAAAATGTGACTGGATTAAGTATTTAAATGGGGTATCTAAAGAAGCTGGGAAGAATCCCGGATGGCTTTACACTTAGTGTTCTTTTCCAAGCAATAGACTCTACTGTTTGCCTCAAAGGGCAAGACAATTCACTTTTAGAAATATGTGTATAGATTCTGACTTGCTTGTAAATAAATATATCAGGAGCTTTATTTACAGGATCTGAGAGTCATGGAAGGTAATTAGTAAGCTCACTTTTAGGTAAGGGCTTGCAAGGACCCTTCTGTCATCACTGTATCCATAACTTAAGACAAGAGCCAACTAATATAAATGTCAGTAATTACAGATATATATTTCTATTAACAATGAAGTCCACTTCAGGAAGAGCTAAGACTATATTTTTAATGACCTTATATGCCTAAAATTACATTCACTAATTTGTCCTGTGCACATTCATGTTGGGAGAATGGATATATTACCACAAGCCATCAGTAGCAAAAAGTCCTGGAAGTGAGTTCTGAGACTAAAGTCAAAGACATCAGAGTTTGAAATTATATGTAATTTATGTTTTAAATTAAAAGTCTCCAGAGGCCACTAGGATATGCATATGTAATAATAAGTTCACTACATTAAAACAATCTTACAATTGGAAATGCTGTATGAATTTTGAAACAGTCTAATGAAACTAGGCACTTTTTAATCAAATCAGTTAAAATTATTTTTATATTCTTACACATATACTGGCCATTGATTTTTGTGATGACATCTGTAGAGTGGTATTTTGTCACAAACACAAACGTGAATATTTATATGATTCAGATGTCACCATCTTTAATAAGAAAAAAAATTCCTTTGACAAATAATTAAAAATATAAATTCATATAGAAACCTTTAAAGCAAAAAATATCTTTTCTTCAACTTGCATTAACATGTTGCCTGTATTCACCAGTCACCATAACAAATGGTCAGATTAGAGGATGGAACAGCAAAATTTGGTGCAGTTTGATAAAAGCAGCCACTGAGCTACTGTAAATTTACAGAACAAAACAGCTCAACTAGAAAGTAATTTAAAAAAAAATAATCTGAGTAATTCAACTAATCAAAATGCTCTTACGTAATGCAGAGGTACATGTTTATGACACCATTGCTTATGCTTCTGCACATACATCATATTTTATAACAGTATGTTTTTGTTAAATCACTGCCACTTGTTTTGAGTCAGAATTCAAAAAACTCATCAGAGAAAATAAACTTTTATTCTTTTCCCTCTCAGATATAAAATCATTAAAACCTTAAATGTTTTCTACTTAGAGCTGATTTTTTTTTTGGTAGCCATTTTTAAAATTTCCTTTGTCAAAGGAACATCTTTTGAAGTACATATCTGTACTTTGGTATGATTTTTGAAACAGTCCTGTGCAGAATTTAGTAAAAACAATGTTCTCGAATAATGTGTTACAATGGAAAATGAAAACTTAACTTTAGTCTGTATTATTTAAGTAATTACCCGAGTAAGTTTAAAGATGCAGAAGAAATTAGTATTATGCTTGAGTGAATAAACAGCATGTTTAATATTTTTTGATGGTGTTGTCCACATGTCGTCGTGGCTAGGCTTCACGAACAAAGATCCAGGGAGGGCTCCATCCGCGCTCCTCATCAGCGCCTTTTCCAAGCACGCTGATAAAAAGAGGATAGCGGATAGCACCCTCGAGCCTGCACAAGGGATTTTTTTTTTTAGGTGAGACACAGCATGCGCAGAGCTGGACCCACCCTTTAGTCCTAAGGTTCATCTGCCAGGGCCTAGCAAGCTTGGATGCTGGCAGTGAAGTCCTTAGGATGGAGGTTTAACCTCTTAGATGGAAGGCCTTACAGGGCTAAACGAGCTCTATCTGCCTGGGTTTGGAATCAGAGTTTTTCCTCTCCTAGGATGAATGCCAGAAGGCTAATGAGCTCATCCTACCCATACAAGGATTATAGGAACATGGGTATCACTCCCCACACTTTGTCGTGGGCAATGAGTTTAATACTCCCTCTGCTGTCAGCACAGTTATCGCACCAGGGGCCACAGGAGACCCCAAGTGATTTTCAGACTGTGCCTGATGTCCACATGTAATACCTTTATAATTGCATTGAAGTTATTTTCAAAGACTGTGTGTCCAGTAGCAAATCCTATGTCATTAGAATATCTGCCTGCAATGAGTGCATCTAGGAAATGAGTTATTTACTCTAACTCATTGTTGTGGAGGAGCATGTCTGATATTCTTGTGAAGTTCCCACAACTTGTGAAGGTCCATGACTGATCTTTTCCTCCTATTTTGCACCTATCCACAGAGGACACCCTTGTGATATTTGAGCTTGGTTATTGTAAACCAATGGAGGAACATTTGCTCAAACCATTTTCTCTGTAGGTCTTCATGGGAAGTCCAGAACTTAGGAGTCTCAGAGAATTTTACTGTGTGATACATCATTGATAGGAAGGCATAGTTTTAGCTAATACATCTAGATTTTTGTGATGACTGTTTCTGATGGAAATTTGACATTAGCCATTGTTTCAAAGAGCTGAGAGAAAGCATGGTAGTGACTGAGAACTGACAGAGATCTCCTGTTGAAGTTGTCTTTTTTAATTTAAGGGCTAGCAGCACGGTATGAGAAAATGGAGGGTTACAACTATGAAGAGGAAGAGCAGCCTGGTGACTTGTGTCTGGCAGAAATGCCTCTATCATATTTGATTTGAAATTTACATAGATGCCAGTAGTTATGACATGACTGTCACTCTAAGTTCACTTAACTGGACACGAAACAATAACGACAAACAATCAGAATGACAGTTCTCCTTCTATTCTGCAGTGAGGTTCTTCATCTCTCAATTTGCAACATTCCTTCTGTTCACTCCACCAGACAAATGTACTTCTGTTATTATGATTTCTCTGTTTGACTCAGCACAGCTTTGCTTTTGGGAAGAGTTTCTAAGCTTCCTATTAAGTTTTTTTGTTGTACCATTTATCAAAGCAAGAGTTTCTTAGTTTTTAACATTAACTCTTTAATAGTTACTTTGCTGATGTCATCCATTATTTAAAAACATTTTCTTGTGTAAGAGTATTACATTATTTTCTCATATAAAAATATAGCCCTCTACTTTTCTTAAGTTGTTTTTCAGAACTGGAGCAACTACTATACTCCATGACCATAACTCTTTTTATCATTCTACTATGATTCAGTAGCTTTTGCTGTCTTATAAACAATCTTACAATTAAGAGCTAATGTTAATGGAATAGATTGGTGTCATAGGATAATGGTTTCCTGCTGCTAGATAAATGCTGTGGCAATGCTAGGACATTTATTGAAAGTAATAGTGAAGACAAAGCTAAGAGATTTATTTTTAAAGCAGGTGCCACGGATCCAGTGACACCATTCTGTTACAATTGTTTTATTTCCGTTTCACTAAAAGACTGATGAAGATGGAAGCATTTTGCCTGATGTATGCAAGTGCAGCAAAGTGACAGTGGCTCATTTCACTGTTACTGAATAAGCTGCATTGCACTTGGCTCAGGAAGAGATTTATTGTGAGGCTCATCCAATCAGAAAACAGTTTATCCATTAACTACAGCTTTAAAATATGTTGTATTTCTATGAACAAGATGGGGCTCGATGCTTTCTTTCACAGAAGCAGTTAGGCATAGTTCGCAGAAAAGGAAGAAAGTGAGGCCCTACAGTGCAAATCCATCCAGAAGCTCCCCTCTCCTCTGTGCCATAGGGAGGGCAGGCTGGGGAGGGTGAACCTCTCCACACTGTGTTCCTCTCCACCTGAATCAATGATTCTTTGTCTCCTTTTTTCTGCATTGGAGAATGTTGCCTCAGCATTAGCAAAGCAGAAATGGCAGCTCTGTTCTTAACAGCACTGCCATGCAGGAGGTAGAAAGGTTTTGACAAGTGTAGTTTCCTCTATCTCTTGAGTTCACAAGATACTGAAGTTTTGGCAAATATGCCTTCTTCCTTTTCCATGACTTTTAAAAATGCTTACCCCTCAACCCCTTCAACAGAGAACTGCAAAGAGCAGAGCTTGTAAAGCTTCCTAAGCTCTCTGTCTGCTCTTGTGGAATTGCAGTAAAACACCTTGATTACCTCACATATTCAGTTCCTAAAAAATTGGAGCTGACTGTAAGGAAGGGCATGGTATCCATTCAATTCAACAACCTTTCTTCAGACAGTCATGTGCCAGGTGCCTCACTTGGGCCTCAACAGATCTTTTCTCTTCTTCTGAACTGTAGAGGATCTATTCCAAGTGGCAGTGTTGCATCTATGACAGCTTAAAAATATCCCACAAATAATAATATAAAATATGATGTCTTCCCACAAACTCTGATCATTCCAATGCATCTTTAAAGTTTTGTTACAAAATAGCATAATGACTTTATACGACTGTAAAGTCCCTGATAGAATTTCCTTAAGAAACAACTTACTTTATTGTTAAGGCCCAAGGACCTTGATATCAAACCAGCAATTCAGTGTTCTAAGCACTTACTCTCTGTAGCTGCTCACAGCAGAGCTCTGAATTAACTTCTAAGACCAGAGCTAGAAGGCAGTAAACAATTTTAACCTTTTCTTGACCTCAGGAATATCTCACAAATAGGAGTTCAGTAAATGCATGGATTTCACTTTAACCCATGTGCAGACATTTGAAGAATTAATTCATCCTTCATTTTCTGAGTTTTAAGAAAATTTTTATACTAATAAATGGACAAGTGTTACAGCACTTGTGCTTAAAATCCATCAGATAAGATTGGTCCTCTGCTCTTTATGAAAGGCAAGCAACAGCATGCAGAAAAGCAGAAGTGGGGGAGACTGTATTCCTGACAAAATAAATCCTGGCAGCTGTGAGGTTCATCAAATCTCCTGAAGAGCAAACAGATTACAGAGCTCCCGCAAATACATACTCTTCCAACTAGATCGCTGTAGCAGCAATGCATCAGACAATCTTCTAATGTTTGTGCCTTTCAGCATCAGTCTCCTATCTGACGTTTAAGGATTCACAGGAAAGTTCTAGGAGATGGAGAATTTCCACATCTTTAAAACATTAGTCACTTACCTAAGTGCCTTTAAGGATGAGACTTCAAGTATTGTAAAGTCCTATGGTTCTATCAAATTATTTGGTGTATCTATTTAAAATCCCAACTCTGTAATCATGGTCTTCATACAAATCTCCTTTAAACATTCTTAATAGCAATTTTGAGTCATCCTAGATAGGTACAAACATTAATTCTTAAAGATCAACTAGAAACAAACAAAAAGAATTTCTTCCCATTTAGTATTTTATTTTAAAAATGATTCTTCATTTGACCTCATAAATAGTCAGGAGTCATGTCTTCTGAAGTTTTTGGATTGCCCATGCAGTAACCAAATGTTCTATCACCACATACTGAATCTGCTGAAGGAATCCTCCTCAATTCAAGGAACTATTAAACCTATTTTGCTGCTAGGCTTCTCCATATCACACAGGACTGCACACCATCAATCAATATTTAACTTCCATACCACATATAGCTCCTACAAAGGGCCAAAATTCCCAATGTCCATTATCCTATCAAAGTGAATTCCCAGCCTCTTGCAGCAATTTTGACTGAGGCGGCTGTGTATATCCTGCCTGGATCTGGCCCAGATGCTTTATTTCTATTGCATGAGATGATTAATTATGTGGTTTCTTTCTGTTTGTCTGATGGATGCTGAGGTAAGAGAGTGATGGTTGCTTAGTGCACTATTATTAAAAAGCTGCTTTTGATAGCGCTGAACAGGCTTGAGTTGTGTGCTACAACTAATCGTAGAGCTGCTTGCTTAAAATGTAATTCTTGTTAATACTATACTGTACTTTTATAAGTAAACTCATATTTGATTGGCTAGAGTTTAACTATAATCAGTAATTAAGGGTCAGCCATCCAGTAAACTCATTAGTTTACACCAATTACATTTGGTATAGTAACTAATGATTTCAAGGATCAAGCCATTTATTTTTGAGCTTTCAAAGTATAATTATTGTGTAAATCAGATAGAGTGTAAATCTTTTCCATACGTTTTGGCTGGTAATTGAGAAATAAAATGGTTTCCAAATGTATTCTCTGTCCAGTTTTTGTTCTGCAGTAGATCTCCCTGGGGACTCTTTAAAGTATATAGAAAAGGTGATGTCAACAGAAGTGTATGCTGGGCAAACCAAGACAGGATTAATTAATAGAGATGAAAGAGAAAAGCCAGCCCCTTGCAAATCGTGGTCCAGGCCTCAACTTGGACATCACACCTTAAATGACAGTTTACAATCCTAAGCATGAGTCACACAGATTGACAAGTATTCAAAATAGAAGAGAATTAAAAATCCTTTATGTTTAATGTATAAAGGCCTTCCAATATGTAGTCTTTAAGGTGGTGTAATCTCTGGAGTATTTTGCTTTGAAGTTTAATATGTAGTTCCTCACATCCACATACATTTTCAACACGTTAAACAAATTAGTCTTTGGTTACAGAAGTTTTTAGACATTTACAAGTTGCCGTTTAACTAAATTTAATATGTGCCAGCGAAGTTGTTCTTGCACTTGTTCATTTAGAAAAATGCACTTTTGCAATGATTAATAAACAAACCAGCCTTTCCTATCCCTTCAACTTTGGTGTTTATTTGAAAGCAATCTACTTTAAAAAGACATTAATATCCCTAGAATTATTATTAGAATAATTGCTTTTACTCTTCTTGGAACACACATTTTTTCTCATTTCCCCTCAGCACAGACAGCTTTCAACTCAGATATAAACTTCCTATTATTATTCTCCACTCCCCACCCCAAAAATGAAGAATACGAATTATACACTTTTCACTAAGGAATAATTAATTTGTCTCAAGTATTAGAACAGAGAATTGCAGAGTGACTTTGAATGGTAGTCTCTAAGGAGTAGCATTGTTTGTTCTCTTCGGTCTTTAATGAGCTTTAGTAAATGGCCAGGAAAAATTACCTTCTTTTTGTAATATGAGAGTAGCGAAGAATGAAGGAAGCTATACAATCCCTAGGAGAAAAGGGAGCAGCCACACACACACACACACACATACATACACACACACACACACACACGCCCCTGTACCACATCATTTCCAACAGTTCATGTTCTCCTTTGGAACTGAGCACTAGAGCTTTAGTGTTTCCATTACAGTTAAAATACATAACATCCCTAATACTTTTGTAGGAGAGAAAATTCCTGGATGTCTCCCACATACTGACAATGTCTGGTTTATGTTGGGGGACAACTGCCTATAGCTGAGCTCTGGAAGCCATTCTGGCTTCCTCTGCTTTGGCATTGATTTTGTCTTTTAAGATTCTTTAGTCTATTTTTGTCATATTTCCACCTTTAAAAGCAATTTCCTTGATAATGCCCCAGCCTGCTGCCCTGACTTTTAAAAGACTCCTTTTGCCTCCACTGCATTTTCATTGTCACTCTTTTCCAGACCTGTAACACAGGCAGCAGTGGCAGGTGCTTGCTTCAGCTATGGATACAGACCTGTCACCATGGATGACAGAATATATTCAGGAGCACCTTTTCATAGAATCATAGAATTATAGAATACTTTGGGTTAGAAGAGACCTTTAAAGCTTTCCAAGTCCAACCTCCCTGCAGTGAGCACAAACATCTTTAACTAGATGAGGTTGCTCAGAGCCCCATCCAACCTGACCTCGAATATTTTCAAGGATGGGGCAGCTCTGGGAAGTCCATTCCAGTGTTTTGCCACCCTCATTGTAAAAAATTTCTTCCTTATATCTAGTCTAAATCTATCCTCCTTTAGTTAAAAGCCATTACCCTTTGTCCTACCCCTTTTCCTTCCCTTCCCACCAGCCTCCACATATGTCCTCACTACCTGGTCCCATAATGTGTCAGTGGTGCTGAGACAGCTGCCATTTCTGCTCTGGCATATGACAGCAGCTGACCCACAGCAGCCCTATGAGAACAGCACAGTTCAAAAGAATATTGTGGAACAAGGGCTCTCTCCATCACATTTCAGTTTGTAGGGAAAAATTAAATATTAACTGGATTTCCATGTGTGCTTGCTCTCAAAGCATTTCTGAGAAAAAGAAATTTGGGTTCTCTCACCCTCTTCCACGGAATATTTCTATACTTTATATGAAGTATTTATTGGGGCAGGCCCTGGCAGACATGGTTTCCCACCCAGGTAAGTGTCTCCACTACAAGGCTGACAAGTTAAGTGCAAGCTTTCCCACTCAAAGAAAGGACTTAGATCACACTCCTTACAGAACAGTTGATAATCTCTTGGGTAAGGTGCTAATTCAAAGAACAAGAGATTCAAGTTCAAATTGCCTCAGGCAGAGGCCATATACAAGTCTCTCATATCATGGCCAAATTGCACCAGGCAGGAGATTGAAACACGAAAGCTTAGGAGAGTTAGAAGGGCACAAGAGCAAGGAAGAGAGATATACAGAAGGCAGCAGAGTTATCTGTCGTCATTCTGTGAAAAAAGCCTGGCACAAGTGTTCAGTTCCTAGAAAGTGGCAGAGCAAGTGTAGTAAGTAGGTAAAGTAACACAGTCTTACAACATCTTACTCTGATCATGGCTCTGGATCATGGGAGGTGCTCTCATGGCAGACATCAGATTGCCGAGTAGAGTTCAGGGTCACGAGGGATGTGAAGTGAGATGATGAAAATGGGGAGAGCTGCCTGGACCCATCCCAGACATTAGGGAAAAGATAAAAGTAAAAAGCTGCTGCTAAGTAAAAATCATTTCCCTCTATCATGGGCCCTCTTCAGTGCAATTGTTAGAGAAGAATAAATGGAGAAAGACGGTCAAAAGACAGACAGGAGACAGTGAGAACAGCACTAGTGAGGCAGAATGTTGGAAAGAAGACAAAGAGGAAGAAACACAAGAAAGCAACAGGAGTATTGGACAAAGAAAAAGGAAAAACCATGACTGACCAAGACACTTCAGCTCTCATTGTCTCAATCTTCTGGCAATAAAATAATAACAGGAAGAGAACCACAAAAAATTTCAGTGACTTTGAAGTCCATAAATATATAGGAGACATTTAAGTGTCCTGTTGATCAAGATTATGTTAAAAAGAAAGCATGAAAATTCAAGGGAACGTTCTGACAAATCTGAAGCACTGCTATCAGGAGGGAAAAAAAAGAACAGAACTTACGTGCTTAGTTTTGTACAGGTAACTGGGTATTAAATCCACACCCAAGCACACTTATGCTTTTTAATAGTAGAAAAGATTGGGCCTATTTCAGACCACTAAGAATACATGGTTTAAGGCACACAGCCACGCTTTCTTCAGTAACGACCTACTGTGACTGCTGTAATTTATTCTTCCCAAGATTCATTTGAACATCTGCAGTATCATTATTTGAGTTTGTTACACTATTAGCTTTAATATTTTCTAAGCCATACATTAGGATAGGTGACAAGTCGAAAAGTTAAGGATGGTTAATTTAGAATTTTTAAAGCAAAGCTATTTTTGAGTTATACAAGTGCAAAAAAGCATCTGAATCCAAACCTTGATGGTTAAATTTAAACAACTCAGAAACTGCTGAAAGGATTTTCTTCAAACTTCACTCAAGACAAATCCCTCCAGGCTAAGACCAAGTATGAGAATTTAACTCAAAAGGTGATTGTTGTCTGAAGAGAGTTTTCTCTCCCCACACCTCCCCCTTTTGCTTGTTTTGTTCTCAGTGTTCTGAAGAAAATAAATAGCACTGGAAAACAAGGGTCTGGAGTGTAACTGTTTCATATCCATTTTATCATTATAACAAGAAAAATACTGTTCATAAACTACCTCTTTATTAAAACCAGACCCCCTGCTTTGCCTTTAGTCATTACCAGCAGTCTTAGTACCCACCTCCAGCAGGCATTTGATAATGCTGTAACTGGGTGGCTCAACAAAGGAGTATCAAGCTATACTCTCAGCCCCATCTGCAGCTTCTTTGCATGCCTCAGCAGCTCAGTGCAGCTATAATACTACCCTAAATGGACAACCGAGGATTCCCCTTAACAGGAAGTCTTTGGAGAGCAATCAGCAGCTCTGCAGCCCTCTTTTCTTTGCTTCCTATCCCCAGTTCAAGGGAGGTGAAGCATACTTTATACCTGTAGGCTGACCTGAACTGTGTGTTGATTTCTCACTGGTCCAGGAATTGGAAAGCAGAAAGGCAGCTGGTAGTCATGCTTTCCTCAGCACACTGACTATTAACTGAGTGCATCTGGCAACCTCATTCATCCACTTTACAGTTGAGACCAAGGGACTTACCTCCTAGTCATATAGCTGTAGGAACTCCTGCAAAGGAAGAACCTGAACAATGAAGGTGGAAATTTGAATGTTCCTTCTCAAAGTCCTTCAAGTCAGTGCTCTTCAATAGCAGCATCAGGGGTCCTGATGATCTGGATTAAAAAAAAAAAAAAAGACAGTGGAATTTATTTTGTTTACCCTGTTCATTTCAACTCTCTCCCACATTTTATTTTCCACAAATTGTCCCAGGGCAGAAAAGAGCCTTTCCCTCCGCCTTCTGACAATGATTATCTGGCAGCACCTCCCACAGTTACTCACTCATTTATTTGTTTGTTTTTCCATTTGTAACTGTTGCCCCCTCCAATGAGCTGGCTTGCCCAGGGAAATTACAGTAACTTATTTAATTTCAAATGCATTCAGAAAGGCATTTTAACTGTTCCTTTTCATTTAGAGCAGCATCCAAATTTGGAACTTGTGAAAAACTGAAGGGGAAGGTTTGGAATATATTTGCTGAAATAATTCACCACATTTAACCCAGGCAACTCAAATATATGTGGAAACAGCTTCCCTTGACTATCTTCCATATACAAGACCTGGACTAAAAGCTGCACTGGGTAAGGGCCAACTCATTGTTTGTGGCCCTAAACACAATGTGTCTTGCAAGCTGTGGCAATACTGTAATACCTAGAGATTTGTTTCAGGAGACCATGATTTTGGAAACAAAATACATGTTTCCTAATGACTGATAACATTCAACAGTGGGAAGTATAGCTGAAATGAGCGTAGAAAGGAGTATCAAGAATCTAAGTCTTGGGTTCAGTTCTTTGTGGTTTTAATTTTGGGGAAGTCTACTGTGGCAAAACAGAGAAGCCTTAAAGTTCTTTTTAGATGTGGTAGCTTACAGAAGCATAAGCACCTCCTGGAAGCTCCCTGCTGTACCACCCTATAGGAGCAGGCAAATTCTGGCAAACGTTGAAAAAATGGAGAAAAAATTTTAAAATCTATCACAATATTTAAATAATCAGAAAGCTTTTCCATTCATAAATGTCCCATCTGCTCTCCACCACCAAACTTCTGGGGTATCATTTTTCAGTCAGCACTTGGCACTCTGTGCTTTAAGCTGTCTGCTACTATCTCATTCATACAGCTTTTTCATTGCAGGTCAATATTATCTGACTAGGTTCAGATTAAATCTTAATACACCGTTCATCTGGAAAACACCAACTCCTAGCACATTGAAAAATTGCAAACATAAACAGTGCAGTTTCCATGCAATTTCTGTATTAAAATGTATCCCAAAGGGAAGAGGAGCAGGAAAAAGAGGAATGTGAAGTTATGATCACAGAAGTGTGCACATCTTCAGATGTGATTTTATGTAAGGCTAAGAAGGAATGTGGCAAAGAGAAGAAAGGTCTGTCTCCTCACTGCTGGTTCTGTAGCAAAAAGGATTTTCACATCAGCCATGGTAAAATTAGATAGAGAAATAGCAGATCCAAATATTGTACAGGAAGATGTGAAATGAGGAAGAGTTCAGTTCAGTTCAAGGATGGCAAAGTATAATGAAGGCAAATGGAAAGTAAGTGCTGAAACTGGAAGAGATGAGCTGAAGGAACCTAATATGAAGACAAAAGTTTAATTAATAAAGACAGGCAGAGCAAGCTTAACAGAGAAGATTAATTTAAAGTGTCAAAATATATCTTTAGTTGTAGCTGCTAAGGTAAAAAAAAAAAAGGCAAGGTATGCAGAAAAAGTATGAAAGTTGAGAGGTGCATGATTGGGTTCAAAGATGAGAGTACTAAGAAAACCTGAGACTGCAGAGAAGCTCTTCTGGGAGATGACAGCACTGTCTTTAGTGTTTGCTGCTGCCTTCCAAGTATGCAACATACTGCTCCCTTAGCAAAAGGGATCACAAATTACCTCCTAATCTGTTTAAGCCAAGTCAGCCAGAGTCACTTCACCTAGTGATAAACATGGATATAGAATCAAAGAATCATTAACGTTGGAAAAGACCTTTTAGATCACTGACTCCAACCATTAACCTAACACTGCCAAGTCCACCAATAAATCGTGTCCCTAAGCACTACATCTGTGTGTTCTTTGAACAGTTCCAGGGGCAGCGATTCCATCACTTCCCTGGGCAGCCTGTTCCAATGCTTAACCACTCTTTCAGTGAAGAAATTTTTCTTTATATTCAGACTAAACCTCCCCTATCACAATTTGAGGGTGTTTTTTCTCATCCCATTGCTCATTACCTGGGAGAAGAGACCAACCCCCATCTCACTACAACCTTCTTTCAAGTAGTCGTAGAGAGAAAGAAGGTCTCTCCTCAGCCTCCTCTTCTCCAGACTAAACAACCTCAGTTCCCTCAGGCACTCCTCATAAGACTTGTGTCTAGACCTTTCACCAGCTTCATTGCCCTTCTTTGGACACACTTCAGCAACTCAATGTCCTTCATGTACTGAGGGGCCCAAAACTGAACACAGTATTTGACGTGAGACCTCACCAGTGCTGAGTACAGGGCGACAATCACTGTCCTAGTCCTACTAGCCACACTATTTCTGATAAAGGCCAGGATGCTGTTGGCCTTCTTGGCCACCTGGGCACACTACTGGCTTATGTTCAGTTAGCTGTCAAACAACATGCCCAGGTCTTCTCCTACTGGGCCGCTTTCGAGCCACTCTGCCCTAAACCTGTAGTATTGCATGGGGTTGTTGTGACCCAAGTACAGGACTCAGCAGTTTGCCTTGTTGAACTTCATACCATGGGCCTTGGCCCATTGATCCAGCCTGTTTAGATCCCTCTGTGCAGCCTTCCTAGCCTCGAGCAGATCAACACTTCTACCCAGCTTGGTGTCATCTGCAAATAACAAATGAGCTAACCAGGCTGGCTTTACTTGTAGTGCATTAGGGAATGCTTGCTTGGCTGCTTCTGATGACAGAGCTATGAGGAGCAACCAGGAAGAAGCAGCAAAATGCAGTGTAGTTTTCAGATAGTAAATGGTGGCTCCTCCCAATGGGGAGGAAATTTCTTTGGTCAAGAAGAACATATTAACATTAAGACTGGCACCAATCCAGACATGTGAAAGGATGCAATTTCTTAAGGTTGAGTAAGACTACAGACACAGTTATCAGCAATACATAGTGCAAGAAAAGTTCATCTCTCTACATCTCACTGATACAAGCAAGGAACACTTTAAGTACCTTTGCTACCTGTGCAAGGATAATGTCTGCAGAGGTGTATCATTGTGCTTGAGAGAAGTAAGTTACTGTCTGGTCAGTAACTAACAGGAACCATAACAAAAGAGGCTCATGATTTGACTGTCTCTGGTCCAACAAAAAACTATGACCTACGCTACTTAAGCTTCATATACTCAGCATTTGCAAATACCAAGTAATCAAAATTTTTACTAACATAAAAGCGAGCAAAGTTGAAGAACAACTGCAAATAAGGGATCACTGGGACAATACACAGCAGCTTTCACTTCAGGGTAATAGCTTAATACTTGTATTTCTTTAGGGACTTGCATCAAGTGAATCGGCACAGTTAGGAACCACATAAAAACTGAGCTTGCATACCATTAATTTACTTCTACTATCCAGAGTGGGTTTGCTCGCCAAGGTAGGTAGATCATGGGAAGTTTGTTTTGCTTCAGTTATTTCTCTAAAAATTCCAAGGGAGGGAACAAGAATTTTGGTTCTAAAAGTGGATACATTTTAGAAACATTAAATCAATGTCTGAAATTGAAATGTGGAAATATTCTTGGTAGTCCCATCTGTGGCACTTTCTGTAATTGTATCTGAGAATAATCACAAGTCAATGCCTTGTAAGAGAGAGGCTACCCCTTCTGCATTTTTAGAGGGACTGCAGCTCTCAAACCTTTGCAATTATTTTTATGCCTATCTGTCTATCTTCTATGTTATAATTTAGATTGAGGCTTTTAGTATCTGAGTCAGTAGGCTTTATGTTGCTTAGTTCTTCACCACTTATCCCCTTATTTTGGGTTACTGCCATTCATACTTCTGCAAAGTTCAGCTGAAACCAGTAGTGCCTTGTTCACATCTCTGATACTTTGCATTGCAAATATTAAGAAGTAGAATTTGCAATCCAAGTCATTCACAGAACATTCTTATACAGAACATAATTTGCCAACAGCTAAATTAATCTTCCTTCACAATGTGAGGCTGTGTACATGTAGTTTCTGATACAAAAGCCTTCAATGAAATCAATGGTATAAGCGTCATACTAAGACCCAGCTTTTTCAGGTCCATGAAGCTTAGTTATGTGCCTGTTAATTTAGAACTCAAATGTAAGCAAGAATCTCAGCTTTCCTTTTTAAACAGTGTGAAGTTTCAATCCAATTTACCTTGCATAGATGAAAACATAAATCAGTAGCTGGTCTCCACTGCATATACTAATTTAATGAGCTGAAAATCTGACCACACGTGTATATACACTCTAGGAAGCTGAAGATCTTTCCATCTATACTGCATTAGGTTTGGATGCGTGCCAAAGAACTATGTACAAGCTAAAGGGAGAATGGAAAGGCAGTCTGGCCCAGTAGTTAGCACCAGAGTCTAGAACAGGGGTATGAGCCACAAGTCAGAAGTCAAGCACCATTCATACCCTTCCACTGATACACCAGTTCAAGAAATGCATGTGCTGTTGCAAGCAGCTCCACAGCCCAGACAGCAGACTCAAAATATGTTCTAGGACAATCTTTGCAGTCACGACTGCCTAGCTGGAAAGGGCTTTTCCATGCCTTCCCTCAGTTAGGAGGGAATCCAGTACAACACAGATGATCTGGAAGAAAGCTCCAAGAAGAGGGTGACACAAGAGCTTCCTCAGACCTATGTTTTGGCTCATTGCCTTGTGTACTACAAAACAAAGTACATTTGGAGGTTTGTTTAGTAGTCTTCAAAGACGGTGTCTAACGACAAGTCTATCAGAACGCAAAATGAAGTTGATAATAAAAAGACAGTGGATAAATATTCATGCAAAACCATCAAGCGTGCTTCAGCACCATTCACATTACATGACTTCTGCTGACCTGACAAGACTGTGACCTGAAATACAGACCTCAAAACAGCAGTGTCTCCTCAATTCCTGTCTCCTCTTTGCCTTGTCCAAAGACCATTAACCCAGAGGGATGAAGCCTTGCACTTAACATTCTCAGAACTCCATGCATCTGAGTTCATTCATAAACAGCTCCCTTCTGCTGAACTAGTCTAAAACAATCCTCTTCAGACACTTGTCCAGGCAACAGGACATCAAATTTTTCGCTGTTTTTAAAATCATGCAAAATAGTGAAAACACTTCTTTGAGCATATAATCTCAAAAACATGACAATTAATGCCAGGTGCCTTTTGCTTCACAGAGGAGGCAGAGGTAAAGCTAGGAAAAAGCATAATAAAGCTGAAGTATAGGAGTAGGGTAGAGACAAAAATGTTCCTGGAACATAAATCCAGTATTCACTACAAAACCAGAGATTGTAAGACACAGATAGTACTACTACTGGTCACTTCGGGTTAGACTTCTCCCAGTCTACTACCAGCAGAATTAAATTTAGGCCAGATTTTGCTTAAGTGCCAAAGGAAAAAGGAAACTGTATTAACCATCTCTGGGAATCTGAACAACAGAATTAGTAACTAGTATTTAGCTTAGCTTATCAGATCAAGCTTATTAAAGACAAACAAACAAACCAACCAAACAAACAAAAATACCCCCCAAAAACCAAACCAGAAGCCCAGTTACATGAAAACAAGTTACACTGAGAGTGAAAAGTCAGCATATCCCCAGACTATGGGATGGGAGGGCCATCAGCTACCACATTTAGAAAACCTAGTTCGGGTGGAAAATTTCCTTGCAGCCTCAGATTTGTTATAGTAACTGAGTTTAGCTCTTAAATTCTTTTTCTATCTGTAACTCTAGTTCAGAGAACCTCAAATCTAGGCCTTGCTGAGGGCCTTATTGTACCATCCTCTAAAAAGGGGCAGTCCTCTATGCTGGGGTATCTTGGTGGAGTCATGCTGAAATCAAAAGAATTCTGACAGGTGCAGGAATTCCTGCTGTCAGGTGCTAGGTCTTAGTATAAATAAAGCTTCTCCAGGAAACACACACACACATTTTCTCCCTTGAATAAATGGTAGCAGAAATAATTTGATTTTGTTTGTTTCTCTTTCTTGTAGCTATGTGGCAGAGTCATTTATTTTTGTGTATTTTCATTATGCAAAGTCACACTGGACCCAACGTGCAAGTATCCTCTTCATTCTGCTGGTACTTGGTTTCTTATTTGAAATGTTATCAGAAGGCAAACACAATGCACAGGAGGGTCTGCTATGGTGTAACAAGGTTTTAATACCATACTATGCCATGTTGACAACTCAGAAATGTTTTAACAGGTTAAAACTATTTTTGGTAATTATGAAGAAGCTGAAAGGAAAAGCATCCCCTCAAGCTGACAACATATATTTTATACAGAAAGAGACAAGGTATGAGACCATGAAAATTGCACAGACACAAATATTTCAGATGTAACTGAGAGGCAGAAAAATATATTAAAATGATTGTTGACTGAGCAAGATGGAAAGAATTCTCTCAGCAGAAAAAAAACCCCAGATTTTCACAGGTCCCTGAGAAAGCACAACAAATGCCATTTTTGTGAAAATACTTAACACTTCCACCTGAAATTTTAAAGCCAATTCTGGATATTGATGACTGTCTTTTTAAAATTGGCTGCTTTTTTTTTTTACATATAGAGAAATCAGACTTCCAGAATAACTAAGAGGCTTTCCTACAGTTAAACAGTAAGTCAGGGGCAAAGACAGAAACAGTCTAGTTCTCTCCACTCTCATTCTCAATCTACTCCATTAACAGATTGTACAGCCATGAAAGATGATCTCTTCCCTGTGAAAAGGTATGTTTTGCAAGGAAAAGAACAAGTTCCACCTGTCTTTCCAGCGGATATTAGGACTAGTGAAAATTTCATTCTGCAGAAAAACTGCCAATGCAGCACTTATAAAAAAACTTCAAATTCATGGGCAGATCAGAAACTGCCGGCATGCTTTCAACAGCTGCAACTGCCACACACTGATTTCAGAGAGTTATTTGAACTCATCAGATCTGACTCTGGGACAGACAGCAAAGCCCAGATTACTTGGTTGTACATAAACTCACACGCCTCAGGCAGAGTGTGGCAATGCAAGGTTGGGGCCCCGCACATTTGTGCAGGCCTCAGGCTCAGATGGGGTACACCAGTGCCGCAGCCCCACCAGCCTTCCTGCAGTGCCAGTAAATGGAGGATGTTCACAGGACACACACACATACAAGTGTTTAAATACTTGTTGTTGGGGACTACAGGAAAGCCCACAATAGACATTTCACTTTGGGATGTTTCTTCTATTGCAAAAAAGCAGTAAAAATATGTGCTACACTGAGGGCTCTTTCTCTGCTTAACCAGACCCATTATTATTATTCAGCTTCTCTCAGAATATACCCTTTCTCCCAACAAGCCTGTACTGCTCTAAAGGGCAAATCTCAGGTCTCAGGCACGGGTTGTTGACACGCTTTTTCACTTGCCTGTCTTCTTTCCATACAGGTCAAATGCAGGCCTGTATGCAGCTGACCCCTTTAGCTGGGTCAGGTAAGCCTTGTGCGCAGACTGGCCTGCAAGATACCCCAGCCCAGAGGCAGCCCTGTGGCCCAGCCCTTTGGACAGGCAGCTCCCGAGGCAAAAAGGTGTGCAGGAGTGCTGGCTGTCCATGTCCCCGGCAGAAACCAGCTGGAGGAAGCTTGGAAGCCTAGCCCTTTTATTCTCCAGAATTAAGACTTTGATTAGCTGCTGGCGCAAGACCAAAACTCCATCTGAAATGCTTTAGACAACCCATCTGCGCTCGGTTTGGGAGTCTGAGGAACACAAGCCGCGGCCCACTGCTCACCGGTGCCAGGGAAAACAACGGGGAAAGAGGGGAGGAGGAGCTGGGTGGGGAGGAGCGCACTCACCTCCATGCCCACGCCGGCACACAAACACCTCACAGGGGGCCCTCCAGGCCGCCCCAGGCCCACAACTCTGCCAGCCCGGTCCTTGCAGCCGGAGCCGGAGCTGAAGCTGAAGCTGGAGCCAGGCTTCCGCACCTCCTGCACTCACTAGTACACGGCCTGCGCACGGCCACGGCCACGGCCACGGCCACGGCCACGGCCACGGCGCCCTACCCTGCCGTGCCCTGCTCTCCCCCTCCCCAAGCCCCCGCACCTCGTGATAAATTTCGTAGTTATTCACCCCTTACTACCAACGCCGAAATTCATCACTCAAAGCAAATTAGCCAAGATTCATTAGAATAAGACATCTAGTAGGCACATGTACTTTATTAGCCTCTTACACCAATAGTTTTAATTAGGTACATATTTCACAGCTCTAGAGCTACTCAAGTGAAGGGCTGCTTTTATCTCTTTTATTTACAGTAACAAGCTATCAAACAAATCCCACCATAATTAAACTCAGATGCAAAAAAAAAAATTAACAGTGACCTACTCAAACCCCAGTTTTGGTAAACTTGTAACATTTAATTAATGCACGAAGTACCTTTTAGCCGAGCAAGACTCCGCGGCAGGGCGGCACTCGCCCTTTGCCCTGCCCCTGGCCTGGCACGTCCTTGCTTCATGTCACCTTTCAGGCAGGGGAGGAGAAGCTATCCCTCGGATAGATACTGGCGTGATGAGAACAGTGATTAGAATCCAGAACATTCCTAAATTATTAATAAGGAATTTAAATGATGTTATAAAAGAGGGAAATACAGGCGAAAATGTTACACGCTCATGGAATTTTTACTCATGCATAATAATAAGTTGAAAGCACTTTAGTTATAATACTTCCTAAATTAAAAGGCGGGAGCGGGGGGAAGAGGATCAGTTTTCGAGCCCGCCCGGCCGGCCGCGCCGCCTGCCACTCTGCGATCAAGGGCGCCACCTGCCGGGCGCAGCGGCGAACCGCGCCCGCCGCCACCGCCTGGCGTAGGGCAGCTGCCGGCCGGCCGCGGCGTTGAGGCCTTGCCTGGACGGTGGGTTCTGCCTGCGCCCGGGGGCGGGACCAAGCCCGAGCCCGAGAGGCTTTGGATAGCCCTTGCGGGGAGCACCAGACGTGGCTGTTCCAGTCCTGCTAAGAAAGTGAGCCGCGGGGCTGTGGTGTTACTCTTGCCACCTTGCCCTGTGTTACTTGCTTTCTCAGGTCCAGTGTAAGGGCAGGTTTTTAGCAGAACAGGTGCAAACAACATTTAAGGCCACTAAAATGATTAGGGGACTTGAGCACCTCTCTTATGCAGAGAGGCTGAGAGAGCTGGGCCTGTTTATCCTGGAGCAGACTGAGAAGACTTCTAAACATTTAAAGGGTGGGTATCAGGACGATGGGACCAGTCTTTTTTTCTGTAGTACCCAGTAACAGGACTAGAGGCAACAGGAAAAAACTAATACACAGGAAGTTCCATCTTAACGTGGGGAGGAACTTTTTTACTTTGAGGGTGGCGTAGCACTGGAGCAGGCTGCCCAGGGAGGTAGTTGAGTCTCCATCTCTGGAGGTATTAAAAACCCAAGTTGATGCCATCCTGTGCAACCTGCTTTAGGTTATTCTGCTCTTGCAGGGGGGCTGGACGAGATGATTTCCACATTTTGTGATTCTGTAATGCCCACTGTCTTGGAGATAGCACCTTGTCTGCATATATTTAACCACCTTGTCAACCTTCCGAAGCTAGCAATGCTGTATGCTGTAAATCCATTAAAAATAGAATATCGTGGGGAATAATCGTGTGAAAACACTCCCTGCCTGCCCTCCTGCCTACCTCCAGTGCTCCCTGGGCTGTGGACCAGGCTGCCGTGCTGCTTGGGCCCTCCAGTCCCGCAGGCCTGGTCCACGTGTCTGTGTTCACCCATCTCAAACCCCACTGAGACACCTGCTTGTGCTTTTGCATCCTTGTCAATAACAGCACCAGTTGGTACCAAGAGAACAAAAGGTTTCCCCAGGTCAAAGCTGCAAGTGGTACGTACCTCACATAGTTATATTTTTGCCTTAATGTCTATGCAGTCTTTTATGTAAAGACTTCCCGCACCCCACACTCTCTCTCCAGCCTCCCTGCACCTAAGCACTATTTGTGTGATCCATAGAGGGTCCATAGAGCACTTGAGGGTCTCATCTGTAAAGACCAGTTTAACATAAACAGGCAGCCATTTGTACCATCTACCACAAATTCCAGGCATCATTTTCCTCCTGCATGGTGGGGGGTAAAATCTGCAAGCTGGCAAAAGTAGTAGTCACTGGACACAAAGTGTTTCGGACCTCCACATCCCTCCAGTTGAATTTCTTGCAGTCATCCTGTACTTCCAGGTGCCTCTCAGTCTGATAAAGCTGCATTTGGTAGCTCTGCAAAGCAGAAAGCCACTGTCTGATTACACCAACAGCAAATAAGGGAAAAACAATCCCAGGCCATTCTAGGTTGCAAGGTCTATGCAAATGCTCTATGTCCTGCTAAATGCTAACTGGCAGCTCACACCAATTATGAGTAATGGGTTCTCCACATGCCCCTTTACTTAGTAAGTAGTCACGGTCTGCACTCACTTTTGGAGCTCAGTTGTCTCTGGTTGTAACACCGACAGAATGCTTTGTAGCGGCCTAGCCTCACAGTGACTAAAGCTCAGATCATTATAGCAAAATCTCAACCAAAAGAAACTGCCACACTCTTCTCAACTGGAGCAGATGAAATAAAAGCTCTTGGACACAGTTCCTACCTCAGAGCCTGCCAGAGCCCAATAATTGCAACATGCTGCGATTCTAAAACAAATGTGTCATGGAGAGATACCCAGGCTAATTCTGAGGGAGGTAAATTTGCCTGGACAAAACTCTTTTTTAGCACTTTGTTACTTCTCCCACTGCTTCAACCACTTCTGGTTCTTTTGTGGCACTGCACTGAGCACATTTGCTGTTGTAAGCCAAAGTTGGCAGCCATGGTCTCTCTGGACAAAGCAATGACATTCCAATCAGAAATCAAAATCCATGTTTTCTTTCCTCCTTTGCTTTCTATGAAATCTCCACTGATCATATTTTCATTATTCCTTTGTCTGGATAGCACTATGTACAATTTTCACTAAGTTTTGCATACTATGGTTCCTGCACATTTTCTGTCACAGGAGAACTCACTCTGTGTCTTTAGCTAGAGGGAGATGCAAACAGGTTTTCACTGAATGCTTCTGAGTTCCACATTTTCTCCCTAGATCTTCAAAGGAATATACTGAACAGAACATAACAGAGAAGATCCCTGTGAAATCATGGTGCAAAAAGAAGTCACTGCCAAATAATCCCAAAGCACCTGAGATAGTTTCCACAAAGAAAGCAGCAGGGACTCCTAAAACACAGTTCCCGTACATCCTTATTAGGAATGTGACACCATTACTTTCACAGCTAACGCTATGAAAGGCTGCTGAGATGTTCAAAGGAACTTTGGTAGGTTTACTTTTCTCTTTGGAAAACAAAAGTTATCACTAAAGGCCTTATAAAAATATGTAAGAAACTTTCACAACCTCAGGTCTCTACAGGCAGCAATTACATGCAAAATGTGGTCCCCACTTTATGTCCTTTAGCTATTTTACATTTTTGGCACTGGGAGGAGGGCATTTGTAGCCAGGTAGTTAGTATCAGGTTATTAGTTAATGCAACCAGTTGCATGAACACAATGCTGTGACTGAGACTTTTACAGGCAGGCAAGTCAGTGAATTCAAAACAACAGTTACTGCAGCAGCCATGATTTGCACCCCATTTACTATGGACTATCTGACAGTATTATAGACAAGGAGCCATCTCTGTGTGTGCCATAAGAGAGAAACCAGCCACTGTATTGAAGGTCAACTAAAATTTTGGTTGCCTCAAAAGGCACATTAAATTCCAACTTCATGAATTTATTACCATGCACTAAACTGTTGTGTTCAACTTTATCCAAAATTAGTTTCTTCCTGATTTTGTATATGCAACATAGTGAAGTAATGATGGCTGTTCTATATAACTTCCCCATCCTGTAGTTTGGTTCTATGCCTTGATATCCTGTTAAATATAGTTACCAGGATGGAATTTCCTTCAGTGTTAGTTTCAAAGTGCACGTGGGAGGTGGAAAAAGAACCCACTGACTGCACTAGTTTATTGTGTGAAATAGGCAGTAAATACAGATGTGGAACTCCATATTCATGTCTCAGCATGGGTATCTCTTCAGTGTCACACCTGCAGATATTTATATGATCGCACACTGAAATAAATGCAGCATGTGTGGGTGTGTAGAGCTGCACCTGTACTTCTAATGAGACATCCAAAGAAATCCACCAAATTTTGTTGACAACATTCTTGTACATTTTGTCCCTCATGTTCAGTAGCCTTATCTCTGCTGCTAAACCTTTTTCCAGACTGGGCTAGACTGCTCTATGTACCCATCTCCCTCCCTCATCCTTACAAAAAGCCTTCTACTTTGTCACTTCCTCTGTGCTTTCATCTAAAGACCAAACTCTGTGAACCATCTGCCTTCACAAGTATTGCTGAGCTTAAAGTTGCTGGAACTGAAACTGGGCACAGAAGGCAATTTGCACACCCTTTGGGTCTGCTTATTTGCCTGCTTCATAGAGATCATATGGGCTTTCCCTATAAGGCAGCTACTGACAGGCAAGTGCTGCTCTGGAACAGAAATATTATGCATCCTGGAATTTGTTTTGAGAGCCCTCTTTAAGCCAGTGAAAAGGAAAAAACCTAAAACCTCATGGTTTATGTGCAGTGTAGAGTCTAGTACTTAGTATATTAAAAATACTATTACATCTGTCAAAGAGCACAAGGAACACAGACACTGTTCTCCCCGTTTTTCAGAGGAGGAAACTGTGCCAAGTTATTCAAGTAAATTGCTCGACTAAGCATCAAACATTAGGCTAAATTCTGGAACTTCCCTGCTTACCTGGAATTTCAAGATGTGAAGTAATTTAAAGCTCCTTAAGGCTGAATAGAATAATTGCTTGCCAGGATGGGAAGGCATCTCATCACCAATGGTAACTTACAGTACAAGAGAAAACACAAAGAAAATGAAACCATTACTGCTACGTGCTGTAACGACTGGATGTTGACTTTGAAACATTTGGACTTTATGTTGTAGTCTAAACCCACCATAAAGATATGAAATCTTTTTATGTGTACACATTTTAAGGAAATAGGAATAATAGAAACATAAGTTACTCCTTCACACTTTACAACCAGACTCAGCATTTCCTAATGGTAATTGTAGAAGAGAAAGTACTGCCTAGTCTTTAGGCCAAGGGACTGTGAGTAAAGAAAGAAATTCTGCTCTGATTTTTTTTTTCGTATCAGGCTAAATCAGTCAATCATTTTGTGCTTTAGTTAACACATCAATATCACAGATATTATAATGTCTCAAAATATTTCCTTTTACCAAAAAAAGGTCCTCTCTTTGCCCAGCCACAGAGTCTCTTTTCCATTCCCTTTCAACAGATGCTTTGGCAAAAGAGAGATATGTTTTATGTCATTTACTGCATTTGTTGTGCTGACATCACAGAGTCAACAAGAACAAGTATTTATACTTCTATTATGCCTTCATTGAACTGAACAAGGTGTTCAACAGGACATTTTAATTATAATCCCACTTCTAACAGCGTGAGTAAAGGTGTTTAAAAAACACAATCAAGCATGAAATAGAACAGTAAACATGCCATTTCAATTACAAAATTATGTATAAGCACATCCCTGCACAGCACAACATTTGAAGACTGCAAGAAATGCTAACATCCTACCTGAACCCCGGGAGGTTTTGTGCACAGGGTTGGAGAAGCCGAAATATTCTTTTGTGCACTCACACTGCATTTTTGACTCCAGTGAGAAACTCATGAAGTCCCAAATAGATAATTTTTGTACACATTTCCATGGAGGAAAAGTAGCCATGAGCTTTTTTGTTTTGTTTTGTTTTTTGTTGCACTGTCATGTCATACACTTGTTCTGTTTGGGGAGCTCTTTTTTACTTCTCAGCCCAATGGTGCTGAAATTGAAAAGCAAATCCACTGACAGATCCTTGCACTGTTACCCAGCACCATCTACCTGCACCAGCACAAGGTGCTCTTCACCAGGAATGCAATGAAGCAAATACTGTGTCATTGATACATTTGACCCTCCAAAAACTCCTGAACATGCGTGGCCCTTCTGGGCACTGCAGGATGCTGGGGCTGCCCTGCTAGGTGCTATAAATCTCTTGAGCTGCCAGAAGGGAGGATTTCATGCTTCACTTAACACCACATTAGTGGGGAATTCACTAAGTCCCTGGTTCAGGGAGCTAATGCAATACATTGTTGAACAGTGGACCCCCAAGCGAACATACAGAACTCCAAAGTTGTACCCTGGAAACAGTAAGGGAGCTGCCTTCCCACTGCAAAGACACTCACTCCAGAAGCTTTTGAGCTAGTAAATGATGACTCAGTTTGAAAAGGTCCACTCTCTCTCCAGTGAATCAACCCACACTGCTTAGAATAACACAACAAGGTTGTCACAGAAGCCTGACAGTTGTGACGGGCTGCCTGTAACTCAGGGCTTTTTGGCATTGTATGCAAAAAGGAATATTAGTGCTTCCAGTGGTTAGGGCTGGGGACAGGACATGGAGGCCTCTTCTGTCCATGTGGAGGCATGTATGCCAGGAAAGGGCAGCTGAGATAGGAAGCTGACAATCAGGGGCAGACTCATCAACTTTCTGCAGCCAGATGGGAATGTGCACACTGCTAGGTAGGACTTCCCCTGTCCTTCAGGCAAACTTGGCTGTCCAAAGCAGTAACACAATGCCCACCTGCTTCTTCAGCACTCTGGAATCAGAGATAAAACAGGCAGTTAAGGCCACAACCACTTTGCTGCCATAACTAATTGCCTGCTTGGCCAATGTGTAGAGCCAGCTCTAATAGATACATATCAGAAAAACCTGGGCACAGTGCTGTCTTGCTAAAGCAAAGATGAAATCTTATCTTTTCTGCATGTGATACCACTGTGTGCTCTAGAAGCAGTTTGCAATGCAGTGAATATTCTTACCAAAGCACGGCCAAACTACCCCAGCCTGTCCTCTGCAGCCCTTGGGGAGACAGTTTCTCCACATAGCCCCAGAGAGGAGAAAATAGGAACAGCCTGCATTTCTGCCATGCAGATTAGACTTTAACCAATGCTGGATGCAAAGTTCCCAAAGACATCTGGAGATCATAATTTAAAATCTGGTGATATCTTGTGATCTGGATGATTATCTTTTCCACAAACCATACTGTTCTGTTTCAGGCACAGTCTGAAAATCACTTGGGGTCTCCTGTGGCCCNGTTTAAGAGAGTATGTGATTGTCCGTGGTATAGAGTCATCTTCTAGAAAATCTGACCTGGAAATTACTCTGTTAATTGTGATTTGAAGTTAATAAGGTTAAGAAGGTGAAGTATTTAAAAATCAGTATTTAATAATCTGCCAAACATACATGTAAAAATCATTTAATTTACAAGAAACTATACTGGCATGTGTAGGTATTAAATAGCATAGACAGCATTAAAAGTCTGACTGCTATCCCTTTTTCGAAAAACAATTTGTTATTCTCTCACTAGCTTTTCAGAGCTGAAGGTAAAACTTGGTGTATTTTTTTCCATTTCTGGAAGAATCCGTCTTTCTCAAAATGCCAGAGCACCTCATTAGTGGAAGACTTGGTTACCTTGTAGATAGCTGGCAGAGGTGGTTTTCTGTGCTTGTTTCCACTTCATTTTTCCCTGCTATTATGAGTAAGTAGAAGTAAAAGCATAGTTTTCATTGCCTTTAATGGGAGTAGAATCTGCTTTTACTTCATAGCTATTTTCCATTCTTCTCCTGGCGCTACACAGAAACACATGTGAGGTGAGATGCAGCAGTGAGGTGACTTGGCAGTGAGGGTTCCAAAAGCCAACACTAAATGCAGATAACATATTTTTGACTAGTTATGCACATTTACAGGCCTTGTCAGAAATTTAAGAGAAGCACTATATGGAGAAGTCATTAACTGAGACATAAATTTAGGAAATACAGGAAATATGGGGAAAACTACAATTTAAGGCTCACATTTAACATCTCTCTACTTCAAGAAACTCAGGAAACGTGTCAGTGCTGTGAAGTTCATTTATACTAAAAGAAATTAACATGAGACCTACCTGATTCCTGCATCTTCTCCTTGAATGTACCAGTTCTGTCAGAGGAAATTTGTGCTGCTTTTGCTGTCTTTCAGAACTGCCAGAGCCGGTTCAGATCCTCACCAGCTTCTGGATAAATCAGGTTCCAACTTCTACAACCAAACAGAAGGTTCTCCGTGGGTTTTTCAACACCTGATATAACCCAGGGCATAATTAGGAATTGGGATCATAACTAGTTAGTTTAGAAGAGTTGTGAGACGTAAGGATGTATGTGAAGGAAACCATCTGATGAAGAGAACATAATTTTCAGGGTCAAGTTTAGAAAGCCATATGTTTTTATCTGTACATTCAACACAGAAGCAAGCATGGAGCTTAGCATTTGAAAGGTCAGATTTTAAATTGAAGCCATTGTTCAAACATCTTCCTATGCAGTGAGAAGCACCAACCAGAAATAGCCTAGGTGAAGACAATCTTAGTCTGACTCTCAGTTTCCTGTCTGGCTTCCCTGTGCAGTTTAAGAGCAGTCTCAAGGCTGGTCTACCAGTGCTTGCCTCCAGTAGGTGTTTGTTTCTCTTCCCCAGGCACAAGGATGCCCAGGGGATGAAGCCTTTGCAGGAGGACTTCCTGATCATAGCTGGTGGGCATTGTTGAGCCAAGAAGCCTGAGCCATGGCCTCTGCAGCCACCAGCTGGGACACCATGCACTGCTTCAGGGCTGGGCACCTGGAGCACCAGCCAAGCTCACAGATGGAGAAGGAGCAGAAAGTGGGGACATGATCTCATCAGCAAGCCTACAGGTTGTCAAGACATGAAGGCAAAAGAGAGTGCAAAGAAGGTAGCTGAGAGATGATACAACTGCTTTGCAGAGCACAGCCACAATGGGAGCTGTAATCACAGAGAAAACAGTATCTGTCTGAAACACTATTTCTGCTGTATTTTGTAAATACAGAAACTATGACTTCATGTCTCACACTTCAAGAGACATTCTCTCAGGCTTGTTTTCTTCCATATCAGAGCTTGAAGAAATCCAAAATATGTCTCTCTATTTCAGTTCTGGCTTGAGGTTAATCTCTAGAAACAAGTAATGTAACATTTCCATCTATCTTTTCTACTCTTTTGGCAGTTTTAATTATACTAATATGCTATGACAATTTAAACAAGACACATCTCAGCTTCTGGCCTGCTCTGTAATGGTTCAGCTGCTACATGTGCTCCAGTGTATTTTGCTCAGACAGGCTGCTGCTGGAGGCAGGGGGAAGGCAGAATAGTGCCCTTCTGTCATGAGAGATTTCATTGCACTGATCATTGTATATTTGACAGATTCTTTGTCAATGTCAAGCGTCTTTTGTGGTTAAGCCCAGTAAAGCTAAAACAAAAGGTCTCCTAGATATTAGATATATAGTGACATTACTGAATTCACTTGGAGGCAGTTATTTTTTGTCAGCCTTTGAAAAGAAAAATGGAGCTAATGGGAAAACAAAAGGAAGATGCTGGCGTGCCTTATTAGCTATTTTTGTTTATGTCACACATTGTGATTGACATCTGGCCCAGAATAACCCTTCAGCCATTGAGGCTGGTGTCATGAAACAGAACAAAGAGAAATTGCCAGCCAAGAAAACACCACTGGCTCAGAAAGCACTGCTTTTTGTTTATTTTCTTTTAAGTGTTTCATTTTCAGTAATCAGTATCATTACACAAAAGTAGTTCGCTCACATGCACTCCCCACTTACTAATTGGACTTTTAAGTTTCCTTTGTGTTTACTTTCTTCCTGCCTGCTTGAATGGCACCAGAGTACTCAGAGTACTGGTTTGGTTGGATGACAGTCTGTCATAACAGTGATGTTTGAGGTTTGTGAAAACTGACGTGAAAAATACAATCCACTGGCCTTTAACTGAAATAGCAGCTCTGGGTTTTGTGGAGTTGGCAGACAGCATTTTTAAACCTCTTTCATGGTGAAGGCAGTTACAACATGTTTTCTCTGTATTAAGCAGTTCCATCGTGAAGTACATTGTCTATGTTTGTTCACAGGATATTGCCTGTGAAAAGCAGTTTGCTATTTCTTGTGTGGGCACTTCTCTTACTGAAGTGCCCTAAAAGACTTAAGTGAGTTTCATGGTTATTCTCCAGAGCCAGGCCAATGATGAAGCTTTAAAATCAGTTCATGAGTGATTTGGGAGAAATATCAGTGACTAGAATAGGTCCTACAGACACACACCACCAAGAAGTCTTTGTCACCTGTGTCCTGCAAGTGCTGTGGGATTTCAAAATCTTGGTAAAAATTACATATCAGCAGGAGGAAATTATTCCTTAAATTTCTAAATTAAAGTAGGATGCTGAATATAACAATAACAAAAGAAGACTTTTCACAAGACGAGAGCAAGTCCATCAGCCACTTACCTCCATACAGTTATATGCTGAAATCATATTAGAATGCTTACCTTACCAAAAAAAATCTTAATGGCTTTTAAAAAAATCTAAGGAAGTTGGCCCTAGAATGCATTGCATGTGCTGGAGCTAAATGGGCTTGCACCATTTTAATAGGGTAACTTCCAGCAGTGAACACTGGGGTATATTCTGTAGAAGCACACACTTAACTCCCCTCAGCACTAATAGCAGATAAGCTCATACACTGAGTGGAGAATTTCTCTCTGTTTCTACACAGTGTTCTAAAAAGAACTTTGAAGAAATTGAGAGAAACAGAGAGAGCAGTATATTAATTTTAAGGAGATGAAAGCAGTACATGTCATTCCTAAATTTCATGGAAAATGCACCGTTAGTAACAAAGATCAGTAGAAAATTTCAAAATCATTTTGAGCAGCATTAAAATCAGTCTTCCCTGATTTTCTGTTTTCCTCCTTTTTTCAAAGCACATACATTAAACTCATTTTATGCTTATAATGTATATAATGATTCTAGACAACATAAGAAGGACACTGAGATTCATCCTATTTCAACGTATAAAGTGGCAAACCAATTTATGCAGCTTAAACCATTGCTAAAGAAGATGTATCAAAAATTGCCTGTGATCATTACAAATAACAGCCTGAAATGTTCACAAGAAGCTGTTTGCTTATCATATTTTCATTAAAACATCTTTTCACCTGCTTTGCTTTTCCCATGCCTGTAACCTGCATTGTAATCAGTCTTATTAACTGAGAACATAAATATGATTTATTATGGTCTGATAATGGAAGCTGCATGGACCAAGAAAAGGGATATATTGTCCTTTGATAAAATGGCTCTTTTCTCTCAAATAGAGCTCTATCATGAGAGCATGCAGAATGTAGTGAGTGATTATTTCCTGAGGGTGAATGATGGCAGAACCTTACAGAAAATCTTCTCGTTGGCCATGACAGCCTCCGAGTGTCCCCAAATCTCACTGAGTTTGACAACCTGCAGACACTTTTGATGAACTGTATTCTTCTGTCAGAGACAGCCTGTCTGGGAGGAGAAAAGGGAACCTTTATCGTCTGATCTGCTATTATTGTCTTGATCTTTTATAAGCAATCTCTAATGCACATGAATATAATATCCTTTCACACAAGTGCCAAACATAATAGAAATGTAGTTAAAGGACCCTTTTCCCAGTTATGTAAATGTCCTAATACCATTATTAGAAAAGATGGTTTGTGAATGATAGTGGTAAGGAAAGGGTAATCAAAATGTTTTAACATTATCTTTCTGTTTTAAAGACCAAACTCTGTGATAAATAGCATTTATGGTAGATATGGAGAACTAGTTTGAGTCAAAGCTTTTACCTAAAAGAGAATAGTTTTGAGTGTAAAACTGGTGTTATATTTTCATAAAACACATAAATGGCAGCTGGTCTTAAGCCAGGAATGATTACTGGCAGATATGACTTAAAGAAAATGAGTATTCCACTCAAAATCCCTCCATGGCTGTTACAGAAAGAACAAAGCTTTATTATTAAGCAGTGTATTTGGACAAAGGGGTGTTCAAGATTAACTAAAGTTTGCCAACAAATCTCCCTTTTATCTACATCCAGAAGAATAAGCATAACAAAATCTTTTTCAATTAACAGCTGTACACATTAGCAAAACACCCGTCTTTCTCAGCTCAAGCAGTCTGGCTTATTTATCACAAAAATTGAAATGTTTGGGGAGAAGGTTTCCAAGTTTCCCAGTAAAAGCAAGACACTTGATTTTTCATTAACCTTTTGACATCTGGAGCTGGGATGTCCCAATATTAACTACTAATGGTCTTTTGCATTACCAGTTGGTGTTAAGAGAAGTCCCAATTGTCTGAGTCAAAAGGTTAATCGGCAATTTCACACTGGTGATGCGGTCAGAGTTTGCATGTTACTGCCTCAACAGAAGGAAGAAGAAAATAAAGTCATTAACAGAAAAACACAGCCCAACATTACTAAATCCTTCCTGTAATTTTTTGTTAGAATAAATTTCATTATATATTTAATAGTCTGACTTTTTAAGGGGACTTTGCAAAACTTTTCTAAGAAGTCCAGGTCCAAGCATGTGACCAACTTGTTTTGTTTATTCTACTTTTCATAAGAAAAAAAAATATTTTGCTCACTCAAAAAAGTGTTGAGACCAGGCCAATGTAAGGGAAGAGTATTTCAGATCTGTTATCCATGGAGATTTTAAAAAAACACCCACCCAGCTAACTCAGCATAAGAGTTGTGTCCTTTATCCTGGAGGTAAAGACACCTGAATGCCCATTCTTTCAGGGTGAATTTCACAGTGCAGATGCCATATCAGGGATGAAATATGTCCAAGAGCAAAAACCTGAGTAAAGTTTTTTCCCTCCTGACCCTTCTGTCTTTACTGCCGAAAATAAGTCAACCACAGCATTCCTTTAACAAATAGGGAGAGCTGTACTAACATGAAAGTACTCATATATACAGGCATGCCAGCACCTCAGCTGGTGTCATTTGACCAGAAATAGCCATAGCATACTTAGACTTGTAGCTCAAGAGCTCTCCTAGTCATAGCAAAACCAGATTTATTTTCCAAAAGCAAATATAAAATACTTCTGAAAGCATTACAACTTGGCATTTGCTCCCAATAACAATGTTCACACAAAATGACTTCTCACTTGCCCTGAAATTGTTAACCATTGTTTATCTTGTGTTTAGCCCTGATCAAAAAGCCTTCTGATGTCACCACATGGGTCAGGCCAGTTCTATGTTTTTGAGACATTCCATCTTTTTCCTATGGCGAAGACAAATAAATGGTGAATCTTGCCCAAAACAATATCTTTCATCCTGGATATTTTCTGCATCACATAGTTCCTCTCATCTCTTTCTCTAATTTTAACAAAATCTATGGCTAAAATCTTTCCTGTCTTGATTGCTTCAGTTTTAATGGGGACAGGATTCTACTCTGAAATGTTCTGAAAAAAATTATCAATCTTTCCAAGTGCCCTATTACTTAGTCCACCAATTAGCTGACTATGGAGCCTGAGTGTCCTTGTACGTCTTCCCAGTCCCCATCTGTATACTTGGCTGCATATGTTTATGCAATTAGAAATGGTGAAAATCTAATAAAATTAGGACAAACCTAAGTGAGCCATAATTCTGTTTAATCTCTCAAACTGGATTGTTGAAAGCTTGCTGTATTCCCCAAACCTCTCTCAGGTGCCAATGTATGAGTCAACATCATACCAAAGATCTCACAGCATAGCAAACATAAATTGTACTTCCAGAATCTCATACACACCCTCAAATAATCAATCTAATACCTCTAAAGTAGTATCAAGGCGGGGGAAAAAAGCAGTTTTCTCCAGTTACCAGGATCATACTTGGTGGCCCAGAGTGGAAAAAAGGCGAATACACAGCAACTTTGCATGGGGAAGGAGTGGTCATTTTAAAGGCCTGTGCCTTACTATAGCATTACTCTACAGCATTCCAAGCCTCCTGCCTTCAGGGGAGGACCACTGGCATTATCACACTGGGCTTTGCTAGATCCCCTTGGCAAGCCCTAAAAAAAAGAAAATCAACAAGATGGCAGAATTAAGCTTTCATCTCAATGTGATACCTTTCCAGACTTTTCTTTTAAAAGCCTGTTTTACACTTTGTTTTGTACTGTAATGGTAACTGGTGGTTTGCATAATCATCAGTCTGGAATAATCCCAGACCACTTTATACCTGTGTCCTCTAATCACCCACTATTCAAAAGAAGCCAGGAAGGGAAGTGAAGAATGATTTTGGCTGAAATTAGGGTGAATTTTCTTTGAAAGGAGAATAGAGTTGAAGCACAGTAGAACAATTAATAACTCTGTTCTTGGAAGAAAGACCCCAGGATCTTTAATCTCAAATTGTGAGGGCTTTGGTTTTGTATCTAAGCCAAACTAAGTATTTGTTGCAAAATAGGGCTCTCCAGCATGAAGAGGAAAATGTAAGGGTTGTAGCATTGGGTTCATAGCTCAGAAGAAAATGTTGCTGCTGGCTTTTTTTTTTTTTCCTGTATGTTCATCTCCCTCATTGACTTCATGTCCAAGTAATGCCTCATTTACTCTGTGAGATCTTACAGAATTTCAGCAAGGAGGTGATCAGGCCATAAACAGGTTTCCCTTAATGACACAACTGAGGTACTGCCCCCACTCATACATTTTGGGATGCTGAGGTTGTCAGATCTGGAAGGGATCATCCAATACTTGAAAATATTCTCCATGTTTTTGACTACTCTGTCACTGAAATTCTCTAGTGATTGAGATTTCATCACCATTCCAGTCAATTATCCCAACAGGTAACTGTCCTTTGAAGTGACAAATACAGTCTAATAGTGAGACTCATTGCTTTCTAAGACCTTAAATGTTTTGCTCAAACACAATTTAAATGTGTCTATACATTTTACCTTGTTTCTTCCACATCTAATCTCCTTCAACTTTTTTTTTTTTACTTCATCTTTCTCCTTACTACCCTATCATTTATTCATTAAGTCACTCCTTTTTTGTATTTTTTTTTAACTATTTGCTCTTTGGCAACCTTGTATTTCTTTTTTTTCTTTTTATCTTTCCAAACACATAAAAACCAGACTCCTATTCTCCCATGGCCTTGCTACAGAGACTTATATCTTGCCATCTCCCCAGAGGGTAGCCAAAATGCCACATTTTCATTCATTGCACCAAACCCACTTTTCTAAACAATAAGAAATTATACAGATGTATTCAAATTCAGGTCTAAAGGTGATTTCTTGAGGCGTGACTGAAGAGCATAGCTAGCTATGGGAAGTAAACGATCTGCTCTGAATATGCACATGTAAGGATAGGTATTACATAGCCTCTAAAAAAGGGAAATCAGAACTCCTGACAGTCATGTTAACAGATGTCCGCTTCCTGCCAACTGTTAGGGTATTTCATGTACAGAATTAGTTACAACACAGGTCTGTGTTGTAACACAGGTTCAAGAACACCAGATTAAGTGACCTGGTCTATAATTTATGACAAAGAAAGTACCATCAAAAAGAGTTAAAGTGGAGCATCACCATAGGCAGAGAATTGTTTTGCTTTTGTCCCCTCAAGTCAAGCCCACTGCATTATTTTAATGTACACATAATACCTATGTATGGTAGTGTCCTTGTGGCACTGCAGGCTGCTTGACCTAACAGGTATTTGGGCATATCAAGATAATCTTCAAAATTCTATACAGCTCAAACACCAGTGTTTCTTTAAAAAAAAACCTGTTTCAACTTATTCTTTCAGTTTTTGACAGAAAATTATCAGAGAGGTTACTAAATAAAGGGGAGGACTAAGGAAAGCTCATCCCACTCTTAAGAGTAGAAAACAACTTTGTTTTCCAGCACATCTGTTCCATGGTGCATTGTTGCTGTAATACAAACGTTTTGAACTGCAGTATTTTCCTATCTGCTTTGACCAGGTCTGTGCTTGAAAGGGCTGAGTGTAGTGGTCTAAAGCAAGACTATTGCAGGCATCTGATAAAGAAGCTCTTTGCATTAGCACTGAGGATCCACAGCAACAAGATCTCAGGCTTTTTGTAGGAGTTCTGAACGTTAAGCAGGGAAATTAAACTTGATCTTGGGAGGCAGAGGTTCTTTGTCCCCTGTATAATCTCAGACAACGTATTTCCTCTCTCCAAACCTCAATTTTTCCCTGAAATAGAGACTGACAGCTTCCTGTCTTCTCTCTCTGGACTTGTGTCTTTTTTGGCTAGTGGTTGTTCCTGATTATGGGTAGGTCTGATGACTGAATGTGACCTCCAAGAGGCCTCTAGACACTTCTGTATTATATTTGATTATGAAGCCTCCTGTCTCATCCAATCAAGACAGAAGAGTAAGTCAGACCAGAGGAAACTGGCTCAGCACAAAATGGTAGCCTCGGTGGAGTAAAGTCAGAGCCATTAGCTGTTGACTACTATAGAAATACTGAAACTGCATCAGGGATTTATTTTTTTAATTGCTATACAGGGATTTAAATGAGATTTTTAAAAATAAAGAAAGACAGAATGTTTAGTCTACAATCACTGTTTGCTGCCAATACAAGCTATCATATAAATTACTTAGACACTTTTAAAAATACATTATTTACTCAATAACCCATAATGGGTCCAGAGCTCCTTTTACACGCTATTACAGAAGTACATAATTGTTGAATTTTCAAATGGATATTTCTTCTAGGCAATAGTCTATAATGGCTCCTTCAAAGCTCTTAGGCTTTTATCATATGAAGGCCTAAGTAGAAAATGTTTAGTTCACTGATCATTGACCTAATAGAGAACAACAGTTCTCTGAAACAACTATTGTCTGGTAGGGCAGATGATGTATGAATGACATTTTAAAAAATTCTTGGAAGTATGTGCTAGGAAAAAATGACTGTTCATGTGCAAAGCAAATACTGCTGATGAGATCCTCAGAGTTCTTTTGTTTAGTTCTGCTTGGTTTTGATTTTTAGCTTCTGTGTGAGTCAAAGAACAAATGAAAATGGTTTTGTGTATGAAATGAGAACTCAGTCTAGGATGCATTCGGATCAGTGAGAGACATTTCCATGTACTCAGAGGTCATTCAGATCAATTAAAATTTTCTCAACTAAAAATGCAGGTATTTGGTACACATTACAATGAAAGAAGCTGAATTTGAAATCAGAGAAGTAAGTGCTGATGCTATGGGGCAAATCATGTTTCTTAAACTCATACTGAAGACAGAAAAAAACCCAGGCCTATCCTGAGTTGATTCAGAAAGGAAATAGGCAACTTGACATGTTTCCAGCACTGTTGCTATGAATCTCACAATTATAGAGCTACTGTTCTCTACTTACATTTAGCTTTGAAGTCTACTGCTTCCATTTCAGACACAAAGAAAGTTCAGATCCCTAAAAGCTTGGTATAAGCAAGCACATTTTCTCTCCCTGTAAAGCCCAAGGAGGCACTACTGCTGAGTAAACATTAACTGGGTCTAAGTGCAGGACCAGATGGGATGGATTTGAGGTGGGGTCAGTCAGGCTGAATGACACCTCCAGCTCTGAGTCTGATGGGCCAGGAGAGAGGTCCTTGCTGGGTGGCACAGCTCCCTCACGGGCTTGAGTTCAGTGGCAGTAGGAAGTGCAGTTCAGCAAAAGAGACTACTGTATAGTCAGCTCAGGAGCTGGACGTGATCTTAACACCTTGTGTCATCAAATGAGACCAACTATCCTCAGCACAGTGACTTGACATGAGAAGCTCTCCCATGCCTTTTATCATTGGATTGCTCCAGCCTAGTTAGGCTGCCTGGGACTCCTAGGATTCTGGCACGATTAACATAAAAAAAATACAGTTGCTGGCAGTTCCAATAGTTCTATTTGTTTGATGCATCTGATCGAATTGAAACTGAAATCACAGACCGACATGCAACCAGGCTGCGCCAGTTAGCCTCATCATGCAAATGAGGCACACTTGCAGGTGATCTTATTAGAGATCAAACAGTTTTAGGCACTGTGGATAATGAAGGCAGAGCACTTATGTTGCAACAGTCAGAGCTGGAATTTAATCATGTTGTTGATAGCTACTGCAGTAGTGAACAAACACTGAAACAGCCACAAAAATCAAACCGTTAGAATGAAAGGAAGGTATAAAGCAGACAAATAATAACAATAATAAAAGATCCAAACTAAGAAACATAGTGATTTCAAGAAGGAATAATCCTGCAAGTTATATTTGGAAAATATTTGAGCCTTGCTTCTTTTGGCTGTGCAGCTGGGAAAAGTGGGGTTTGAAGGAGAAGCTGATGTGGTGTGTGTCTGCCTGTTCCAAGAGAGAAATGGCTCCTACATACCTGTGGAGATGGCTCTGCAAGGGCAGAGGGGAATGCCCTGCAGGTTGACGCTTGGAAATCAACCACAAGGTAAAACACAGCCAATTCTGGGAAGCAGTATCTCCTAGGAAAGAATCCAGAAAGAAACAAGAGAAAATGACTCCTAGTTGGAAGATATAACAGAAATTATACAACTGGCAGGCTGGATTAGCAATCTGGTTGATATCAAGAATAAACAAATTCTGGAGAAGCATTAGCCCCTTCTGTTGCAATAAATCCCTCACACGCTCTCACCATCTTTTACATAAACACCTAGAGAGACACTGAGCAGACCCACAAATGTTTGTGTGTTTTAAGACGTGAAGACGAGATCGAGCAGGTGAAAACTGCAAAATGGATTTGAATTCCTTTAGGCACACAGAAATGGCTAAAAATACCTTTTGGCATTTCTGCTAATACCAATTGGTAGCAGAAGAGCTCCAAACATGTCAACAGGAAACCCTAGAGGTTAGATGGAATGATGTAACCACATGTGACATAATGCTTAGTGTAGAGATTTCCTGGAATTGATTAGTGCCATTCATGATAACAGCAGCCAGTGAGAGTGTGAGGACTGTGTGAAGGCCCAGGCAGCATTCAGGCATTGGGTATTTTTATTTCTCTTTTAATGCAATGTCTGGTGTCATTGTTTCAGATGCATAATACAGTAACTGCATGGTATTCTCATGCAGCTTTGCCTGGGAAGACTTCAAAGCAGTACGCTCACCAGCAACACACATCTACTCCCACGCAAAGGGTCACAGAGAGACAACTACAGAGGTGGAAGGACAAGGAAGACTCTTCTAGAATATCCTCCCCTCTACTCCTATTGTATTCTGTGAAGTATAAGATCCAGTCAGGTCATCCTCATCAGTATATTGTTTTATGCCTAGTCTATACACAAAAGCTCTGAAGTGCCATCTATATTTAACGGGAGGCCTCTGATCTGTGTGAGTGGGTGGAAACTGATAGTGAGTGACATGGACACTGACAATGGCACACAAACTCTGTGGCACTCTTAAAACTTTTAATTGCATTTTAAAGTAATGTAACAAGGCAATGTTTAATGAGTACTTTGTTTAAGAAATTCTGACTTTATGAGCTAATTAAAGAGAAGGAAGGGTTACTGCACTAGGGCAACAAACCCAGGCTGTTGAATGTCTATACTACAGCAACGTGTGGTTCAGATTCAATTGGCAGCCTTGCAAATCTCCAGCCAGCCAGCATGAATGATTTTTCTTTTTTTGACTAGCAAATAAATTATTACTATCATCATGATTATGTTAATAGAAAAAAATTAAGAATAGGCAAGTAGCTTTTTTGCCAAGGCTGGTAAATTTTCATGACACTTTTTGTGAAGCTGTCATATGGCTGGGTTAGATGAAACTGGAAGGCTTTATGTGCGTTAGCATTTAACTTTAAACATTCTTCATGGAAACTTACATGGCACATAATTTACATATTCAATACCAGTGACAATTTACTTTTCCCATCTGAGCAGGGCTTTCAACTATGCCACTTGAACTAAATTAATAAACAGTAATTAGAGAATGTTGTGCGAGCGAGCTGTTGATGTTGAGAAGATTCTAATCAACACCTTCTTTTAAGGGCCAATTAAAGCTGAATGTATGCAATATAAACATCTTCTTGTATTTAGACACGAACTGGCGAACAAGGTAAAAAATAAAAATCAGAACAATTACAACAGGTTAGAGATGATCCAATGGAATGATGAATCTTCATTAATCATGAAAGCAGCAGTAATTTATAAAAGACACTGGCCACTTTCCATGGTGAAGCACTAATGATTTACGTAAGTCAATTCTGACTAGCATAAACCTTCATGCTTTCATTGACAGGCTTTTCTCTGAAAGCAGCTCTACATCTGCCTCCAATTTCCACTGCAGTATTCACCTGTCTGCAAGACAACCCTGCATCTAAAGCGAGTCCAGAGCTGCAGGAGAAAGAAGGCTTCCCTGGAGGGAGGCAGTAAAGGCAAATGTACCCATCCCATTAACAGTGCCTCATAGCAGAGCAAAAGGCTCCCTGGCAGGTGATCTGGGGGAGGATTTGCATGGCACAGCCCTGACCAGCATCACTAGTGGGAATACAAACACAAGAATGACCCTTAATGACAGGTAAAGCTGCCCCAAATTGTCTCACATCTATTACTGGGGAAGAGCGGCACTGGGGCAGTTACACCTGGGCAGCTAATGAGCTTGCACCTGTCTATACTCTTTCACTCCACTGGAAACATAAGGTGGTTTATTCCTGAAAGGTGAATTTAAGACAACCCTTGTTTCCAAAATTCCTGAAGGACAGAGGAAAGGCCATCTTTGATTTAAACAGATGATCCTTAGTGTACCAAAGGGATACTGCAGTAGCAACACAGACTCATATATCACTATTATGAACTGCCAGTAAGTTAAAAATAAACATAATTTCAGCCAAACCACAGTTCACTGCTTCCTAAAGCATACCTTAAAAAAAAATCATCTAAGATGGTGCAATGAAGCACATGCAAAATTTGTCCTCTAAGTTAGAAGATACAACAGGCTAATAAAGGTAACAGAAACATCTGTTCCAATACTGCATCAGTATCATTTGGAGAAAATGACTGCATCACTTATTGCTGTGTGGTATCCAGAAATACTACCACAGTAATAGGATGTTGTCACCTCAGGCTCTCCTGAAATCTACGGGAATTTTACTTGTTCAAGAATTATAGGATTAGGCACATGATCAGTGTTTATTCCCTTTGAAAATAAACATTTCCACTTCCCATTTCTATAGTGGTGCGAGATCATTATCTAGTGACAGTGTTTAGTTCCATTGGCATTATCTCCTAATTAGCTATTTAAAAATATATGTAAGATAGTGGAGGTTGAGAGTGGACTTGTAAATCTGACAGCTCTGATATGTTCTTAAAAGCTCTCCTAATCCCAACCACTGAACATATATTAGTAAGGCCAAGGTAGCACTTTAAAGAATAACACAGAAAAAGCCTCATGTCTTGAACTCTGGAAGTTCAGCACACAGCCAAAGGGCTCTGGCACCCAGAGCAAAGCCCCTGGGCAGGGCAGCGGAAGTAGGGAGGAGTGGGAAGCAGTGTGCCAAATGGGAAACCAGCTCTGGAAAGAATGCACCATTGAAAGACTGACAACCTCCACAATGCGGTCAGCCCTACACTACAGTAGTATCATCACCTAAGGTGGTGTAGGACCTGGGGGACTCCTGAAAAACCAAACACAGAGAAGTTTACCAGAGATTAGAAGATGCAAGTAATACTAAAGGAAAACATCTAATAGACTGTGTGTGATATCCTCTATGCTGCCTCTACACCCTGAGACATCACTGTGTTTGTAGACACAAAAATCATAAAAGCTTTCTCCAAGGTGCTCCACAATACACAAGCAAGTCTGGAATTTCACTTTGTGGCATGGTAAGAATTAGGAAGATGGGTATTTTGGTATGCAGGACTCAGTTTTTCTCCCAAGAGGTAGGTTTAGTTCTCTTTGTGAACAAGAAACTAGGACACATGCATACACAACAGGTCATTTTGGAGGTACTCAGATGCACTCCCCTCAGCAGTGATATTCTTCTAACCTTCAGCACAGCTAAGAACTATGATTTATTTCTGTTTCTGAGTTGCTTTTAAACCTCAGTTCAGTAACTGTGTTGGTGATTTTCAGGGTGTTCTGAACAGTGGAAGGCAGCAATGTGAATGTCTTAAGAATACTGACAGTATGAGACAGGCTCTAAACTGCCATTTACTCCAGTATCTCCAGTTCGATTCAATATGCAGCATGCGATATGATTTTTATTCTGATCAGATGGAACTTCTAGGCCTGAACCTGCTTGCAATCACATGGTCCCTCAGTAACTTCACAGCAAACAGGGAGGTGTGGATGAAAAAAAGTGATGTAAGCAGGAAGGGAATGAGTCTATGTTAATGCCCTCTATAGATTTTTGTTTTCCATTGAAAGTTTTCTCTTGCCTAAAGTCATTTATGTCCTTTTTTCACACCTTTTCAGGTCCACTTAGTGAATAAATTAAATGAAATTTCACACTTGCTCTTAATACTTTTTAAATGCAAGCTAAGCCTCTTGGCTTTTCATACCTGGACATTTACTTTTTAAAAATGCTATTGGATATTTCTCTCTCTTTCATAGGCTGGTGCCTTGGCCCGTATGCACCCCATGCACCCCTAAGGCTCATGCATAACTGCAATGGACGATTAGTCCAATTAAGTTTCCAGCAATTTCAATGGCTTCTGCAAGAGTAGATGGGGCACAATATGTAATTTCAGCTTTTTTTTGTGAGGATTTTCAATCCTTCCATGAACTAAATCATTTTATCAGTTTCTCTCCTTTTTTTTTTTTTTAACTTGTTCCATTAAACTACAGAACTGGAACATTCATGAATAGTTTCTTTCTGCTTTAACTCAAGGAGTTCCTGACATAACAAAAACTGGTAATTAACTGGCTCGAAGACTTTTACAATAGCCTTTTTAAATAAGTCCTAGTAAGAGGCACTTGCAGCACTGACTCCACATTGCTGATACCACTGCAACGCACCCTCTATTAAACAAGGTTTGCTACTCTACCTCAGCATCAGTTCTTGGTTGTTTTCTCCACTGCTCTCCTACTTGGAAACACCAAAGTCCTTCTGAATTTCTTTGTGTGCCAAAGGCTAACCAGCTACTCCATGATGGGTCCCTGCTCTCAATCCACTTGGCTTTGTGCTGCTTCCTTAAACACTCCGGTATCAGAGGACCACTTGCCACCAGCATAAGGACCAAGCAGGGAGTCTCCAGGGGCTGGTCACAGCTCAGCCTCTCCTCCTAGCTAGTGTCATAGGCTGCTCTGCCCTTTTGGCGAGGATGCATTTTGGCATGCTTTGGCAGACCCCACTACCTGCCCCCTGCTCCACACCTGCTCAGAGCAGGGAGGGGCTCTCCCTAGTGAAAGAATCAGGCTTCATGTTTTCAGATTTCACTCAGCAGTGTGTGATTTGTAGCTGCTGCTGCTGCATATTGGCTTTAAGCATAGCTGGTTTTGCCTACTCATTCTTATCTCCCCTGGTAAGAATACATTCTGTTTCTGATTAAAATATTACTCTGATGAGTGTTTCTCTGGCTCCACTATACTTTTCTGCTTCCTGCTAACTAGCACAAGCCTTATTGTTGCAGTTCCTAATATTTTGCATCATTTGTAGATCTAGCAATTTAGTTTGTAAATAGCATGAAAGATAGTATTAATGTATATCTTCTCCCAGTGTTCCAGACAGATAGGTTCACTGTGGAACAATTACATACATATGTGCCTATATTTCTTGTAAAATCAAATCATGTAAGGATGCCTCAGCCAGAACAAGCCATAAAGCTAGACAAGGCATGGAAAAAACCATCCCCAAATATGTACTGCTTAAGTTACAAAACTATAAAAAAATAAAGCAAAATTGAAAAGGGCAAAGGAGACAAAATGTAAACACAAGCTTTTATACACTCTGTGTAATACAGAGTGAATGTCATTTTGACATGCTGGTATCATGAGCTGCCAATGCTGTTCGGAAAAGAAAAGGATATCTCCAGAATTATGGCAATGCTGCTTACTCACATCAAAGCCAGTTACAAGATCTGTATCTGTGGTTGCCAGGTCTAACTGCCTACTTGGAAACTAAACCAGGAGAAAAAATTTCCTAAGTAATTGTATTTAAAGTATACAGAAAGATCATGAATCTTTAGATTCCCCCTTTGGAAACAGAGTCGTTTGAGTGGAAGCTTACAACCACCCCCCTCAGTGCAATGAGTGCCTCACTGCAGCTGAAAGCCCCCCCAAAGTCTGCTGCACTCGGGCCTTCTGTAGGACATCAATGAGGCAATTGTAACACACCACTAAGTTGATTTTGTGCCTTTGAAAAAATCTCCTCCTTAACATAAATACTCCATCACTGTCGACTGAACACGTTTAACTTTTGAATTAATGTTATTTTCAAGAGGTCAGACATGTGACAGTAACAACAGTCTTTTGCCAAGCCATGTATTTCAGGTCTGCATCTGAATTTCCCCAGAGCCTGGTATTGTTTAAATACAAGTAACTGACTCTGGCTCATCGTTAATGCGAAACTTCTGTTCTCTGGACTTCTTCAGTGCTCCACTCATGGCTTCCTTCTCCACACAGGCATGGGGAGGCAGACCCACTTGGTGCTCTCTAGTACAGCATACACTGTTTAGCAGGTCAGAGGGACCAGGCATCCAGCAGCTAAGAATAACAGCATTAATTTTTTCTCCCATTTTTTTCACATCCCAAATACTGCCAAGTGTTCCAGTGGAGGTTTAGATGATAGCTGCATGGTTTGTGAAAACACTCCTCCACCAAGGGCCCACAGCTGTCAGGCTGCATCACTGGCTGGGACAAGGGCACCTCCAGTGTGGCTGCTGGTCTGCCTGGTGCTTATGGGGTGGTGGAGATGAGTGAAAGCCTCTAGAAAGAAGGACAGTGGCTGCCTACACCCATGGCTGGGCTCTCACAGAAGAAACTGGTCTCGACTTTAAGGATGGTCTACTTTATATTACATTGCAATTGTACTACATACCAAATTAGTGCTGTGTACAGTGTCTTCTAGTGGTTATACAGCTCTAGGACGTTCAGAAATATTTCAAGAGTGATCTGTGGAGGCACATGCAGCTGGAAGGTGCCTGGGCTCTGGATTTGGTGGAAACAAGTAACATGTTTGCCCCACTGCACCAATCCCTGTGACTCTAGCAGCTGTCAGCTAGTTGCAGTGGGATATGGGACATGTCTGGTGTGTGTGTGGTGCTACAGCTCAGTCCCAATGATAAGCCTGCAAAGTCACAGATTTCTGCAGTATAGTTCACAGCAAGCTATTAGCAATGCCAAGTAATATTGCATAGACATTAACTTTAGTTTTCTCCATGCAGTAATGCTATAACTCCTGCATTGCCACTGTGAGCTACTGAGAGGATTTTGGGGGGCACAGCCCCCTCTCCAGACATACCTCTGGGGAGCTATACATGGCAAATTCCTGGTACTCCTTTTCTCTCTGTCCTTCAGCACAGGTGGGGTCCAGATCTTCTGTCAGTTAGATTTTGTTTTCCAGCTCGCTTTGTAATTCAGATAGTGGTTAGGTTCACTTGGCTGGCGCAGAATATTTTCACCACACCCTTGTCTCTTTAGACAAACAACCTCTTTTCTAACCTCTGGCAGAGCTAAACCTAGTGAGTAAGAAGAAACAGTAGTTCAGGCATAATAAATAGAGCCACCCTGAAGAAATATGTACACAAAGCAAGATGAATGGGCATCACCTACCTGGACAGTGTGGCTGCTAAACATGGGAGGAATAAATCAGGCATGCCAGGTGCACTAGGACACCTGACAAACAGGGAATGATGTTTCTTGAAACTGTAGTTTTATCTCTGCTCATTTGGATGAAACACTTGTAATAGTTGTGGATTAATTTCCTTCACATAGTCAAAACAATAAAAGCCAGGCACCATTTTATTAATTTCCAAACCAGCGTCAGATAAGCAGAATTGCATTTAAAAAGGTAAACACCCTGCCATAGAATTGGAGGATATGTAAGCATTTGGGGCTTTTTTTTCCTGTGTCTATAAAAAGGAGAGTTTTTTAGCATTATGAATAGAATTCATTTTGTAAGTTGTGCTACAAAGCACTGATAAGGCAATGGGAAAACAGCAGAGATTGAGGCAGAGCAGGAAGAAATACCACCCATATTAGGAGACAGCCACTTACTTAGAGGCTCCCATTTGAATAAAGATGCCATTGTTCAGCCAGAAGAATGCACATATTCACAGGCCCAGCACAGAATAGCTCAGTGTATCTAGAACTCCAGAAGTGTCCAAATTACAGCCCCAGGGCCAAACCTGCCCTTGAGTCTTTCTGAAGAATGACCCTCTGCTTAATTAATCAGTGCTTTAACTGTGAGTGATCCCAGGACACACTTTTCTCAGGCCTTTTTCTTAGCTTTGCATTTTCAGAACAAACCTTTAAATGTTCTCTGGCTGATTTTTGACCATTTTTTTTCTTCCATTCAAGATTATTATTTCCTGTTTTGCTGTGAAAGCTCATTAGAAATGAAGACCAGCATCTAGATGATCTCAGTTCAGTTTACTTGGATAGTGAATGATAGACTCAGGATGGGGAGACACTAGCACCCTTTCAAGGCCTACCAAAAAAAGTTTAAGTCTACAGACTCCCAGAATATTGCTACTGCAATTTTCTTTCCATATACTAAGGAAGAATTATAGCAGGGCTGATGTGTTTGTGCATGCCATTCTGTTAGTCATATTTGATCCCACTGCCATAACTCCAGCTGTTGCGCATGGGATCCTTACCAAGATCTCTTTCCCATTTACTCTGCACAAGACAAGTTTGAATTTACAGCACTGAGAACTTCTCGCTGTCACAGTTGAGGTTGTCTGGATTCTAATAAAGCTTTTTTTCTGTCTGGAACATTGATACTTGATGGCAACTAGAAATGCATGAAGACAATGAAAAACACTGTGCAAAATTTCTCTCTCTGTTGGACTTCACCTTGTCTACCTAGCTTTCATGATAAAATTCATCCTATTCTAACTGAAGTTAAACAGGGAAAGGCAAAGGTTTTGCTTAAAATGAAAACAGAAGCATATTTTTTTGTGATCTTTACAGTGAAAAGCAAATGAATTTTGACCTTCTTTACAAACTTGCAACAAAATATACAGACTAAAAAAAAGTCAAGGTTTTAAAAAAGTCAGCATGAATGTTTTGGAAAGCCATAATGATAATATAATCTGCAGCTAGGGAAGCTGGAGCCATACTGTTTGATAGGCCCTATCTTATGATATCCAATATTAAGCTAAGTAAAATGATATCACCGGATGGCCTAACTAAATTTAGTAGTCTTGTGAATTGCCACTCTACTAAATTTAGTCAGTCCATAATGGGCATTAGATATCTACAGTCCAAATGATAAAATCTGTCTTGCATTTTCAGGCTCCCAGCGAATGTACGATACACTATGTTGGACTAGTAAGAAATACATTAGGACCTAAAGGAATGCAGAAGGAACCAGGATGTGTAAATCTATAATCTCATGCTCAATACTACCCCAGCAGTAGGCAAAGGTGCATGGGTGCTCCCCAGATATGTGACCTGAAGGGAGGAGAGGAGGAGGGGTCTGTAGTTGCCCTAATCCTGCCCACTAAAAGCTGCCACTCCAAACGTAACTTCGTGCTGAAGCCATGGGAAGAGTGGTTACAGGTGGCAGCTGGGCTCTCTTGAACCTTGCTGCTCTTACAAAATATATGCTGGCTGCATTTTTCTACCATTCCTTCCACATTTTTCATCCTGGGCTTTGTAATCCTGATGGTAAACAGGACAGTATATTTCTACATAGGTTTCCATGCACCTTTGAGCCAGCTTTACAGCTATGGAAACTGCTAAGTCAATTTACTCAAAGCCACATTCAAGGTGTTACTTGCACAGTTCCTGCTGTTTAAGGGGATTTCTGCCTCTCAGTCCATGTGTACTGTGACCTCTCTACTGGTGTGAAACCACGTAGGACACATTTTTATTTTTTTTAAGTGAAATCTAATAGGTTTATAAGCTTTTGAAAATTCTGGTGTTAATGAGTAGAGAAGAATAGTAATTAGACATGAAAAGGAAGCACCATAATATTATTCCTGTGTGCTTAAAAACAGTTGCATCCTTCTGTGCTCATATAAGAAGCTACTGGATGCCCCATGTAAAGTCAGTGATACTTCTTGATTACAGACAAGAAATAGTGCCCTCGTCCTCACTTCAGTACCCACTACAGCAATAGAGACATAGCCCTGACACTTAGCAGGTTCTGCAGATACAGCTTTATACTGAAGGTTGAATATCATAAACTCTGTTAGCTTTGATCCCCTCCCTATAATAGGCAAATTTAACCTGTCTGAAGTTCTGTATGCATCATTCTATGCAAGAAGCAATTTTATTGATCAGAGTTGGGTGTACATGTTCAACAGTCAGAGACTCAGAACAGTGGGTTTAAAAAAGTGCATGTCTTAAAATAATCAGTATAGAAACTCCCTGTTTCCTTAGTCCTTTACACAAAAGGGAATAAATAGTTCCTTGGAAAAATACTTTGTCCTTTTGGCAGGGGGAGAGCTTCAAAAACAGGAGCTAAGAAGTAGGTATTGAAAATAAGATCATTACAGTTATTATCTGTATGCACTCCATCCATGTAGACACAATGTTTTGGAAAAAAAGAGAAAGGAAAGGGGAAGAGTCTCAAAACTCAGAGCATTTTGTTCATTTGACATTCCAGTTTTCACTCAGAATTTACCCTTTTGCAAGATTTTAAAATTTGAGTTCCCAATAAATGTATGTGGGAAATGTGATCACCCTCTTTCAGTTCCAGAGAATCCAACCACAGCATCTAAACACACTGGGAACCAGGGTGCCCTAGTTCTGCTGTTCAGAGAATAACTTGTTTTTCTTTTTATAATTATGTCTTAATCATTCTTTATGCTGAAATAATCATAACATATTTACAACCAGACTCTTCTAATTTTTGTCTTCAGATCACTTTCTATGTGGCCTCATACTGCCATTTCCAGCCCAAATGACACCCTTCCTATCAAAGCCAATTTGGATTTCTTTTCTGAGATGCAAGTTTGTAAGATATTTTTGTCAAATGATTTACTCAAGTTCAGATGTTACAAATAGATCTGCTGGTGTAAAAAGGCAGAGCAGCAACTCTGGATCTGACCCAACATGTACTTGGTTTCTCATTGCTGTATTTTGTAACTCTATAAAAAAACCTCATTTGTGTAGCATGGCTTCATAACCCAACAGACCTAACGCTCGCCTGCTCACTCCAGTTATGCTTTTCAAGCTTAGTACAGGTTAATACCTACTGGCCAGTAACCACTAGCATCATCTTTCCAAACATCATTAGCTTTTTTGTGGCTGTTGTTGCTTTTTATTTTCTGATATGACTTCCCCCTGTCTGCCATAGGTTTTCCAAACTACTTGTAAATATCTGGGAAAATGAATTAGTTGCGTATTGCTCTTAAAACAAGTTTTAATCAAATACCTGTTTTCACAAGCCCTTCACTTCTTCCTAATTGTCAGTCACTATTTTTGTTAAAGACTGTGTTTTTTCTTTAAAAAAAAAAAGTGGTTCTATTGCTCATCCACTTAAAAACCATAATTAATTTCATCGCCTTCACAATTTGCTAATGGGACTATTTTCTCTCTAGTATTTTCATTTTCCCCTGATCCACTCATAAAGTCTCTCTTGTTTCTCTTATTCCCTTAGCTTAACTTTAATTTGTTCTGCCTTAAGCTGGGGAAGAGGAGACCTTCACAACACAGCACTTCGAACTTCCACACTATTTTACACTTCCGAAGTCTTTAGCAGACATCAGTTCATTGACTTTCAAAAAATGCCAGTGAGGTAGAGAAGTATTATTAACCGCTTTATTTTGATGAGGAATTTGAAGGGTAGGTTCTCAAAAATCAATGCTGACTGCTGAGGGGCTATTCCAAGGGCCTAAAACCCTATCCATGCGCTCAAGCAAGTAGACAACTAAGCCTCATGAAAACATGCTAGCCCGGGCTTCCTGCAGTTTTCTTTAGTTTCATTATACCCACACAGCACTACACAGGATTCTTACAGTGTTTCTTAGCTTGTGGTCCATTGACCACTGGTGGGCTACAAGACATCAGGAAGTGGTGGATTAAACAACTGTGCATTTTCCATGGAAGACCAGAAGCCTAAGCCACACAGGCATATTCCAGTGAGCAAATGAAGGGAAGGGGGTGATATCAAATTAACAAATGAACAATCAAAGACTATCTTAATTTTTAGTTGGTTTGCAAATGAAAAGCATTGTGGTTAGACAAGCAACACAGCCTGGGGATATTTTTTTCATGATCCTGAACAGTGGTTAAAACAATAGTTTGCATGTCTGGAAATCTAAAAAGTTACATTATTTTCATGAGACGCCTTTTTCCTAAGCTGGTGTCAACAACATCTTAATTACCCTTGCTTGAACTGCTCCCTGGCATGGAAGGCCTAGAGCTTATTGTAATCCTGCCCCTTACACTAGCTAACCAAAGAGATCCTTACTGAGCCCTGTGAGGAGTCCTCTCCCCTTCCCATTCTCCCTATGCTGCCCTCCATGCTCATCATGCCTCTCTCCCACAGGCACAAGCAGGATGTGCTCCCTTGCAGCTAGGGGCTTCCAGAGAGCGAGCAAAAGCTGGTGCCATGCTGCAACTTAAAGGGCTGGCATCCAGATAAATACAAAGCTGTGATTTTTCTCTCTTCTGGGAGATTCCCCAGTGGTGGGAAGTGAGATGTGATGGTCTAGTTCCTTCACCTCCAGCACCTTTTCCAGGAGGATGTTCAGGTTAATTCCTGGATCTCCATTTGTGTGCAAGTACAAAGGGGAAAGCAGGGAAAGTATCCAGTCCCTAAAAATTACTTGGTTAAGTTCTGCTGAGCAGGAGAGGCTCAGTATACAGCCTGCTTAGCACTCCCAAACTGTGCTAGCCAAGTACTCAGTTCAGATGTTTATGTAGGTTTCTTTCTAAAGGCTGAAAGCTTGCATCTGTGCTCCCAGTTCAAGTTCTCTCACAAATTTGAACAAAAAGCTTGTAAAGTTCAGCATCTTCCAAATTGCCCCATATAAGTCACTACTGAAACCATATCCAAATGGCTCCCCCCCGCCATACCTTCCACAGAAATGACCTAAACTTTGTCAGGTTCACATGTCCCTAGAGATGATCTCATTTCACTGCTTCAAAAGAGCTTTGGTCTGCACAGCCTGTAGCAGCAAATTTACACTTCAAAAAGCAGACAGCTTTTTCCACATCTTATTCACTTAATGGGTGAGAATGTAAAATTAGTTCCGTTGCTGATGAGGACCTTGAGCCAAATGAAAAGTGTTCATTTGTCAGCACAGACTTACAGCCTGAAACATGATTATATAGCTAATCCAATAATGGGTTTTGATGCTGAGCATTTATTTATATACAGTATGTCTTGTTATCTGTTGATAATCAGACTCTACAATTTACTCTCTTTTGTGTCATTAGACATAGCAACATCTTCCAGACATACTACATTTTCGTGTTAACATACAAACACACACACAAAACCTTTCTGAAGAAAATACTCTTTGCCTATTTGCCTTGAAACAGTGCTTGAATTTGAGCTTTTTGTAGTTTAAAATATTAGTAGTAAATTAATCATTCTAGACTGGGAACCTCTCTGCATCTTAGAAGTCTTAATAGATTAAAATTTGAAACATAAATTTTGTTTACTTATCTATAACAGATTTATTCTTTTTTGCCTGATGTGAATACCAGTATCTAATTATCTCAGGTATAAATTTGTATACATTAAATGGTCCCTGTCCTAAAGTATTGTGTGTCCTATCATCAGACAGTATCTTAGACTTTGCTAACTATGCAAACACCACTATTTGATGGCTGAACAGGTTAATCTTTTATAGAACAGAAAGTAAGTATAACTTGTTAATGTTAATATCAGGCATAGTTCCTACATCAAGTGCATTAAAATCACACCAAACCAGAAAGTTGTTCGCTTTTTTCTCCCAACTTTTTGAGTAATATCTGTTGCTACCTAATACTCTTGCAGTTGTGTGGATGACTGTAAATATCTAACACAGAATTACTGGGACAGTTTACTCCTCATTTAAATACAGAATCCATAACATTCAAATATTTAATATGGGGAGGCATTTTAATAGCTATTCCATAGTACGATACATTCAACATTCACCAGATATTGAAAAAAAAAAATCTATGGGAAAGTAAAATCACTCCAGTATTAAACTGGGAGCTAATTGCAAATGTGGGGCACACCTGCAAACTCTGTGAACAATCCTGCAACACTACACAAGGTAATTTCTGTCTGCCTGCAGAAACACCCAGGAACCCCTCTGAAGGTTGGCTGAAGTCTCCTCTAAATTTGGCAGTCAGGAACCTTTTAGAAGTAAAGCTATTAAGTAAAATTTACCTCAAAGGATACTGCAAATCAAGGGTGCAGGTGAGACACAAACGATGTATGAGCCAAACTTGAGCTTTGCCACTGCCTCTCCTACGAGCAGGATCAGGCCTCCCTGTGTGCTTTTGTTTAGCTGAAATTTACTTTACAATAAATACTTATATATTGCTACAACATGATGTTTTATTGGGCTGCACTAGTTTACTAAAAACAGCAGGCTGGTAATAGCAGTGCTTGTGGTTTTGCCTGTAATTCATTTGTGCATGATAATGCACAGGGAGAGATATGATACAAGATAATAAGGCAAATTTAAAAAAACAACTAAACTCAGTACTTGATAGTAGGACCATGTTCAGACAAGCTGATTCTTTGGGTATTTTTATTTTTTGTTTTACCTCAGCAAGGTAATTCATTAGGTATTCACTTGAGTAAAGAATAAATGAATATAGCATACATTACATCCTCACTTTAGTTGCAGAAACAAATCTTTCCTGTACCCGCCAATGTAATCTTCAGAGTTTTCATTATATAAAACACCTCAAGAAAAATGCACCTTGGTAAGATTTACACTTTATTACTCTAATGATTCTACAAACACTGCCACAATGTGATGAAAGGCAAAGCAGTCCTGATCTGATTGAGAGCTAATAAAAATCAGTACTGAAAACTGAAAATAGCACCCTTATCATCTTTCTTTCATTTAGACCTGATTACTAGGGGATTATAATGCAATCACAGCTATGTGTGAGAGGTAGCTATGGGAACCAGTTTTAACTGTTTATCTAGCCAAAGATCTTAATTTAAGTTTGAACACTCTGATTCATTTATATGTAAGACACCAAGGAGACAAAATGCAGAAGAAACAGATGCTCACTTGTTCTTTCCATTTAACTTCATAAGCTACCAGCCAATTTGTCTTTCAGAGGCAAAATTAATTTCTGATGACAATGTGAGCAAGTAATAAACTAGAAGTTCCTGTCCTGGGAAACTTGTTAAGGCCATGTAATGTTCTGGGCTCATTTAGAAAAAAAAGAATTTGCTTACAGACTTGCAGGGACATCTGTAACAGAGTTTTCTTTGTCCCTCTGCTGTTACTCATTTCTGGGGGCTTTATGACACCTTTTCCAGAGGTTGATTTGAAAAAGTTCAAAAGGAAACACATTGCCCATTATTTCTTTCCTGTGGGGTATTTTTTTTTTTAGATGGCTCTTTTTTCCCCTTCATATTCAGAAATCATGTAAACCTCAACTCTCTTGCTTTGCTGCTTCCACACAGCCAGAGTAACCACCAGCCAGGAGGCCTAACAAAATCAACCAAAAAATACCTGCAGAAAGAAGTTTGTCAGAAATTTCAAGGCAAGTAAACACCTGAAAACATCTGACAGAGCACTATGAAGAAGTCTGTTGCATATTTAGATGGAAGGAGTTTTGCCTGTTAACGTTGTTAACTCTGTTAAAGCAATGAAATACCAAAATGAGGTGGAAAGAGGGAAAAGAGAGAGAGATATCCTCCCTAAGAGCTTGCATTTTCAGTAAAGGCTGTGTGTACATGCTCCTGAATCAGTTACTTAACCAAAATGTTCACTATCTTTCATTATCTTTGCTGGTGCTATTTCCCCATTTTGGTATTTACTTCATACGTACAGCTCTTCACTCCGGTAACACTCTTTGGTAACACTCTTCTATCATTGGGGTTCTATCCCTGACTGGCAGTCCCTCCACAACTGAGGTTTTCTCTTAGGTAAATTCCTACAGTCTAATATCTGTTCTTTAGCACATTTAAAAGCACTCTGTCTGCTGTGCTTAACATTCGTTTACAGCTTATGTGCTTCACACTAATGTTCCTTTTCTAACAGTTCTTTTGAAGAAAGTTTAAAGTAAGTTGCAAAATGTTTTTTTCCTCTAAACAGGGAAATGAATTTAAGGAAGGAAGAGAAGAGCCTGAAGGTTTAGCTCTTTCAAAATTTAAGCAGAATTCAAAACACTGTTGGAACACATCTGTCAGAGAAAGCACGAGAGCACCTGCATTTTAAGAGTGAATCTCTTCCTTAACTTCTTCCTTGATAATAGCCTGCATGAACAGCACCTTTAAACCACATCAATCCCAGCCACTTTCAATCCATCCAGCTATTATTTCCCTTGGCACTGAAGTGCAGCTATGTCTAGATTGAAGGTTCTCAGTGATATGCAGCCCACTGTATGGCACCACGTCTCACAACAAGACATGATTATAACTACTCAGCTGAAATTATAAAACAAGGGGAATTTAAAACAGGTAGTTCAAACTAGAGATTGGCCTGGATACTGCATGAAGGAATACTAACTCTTGATTTAAAGGCCAGATGATTTCAAATATAAATTACAAGAATGACTTTTGGAGAGAAAAACCTAAGAATTCAATGAAAATTATAAACTTTACCATGGTTATGTTTGTATTTACATTGCTGGACATCACCAGCCCACCACCCAAGTGCACAGCACATGGTCTGTATCTGTAGGGAAGGGTGCACCACAGTTCAGCTGTTTCCTACTGCTCTCCTTTACCTTGTTAGTTCTCAGTGATCAAGTTAGTGCTTTGAGATATGTCCACCCAAGTGTGGTGGCTTGGCCATTAGCTGAGCACCAATAAGGATGGTGCTGGCAAGAACTACTGCAAATATCTTATCATTGAGACTCACAGGAAACTTGAGTTCATTGCTTTAACAGTGTTTTGTTTTCATACCACCCTTGCCACACAGCTTTGTGGCAAGGATACATACCGAGCCCAGACAGATGAAAACAGAGCATTAATTAACATTTCAAGAACACAAAGTAAGGGAAGTTCACACACTTTAGAAAAAAAACCACAACATTTTGCAAATTAAATTAGTGCTTGGGAGAGATGAGATCAGTCAGTGCTCTGAAATCCTCTTGCACAGGCAAACAGGAGCGTCAGCAGGGACATAATGGCAGTGTTCCTCTAAGGTGGGGCTGATGAAATTTCCCACATAAGAAACTCCACTGGTTTGGGACATATTGATTACTGAGGCAAATCTAATAAAAAGAAAGTAAGGATATAAAACAAAGATTCTGCCAGGACGGTTGGTTGGGAGAGACTTGACTGGTTATTTGTGGAGCTCTGTGACAAGTCTGAAAATCTGTGTTGGCCTGCTGGGAAGAACAACAGTCACCTGGGCTCGAAGTATGGAAGGGATACAGTTTATATAATATCAATCCTTCACAAAGCAAAATGTTAATTAGCATGTAATTAAGGTGGAAAGTATCCTTACTTAGATTAAAAAAATCCTAAACCAACAATGTATCTTAGTCATAAAATACAAATATTGGGAAAATTGAGCATTTTAGTCCACATAACCAGTCACTCAGAGCCCCTGGTAAACTGGCTCAAAAAGAGCAGTTAAGGTGGGGAAGTGCATAAAGGAGAAGGTGTGAAGAAATTGGCTGGGGTGGTTTTGGGAAACCTGTTCCACAGAATCACAGCTGCCACTGCTTTTCCTGTGAAGGTCTGAGGCCTGTGTCCAGTTCTGGGTCCCCCAGCTCAA
>VWZO01015375.1:0-10468 GCA_013396975.1 Bucco capensis
ATTCTGCTCCAGCCCAAACCAGGACACTAGTCTATGACTGTCTGAAAAGTGTATATGTTGATCAGCATTCATTACAAATTAGAATGAAAACAACCAGAATTCTAAAGAGGGGGTCAACAAAGAGGGTGGAGAGTATATTCTTGAAGTAAAAAACGCTATGTGTGAGTGTAGTGAGAGGGTAGGGCAGGGCAGGGAAGGTAACAACAAGTGTGGGGGTTTTGTGTTCATTATTTTTCAAAACAAACTATTAGCATCCAATAAACAAAATTGTAAAATTGCTTTGCTTTTTAATATGCCTTTATAGATTTTTATTTGATAGACACTCTGAATTCTTCTGGGGTGCTAATATCTCTAAGATTGATAGGCTGTCTAATTTTGAGCAATTGTTCCTCTCTCCTAGGGCTATTTAACTTCTGTTGAGGGCTTTCTGTTCTCACTTTAAATATTTTATGTGCCAACTCTTTAATGAATACAATTTAAGTGGTGTGTTTTGTTTCGTGCTAAACCAATGAATACTGTAAGTAAAACCACTCAGTCACACTGATCTATTACATTGTTGGTTTTAAAAATATCTCTCCCTCTCTCTCAGTCATCTTATTAGTTTTTCTGTGAAAGCAAGGAAAGCATTACATAACTTAAGACTTGTGAAATTGATTTAAGAAAATAATTATCAATATTTTACTCACGGAAAGGTTTATTGTCAGTGCCGGGTGCGCAGGGGATAGCTCCACCAAAATACGCACACCTCACTGCTCAAACCGTGCTCTATTTATGCTACAAATTATTACATATGCAACAGGCTGCCATACACATGCATTAAGTTTCCGGGATATTACAACTGAAACTATCAACACAGTTTACATATGCAACAGGCTAACATCAAGTTTCATATACCAACACCCTAGGTCCCCTTTTTTTATACACCAACCCCCCTAGGTCCATTTTTGTCTTGAAATGCTGAGTTATTCAGGATGTTAACTGGGGAATCAAGATGTCAGATTGCAGATTGGCTCCAGCTGATCTCTGGTTTTGTCTCAGTCCCCTCCACCTGGTTTCGATGCTTCTGTTCAGTTCTTTTGTCTCTGTTCAGTTTCTTTTGTGTTGTATCCTACACCCATCTTATTCTATTATCTAGTCTTGGTTATTTCCAGTAAGCATGCAATGTTATGCAATGTTAGTCTGTCTATTTCCAGTAAATATACAATGTTAGTTTCACCTTATTTACACACTCATCTTATCCCATTATCTAGGTTTTGGAAATTTACAATGTCAGTTTGTCTGTTTTCAGTCATGTTAATTTTTCCTTAATCAAAATGAGAGAGAGAAAAAAATTGCAAAACTGATAGTGGCAATTAAAATTTATAAAGAATCATCTTCTTAGTTAATAAAAGAAAAAGCAAAAATCTACCCTTGCTTTAGAAAGAACTAGTCCTCTCCATCAAGAGATGAGATATGATATATTGAATTATATGCTATGATTCTAGAACTGAAAGATTTCAGCAGTTTCTCATATGGGATTATTGAGTCATAGTGTTTAAAAATTTTGAGTTAAAATTATTATACCAGTTTTACTTTGGAGCTCAGTGCATTATCTTATTTATATGTAAAAAAAACTAGAGGTGAGACACACACAAATGCAAAGGATCTGAAAAGGCTTTCCATGCAACTAAAGTTTGCTAATAATGATTCACAGACAGAGTTAGTAGTGGAACAGGAGTATGAGAGGATGGAAGGTTATTCATAAACACCAGAGGCAGATTCACCAAAAAAATGCTAATAAACTAAATATCCTGTAGACTTGCCTGAGCTGGGCAAAACAAAACTGCAGTAATTACTCTTCCATTGATTAGCCTGTGAAAATGAAAAGGTCATTTTCATTTAGTGATATTAATATTCTAGCAGAGTCACTGTAAGAACAGACTGAAGTTTTTCATCTCCGCATTTAGTTGACAACACCTGCGTGCTGTGATTTGGCAAATTTTTTTAATCCTCTAAAGAATATTATAGAGTCTTGGACAAACTGCCTGCAAGTAGGGGAATTTAAATCCCTAGGTAATATTTGTTTCATTCAGGGATTCTAAGGAAATACTTTTTAAGTCCATAACAAGATTTTGTGTTACATGAGCCTGTAATGGAAAACATCTCTACTTGTAGAAAAATTTCAATAAACATTTATTATTTTGCTTTTTTTTTTTTAGAGTAAATCAAATTAAGCAGTTTTATACGATATCCTAATAACATTTTTTTTGTCCCAAGATTTTTATAGGCAGGCTTACCCACAGACATGATTTTGGGAGTCCTTTGATTTATGAAAGGAATAGGCAAAAACCTGCAGAGTGAGGGAAATGGAACTAATCATGTGGGTATATCTAACCATGTGGGCATATGATGCATTTGTATAGTTTAATCCTATGCCAGCAATGGCAATACAATTAATTTTAGATATAATTATTTAGAAGATCATTAAAATAATATTTTGTAAATAGATGCTTAATATTCTCACTTAAGAATGGTATCTACTTAGAAAGTGCACATAATAGTAATAACAATGTACTTAAAAATAAGTAGTGTACTTATCTATGTCTCAAATGTGTGATGTCTGAGATATGGTACACATGAGTATAAAACAGAGAAGCAAATTAATCTCTTATATTGATCTTCTTAGCTACAGGTAGCACAGAACCTGAAATCTAGAAATCTCTTTCTTTGCAAGCAAATACAAAATTTTTAGTAAATACTTCAAATGCAGATTGGACAACATAATGGTAAAATATTCTATTAATGACACAATTGAGTCTATGCCCAGAAATTTGAAACCATTTAATGCATGGTACATGTGTTCCACATGTAAAAGCTTGAAGTAAATATTGGAATATTAGTAAAGTCATTGTGTTGCTTTACATTAGCTCTCTTGTTTGGTATATCCCAAAACGATAATGTAATTAGTGACCCAAAAGAAAGAAAATCTACCATTGTACAATATGTTCCAAAAGCCAAGGCAATACTAGAATACGATAAAAATGTGGGTTAAGTCTTACTGTATGTATGTAAGGCTAGGCTTCATGAAAGAAGATCCAGGGAGGGCTCCACACACACTCCTCATCAGCGCCTTTTACAAGCGCGCTGATAAAAAGAGGAGAGCGGACAGCACCCTCGAGACTGCGCAAGGGATCTTTTTTAGGTGAAACACAGCATGTGCAGAGCTGGACCCACCATTTAGTCCCAAGGTTCATCTGCCAGGGCCTAGCAAGCTTGGATGCTGGCAGCAAAGTCCTTAGGATGGAGGTTTTATTAGAGTGTCCTTCTCTTAGATGGAAGGCCCTACAGGGCTAAACAAGCTCCATCTGCCCAGGTTTGGAATCAGAGTTGTCCTTCTCCTAGGATGACTGCCAGAAGGCTAATGAGCTCATCCTACCCACGCAAGGATTATAGAAACATGGGTATCACTCCCCACACTTTACCGTGGGCAATGAGTTTAATGCTCCCTCTGCTGTCGGCACAGTTATGGCACCAGGGGCCACAGGAGACCCCAAGTGATTTTCAGACTGTGCCTGTGTCTGTGTGTGATGCTTTGTGGAAAGAATGATAATTGTAAAGCTATCAAAATACTGATAAGCAGTAATGCACACAGAGATGTTTCTAATAGTTTTGGAAGTACTTGAAAATTAAAATAGAGTTTTCAGAGATATTTCTGATTTTTCCCCTTTTTCTTAAACACAGAAGATATTCTGTACTCTTTTCTATTTGGCTCATTTGCATACACGTGAAGAGAAGGGTTTACAAATTCTTTTTTCACATCTTCATAGAATCTTAGAATCATTTGGACTCAAAGGAACCTCTGGAGGTCATCTAGTCCAACCCCCCTGCAGTGGACACAGATGTCCCTGTCTAGATCAGGCTGTCCAGAGGCCTGGGAAGCCTCACCTTGAATACCTCCAAGGATGGGGCCTCAACTACCTCCCTGGGCAACCTGTTCCAGTGTTCACCACCTTTGTGGTAAGGAACTTTTTCCTAATATCAAGTCTAAATCTATTCATCTCCAATTTAAAACCATTGCCCCTTATCCTTTCACTATAGGCCTTTGTAAACAGGCCCTCTCCAGCCTTCTTGTAAGTTCCCTTTAGGGACTGGAAAGTCATTAGTAGGTACCCCTGAAGCCTTCTCTTCTCCAGGCTGAACAATCCCAGCTCCCTCAGCCTGTCCTTATAAGAGAGGTGTTCCAGCCCCCTGATCATTCTCGTGGCCCTCCTCTGGACCCGCTCCATCAGGTCCATGTCCTTTCTGTATTGAGGGCTCCAGAACTGGACACAGGATTCCAGATGAGGTCTCACCAGAGCAGAGTAAAGTGGCAGAATCCCCCCTCTCGATCTGCTGGCCACGCTTCTCTTGGTGCAGCCCAGGATGTGATTAGCCTACTGGGCTGCCAGTGTGCACTGTTTGCTCATGTCCAGCTTCTCATCCATCAGCACCCCCAAGTCCTTTTCTGCAGGGCTGCTCTCTGTCTTCTCATCCCCCAGCCTGTATTGATAGTAGGGATTGTTTTGACCCAGGTGTAGGACTCAGCACTTGGTCTTTTTGAATCTCATGAGGTTCACCTGGACCCACCTTCTCCAGCTTGTCCAGGTCCTTCTGGATGACATCTTGCCCCTCCAAGTTGTCAACAGCTCCCCATAGTTTGGTGTCATCTGCAAACTTGCTGATGGTGTACTCAATGCCGCTCTTGATATCATTTATAAAAATATTAAACAGATATTAAATCTTCCATATGTATATATATTACATGAAGATTGGGGAAACACAAACAGCACCATCTCAGGATGGTGCTTTTCTTATTGATGAAGACATGGAAATTTGGGAGGCTTACATGAAATATCCATCAGAGAATGGAAATTATGAAATAGGCAGAAAGACAGTCCTGTTCATACAGTTTAAAGTTTGCAACCATTTTTATATGAGGAATAAGGTATGACCTGAGAGAAGGGAAGTCTACTATTCATTCATGAAAAACAAAGATGACTGAGGGAGTTATGGTAGATAACGTTTATCCATGCAGCTGGATAAGCATGTCACAAATAGGTGAACAACTGGCTCACAGGTCAGGCAAAAAGAGTTATGGTGAATGGGATTACATCAGGCTGGTATCTGGTCACTAGTGGGGTTCTGCAGGGCTTCATCCTTAGCCCAGTGCTCTTCAACGTCTTCATGAACAACCTGGATATACAACTTGAAGGGATACTAAACAAGTTTGTGGATGATACAAAACTGGGAGGAGCTGTGAACTCCCTTGAGGGTTGGGAGGCCATGCAGAGGACCTAGACATATTAAAGCATGTGGCAATCACCAATGGCATGAGGTTTAACAAGGGCGAGTGTCAGACTCTGTAGCTGGGACAGGGCAACCCCAGATGTGTGTATAGACTAGGGAAGGAGAAACCCGAGAGCAGCACTGTAGAAAGGCACCTGAGGGTCCTAGTTGATAGCAGAATGAACATGAATCAAGAGTGTGCTCTGGAAGTCAGGAGGGCCAACCAGGTCCTGGGTTGCATTAAGAACAGCATTGCCAGCCAGTCAAGGGAGATGATTGTTCCGCTCTACTCTGCACTGGTGAGGCCACATCTTGAGTACTAGGTGCAGTATTGGGCACCGCATTATAAGAAAGATATGAAGCTATTAGAGAGCATCCAGAGGATGGCTACAAAGATGGTGAAGGATCTGGAAGGAAACATTACAAGGAGCGGCTGAGGTCACTTGCTTTGTTTAGCCTGCAGAAGACTGAGAGGAGACCTCACTGACATATTCAACATCCTCACAAGGGGAACCAGTGGGGTAGGCATCAACTTTACTCTTGTGGACAGTGATAGGACCAGAGGAAATGGTATGAAGTTGAGTCAGGGAAAGCTTAGGTTAGATATTATGAAAAGGTTTTTCTCACAGAGAGTGGTAGAGCTCTGGAACAGTCTCCCTATGGAAGTGGCCATGGCACCAAGTCTGATGGAGTTCAAGAAGCGCTTGGACAGCACTCTTGGGCATATGCTATGATTCTTGGGGTGTGCAGTGTAGGACTAGGAGTTGGACTCGATGATCTTTATGGGTCCCTTCCAACTCGAGCTATTCTGTTATTCTGTGGAGTCTGTAACTGTGAGTGGCATGAAGAAGCATAAAGGCTTTTGATACAACATTTATCTATTGAAATAATGGAGGAGATAAAATAAAAAAAAAAAAAAGCAAACCAAACAGCATGATAGAAGCTGTATCCAGAACAAAATAAAACAAACAAAAAAAAAGGTGTTTTTCTCAGGAATTAATAGTAGACCTCTGACATTTGATAATGCTGAAATTTGCTTATGTCAACAGATGTTAAATTTCTGCTTATGTTTTATTCTAGAGGAAACTGAACAACTTCATGTTAGAGAGATCCACTAAGGGTCATTAAATTCATGGATATCACAATGTGAATGAAATTCAGTTGGAGGATAGGAAAGCAAGTGCCGTACATAGGTCTTTTCCTCCTTAGGCATTCATCTGTAATAGTTGTTAAATAGAGGATACTCTGTTAAGTTTATTTTTACCTCACTCATTTGGCCATTTATATGTTTAAATTGCAGTGAATCACCAGAGAACAGAAGTCCAAGCCCAGTACCTTGTTTTGAATTCTGCTTCCTTGAAAAGTGACCACCTACAAATGCTTAACAGTAGATCTAGCAAATTGTATAAATGTGGTAAATGGCATGTACAATGGGGAATAAATTTCTTCCTGACACAAATAAGTAGTCATTTTGTATTCCGATGCACCAATTTATTGCGTACATTTTATCTAGTAGAATGACAATTAAAGGGCAAAAAATTATCAAACTCTTGTACAACCTCAAACACAGTGTTAGACTTCTGGGTTCTAAATTATCTGAAATGCTCAGGGAATCATTGAAAACAAAGGAAAAAAAGATCAGTTACTGCAGTTCAGTTTATACTGCCAAGATAAATGAGAGGAACTTCAGAGATTTGTAATGATGCCAGAGATGGCATTCATTTAGAGGCTGTTGACTATTCCTACCAGGCTCATGCAAGAAATTCTAATAGTCTCATCCTGACACAGACAAGTGCTGAGAAGAGGAACACAGAAGTAGAAGAAAATGTCTAGGGGAAAAAATAAAAACAACAAAAAATATAAAAATCTAAAAAAAAAGATTTCCAGGTTTTAAAGTAACTGAATGAATTGCCCATACACAGAAAGAATTAAATGTATTTTACTCAGGTAAAGATGATCTGTAGCAGGAGTATAGCTACTAATCTCTTGCCTGTATATTGTACAGTGAGTGTGAGGAACACCCTTAATGGAGTGTCAGAAGACAAGACCCTAGCAAACTTGCTGTTTTCTCTGCATCAGACTGCAGACAGTTAAATACATATTAATTTTTCATATTTTGTTTTCTTGAATTGCTTATGCTGCATACTCACTAGTGAAACAATATGGTGGTTCCCTTGACTTCTTCCTTGAAAGATAATAGGGAATATTTTATTGTATTGGTTACTATTCCAGAAAATAAATGTGCTTTAGAAGTATAAGGGATGTGGGAGGGCTTTCATACATTACAGCGATTTTCAAGCTTTTGTGCAGACAAACCACATCATCTTGTTTATCTCATCATTGCCACAGAGAGGATTGTCACTTTCCATGAAAGACACAGAGATATTGCTGCTGATAGAGATCTAGAGTTGTATATACAGTCTACAGGGACCAGTGTAAATTTTAAAATTTTTCCTCTCTTGCTTTACTTTCCTATTCAGCAGTGCCCAGTGACAGGACAAAGGGGCAGTGGGCACAAATTAGAACACATTAAGTTCCATGTGAATAAAAGGAAAATTTTTTTTTAATTTGAGGGTGATGGAGTACTGGAAAAGGCTGCCCAGATAGGTTGTGGAGTCTCCTTCTCTAGACATATTCAAAACCTGCCTGGATGTCATCCTGTGCAACCTACTCTAGCAGAGGGATTGGACTAGATAAACTCCAGAGGTCCCTTCCAATCACTGCTATTCTGTGATCCTGTAATTCTCCTCTTTACCTATATTGTTTTAAACCACTTGGTTAAAAGACTTGGCTAGATTTCAGAATTTTTTCTCAACTTTACAACTTTATGACTCTACATAAAATACTGCCTATATCTATAGAGTTTATGTCTAAAGTCTAGTAGAGTTTATGTCTATAAGTTGGTCAGAAATAGTTGAGCCAGCAAAGATCTTTTGAGAATGGCCAAGACTTTTCATCTGCAGAATCTTTACCTCAGGGAAGAATTAAGAAAGAAATAATCTTTACAGTAAAGTAATATTTAAATAAACTTTACCATCAGGAACTGGACAGGCAGACTTCATCATTCTCTTTCAGAATGGTGGAACACTCAAACTGTCAAATTTTCTCATAGTTAAAAAGATGGCTGTAGAACTGCTAAAGATTGACCGTAGAATCATAGAATCATAGAACTATAGAAGGGTTTGGGTTGGAAGGGACCTTAAAGATCATCTAGTTCCACCCCCCATGCCATGGGCAGGGACACCTGACACTAGACCGGGTTGCTCAAAGCCTCATCCAGCCTGGCCTTGAACACTGTCAGGGAGCAGCCATTCACAGCTTCTCTGGGCAACATCTTCCAGTTTTTCACCAGCCTCACTGTTAATAATTTCTTCCTACAATCTAATTTAACCTAGTCTCTTTCAGTTTAAAACCATTAGCCCTCATCCTATCACAACACTCTCTGATAAAGAGTTCTTCCCCATCTTTCCTGTAGACCCCTTTTAAGTACTGGAAGGCTGCTATAAGGTCCCCCCCAGAGCCTTCTCTTCTCTGGGGTGAACAACTTCATCTCTTTTAGCCTGTCCTCATAGGGGAGGTGCTCCAGCCCTCTGATCATTTTTATAGCCCTCCTCTGGACCCACTCAAGCAGGTGGGTCTTTCTTATGCTGGATAAATAGACATTTAATAAATAAATAAATATTTATTTTCTTTTTGAGAAGTTACCTACATCCAGAGTACCCTTCTAGGCTACTAACAGTGTCATCTCAAGGGTAAGCTAAAAACATAAGGCTCAATGTTTTTTCAAGAAAGATAGATGCAAAGAAAGCCTGGCCTTTGCTTGTAGTAAATAAGAAAAACAAGCCTGAGGAGAGAATACTGGGGACACTGACTAAGGCTGACAGATGGCCCCTGGACTGAAGATACTCTTGACATCTTTGAACTCATAATTGTCTTTCTAGATGTTAGAGAAGCTATCACTTCTTAAACTGGAAGCCAATGTTTATTCTTACTTTAGTAGCAACCCACCTGAGAATCCTAGAAGCTGAATCTAATCACTTACCAGCATTTTGTAGTCTGCTCAATGACACATGACACATCAGATTTTTTATTTTATTTAACACTGCTTATCTATAGGCCAGGAAAGAATAACCACTGTCTCTCTGAAAATATTAATGTCTAAGCATGCCTATCTACATGAGGCTTTAGGTGTAAGTAAGAATGCCCAGTGGAAGCTCAGTCTTCTTTTGGTCAAACAGAACTCATGTTAATTCTGTTTACTTCACCTTCACTGTGGAGGCCAAACCTGCACAATCTCATATCACAGGCTTTGCACTTCCCTTTATATAGCCTTTGTATGAAACAGGTACAGGAAACATCACCTGATATTTCCAGTGCTTATCTGAAATAGTACATGGGTAGTGAAGAGAAAATGAAAGAAAAATATAAATTTAAGAAAGGCTGATTTCTTTTTCTTGAAAAAATTCTGCATTTCCTTAAGCAGGTTTCCCCAAATTATCAATGGCTGTGCTGCCATCCATCTGGGCAGAGAAAAACCTTGTGAAGTTCAACAAGGGCAAGTCTAGGGTAATGCACCTAGGGAGGAATAACCCCATGTACCAGTACAGTTTAGAGACTGATCTGCAGGAAAGCAGTTCAGTGGAAAAGGACCTGTGTGTCTGGGTGAACAGCAGGATGACCACAAGCCAGTAATGTGCCCTTGTGGTCAAGAAGGCTAATGACTCCTGGGCTGCATCAAGAAGAGTGTGGAAAGCAGGTCAAGGGAGGTTCTCCTCTCCCTCTACTCTGCCCTGGTGAGGCCACATCTGGAGTACTTGTCCAGTTCTGGTCTCCCCTGTTTAAGAAGAACAGGGAACTTCTGGATAGGGTACAGAGAAGGGATACAAAAATGATTAGGGGACTTGAATACCTCATGGGAAAAGGCTGAAAGATGGGTTTGTTTAGCCTAGAGAAGACTGAAGTGGGATCTCATCATAGAATCATAGAACGGTTACAGTTGGAAGGGACCTTGAAGATCATCAAGTTCAGCCTTTGTCCTAGCCCTATCAACTTACTAAATGATGCCCCCCATTGCAAAATCTACCCATCTTTTAAACACCTCCAGGGATGGTGACTCAACCACCTCCCTGGGCAACCTATTCTAATGGCTGACAACCCTTTCAGT
>VWZO01015376.1:0-122500 GCA_013396975.1 Bucco capensis
CTTCCCAAACTGCAGATACTCTGGCCAATGGCGCTTTTGTGTTTCAACCCTCAGAGAAATGGGAAGGCCCTGCTTGTTGATTGTTTTACATTTACTAATGTCTTCTTTTTCATACTACAAGTCAGCTATGATGTCTATGTGTAGCTACGATGCACCAATTACTATATAAGTCTGTTTTCAGCATTCCAAGTGTATTTCATTTAATTTGGGGGTTTTTTTGTATTTTATTTTTTTCATTTTCAGACAGTTTACATGATTTCTTCTGTTATTAATATGAAGTAAACGCTCATCACTGAGTAATTAATTAAAATTCTCCCCCTCCACTGAAACTTCCCTACTAAGTTTCTCCCTCCTCTTGTTAGAGAATCACAGAATCATTAAGGTTGAAAGAGACCTCTAAAATCATCAAGTCCAACCATACCTATCACTAACATACCACTAAACCATGTCCCTAAATAGAACATCTATAAGTTTCTTAAACGCCTCCAGGGATGGTGACTGCACCCCCTCCCTGGGCAGCCTGTGCCAATGCCTAACAAGCCTTTCAGTGAAGAAATTTTTTTCTGACATCCAATCTAAACCTCCTCCGGTGCAACTTGAGGTCATTTCCTCTTGTCCTCTCACTGTTAACTCAGGAGAACAGACCTACCCCCATCTCATCCCAGCCTCCTTTCAGGTAGTTGTAGACAGCAATAAGGTCTCCCCTAAGCCTCCTCTTCTCCAGACTAAACAATCCCAGTTCCCTTAGCCACTCCTTGTAAGACTTACTCTCTAGACCCCTCACTAGCCTCGTTGCCCTTCTCTGGACATGCTCTAAACTGCCCTTGGATCAACCTGACACAAGTGTGAGAGTTCATCACATCTAGTCTCTCAAGACAAAAATCCTTTTTTTTTTTAAAACACATTACAGAAAGACTCTATTACAGTCTGTGGACCACTGTGTTTAAAACTGTGCAAACAATAATTTAAAAAAACAGAATCTCTAAATTTTTTGTTAGTTTCCTGCTTACTCTCAACTCTTCAGTTTCCCCCTATCTTACTGCTTATACTACTCTAACAGCCATACTTCAAGGCTTAAAAACTGGTCTCCAGTCCAAGGTTCTTTTCAAAATCTTAATACCTCTGGGCAAACATCTACATTTACCGTATAACTCTTCTGTCAGTTTTGAGGTTTGCAATATAAGAGGTTAAATACTCAAACTTTTCAAGGATGCCCTAAGTTAACCCTTATAATGCTTTAATTCTTGATTTGTGCTACTATTCCCTACAATCTACAGTATCTGTGATAGTAAAAAATTAAAGATTGCTGGGTAGTGGTCATAAGATGCTAATAATCAAGTTTTTATTTCAAATAAAGAATATCTGCCCACTTGACACACACCTGAGAATACCTGAATATGTTGAATATTCCTGTGGTCTTGAGACTGTTCTCTTTTGTTCATGCAACAAAAAGTACTAGTAGGTTGGGATAGAGCAGTTGTGTGGAGAAGCAAATGTTAATGATTTGGATGAAGGGGTAGAGTGTTCCCTCAGCAAGTTTGCAGATGATACCAAGCTTGGAGGAATAGCTGGCACCCCAGAAGCCTGTGCTGCCATCCAGCATGACCTGGACAGGCTAGAGAGATGGGCAGGGAGAAACTTGATGAAATTTAACAAGGGTANCATTCAAAAGCTGCCTGGACACATTCCTGTGTGAGCTTGTCTAGGTGATCCTGCTCTGACAGGGGGGTTGGACTAGATGATCTTTCTAGGTCCCTTCCAACCCCTGACATACTGTGATACTGTGATAGTGGGGAACATGCTGTGCCTCTGATCAAGTAGTAGTAAAAGTTAAGTCCTTAATTGTAACCATCTTCTGAATGAACTCATAACAAATAATTTCAGTTGTTTTTAAAGAAATATCTTGCTTGTGAGCATAAGATCATGTAATTTATTGGCTCATAAAACTCAATAAAAAAATAAAAATAGAACTATTCAAAAGCATTTTGGTGAGTACTATTCGGTTGCCAAATAAGGCACACTTAGAAACCTTTCAAAATGTGCTCAGTCTGCCAAGCAATAAAGAACCTTCACACCTAATTTGTTTTGAATGAATGAAGTCTACAGTAGCTACCGGTTTGTAGTAAAATTAAACTGTTTCCCTACACAGTTGGAGTATCATAGATTTTAACAAATAGAGACATTCAAATCATTTTCACAGCAGTGAACTGAGTGATTTAATGAGGCTGAAGAAAGGTAAGATTGATTGAAGAACTCCAGAGTATATGGTATCTCTTCCTCAGATGGCAGAAAGTATATTGAAGAGAGAAAGTTAGATAAATGAAGAAATAAGAGAACATCAATCAGTCCTTTATCATACTCCTGTACTGCTGCTAGGTCTTTGTCTAACATGCCATCATGTTGTCAGTATTAGGAAGGGAAAAGGACTTCATTCTTGTCAATAAATATGTACAAAGCCACTAGGCTAGTGAGAGGCCAGTCAGCTACATTCTCTGACAGGTGTCTGTTTATTTTCGTGTAGATGTTGTTTTCAACACAGTAAATAGATTATATCATCATAAGTGATACTTTTTTGTGTTGCATGTGGCCTGCATCCATATTTTCCTAATTACAATAGATATTTTAGTGACAAAACACTTTTTCTTTATATTGATAAGAATTCACTCTGCCTTTAAAAAAAAAAAACAGAACTCAAAATGGCCCATAAAATTACAAGGAGAGTATATATGCATAAATATTATTTTCTTACAAAGAGAGAAGTTGAAAACATCATATCTTAGACTATGATGCTGCAGAACATTATCAGAGAAATAAAAGTATAGTTGAAAAAGCTAAACCACAGTGGAATTACTCCAGTAGTTAATTTTAAGCTAATACCAACTTAAAATACATTGTCCTACAAGTAAGTTCTTAATCATCACATGGTCCCAGTGAAGTACACAAGTCGCATATGATTTAGTCTGGTGACCAAAACTGTGTTGATAATACTCCAGTCTTTCAGCTGAACAGTGCTTGCAAACATCAAGGCCTTTTCTGCAAGTGCTAAGCACCTCTGAAGTTGTTCACTTCAGGTATGCTGAAGGCAAAAAACCCAGCCTGGCTCTATGGTGCAGCACAATGTTATACTATGCCTTCATTATTTATGGAAAGCTTCTATTTTCTTTTCAAAAATAGGCAGCAAAAACTTAATTTTGATACCAAAGAGGAAAAGTTTAAAATTACATTTAACACAGCCTTAGCTATAGCTTTTGAAGCAATAATGTGGTTTCTTGTGTTTGAGAAATCCTAGTAGAAACTAAGGATCCAAAGTTAATAATTTTAAGATATTTTAAGCAGTGGTAGTATTTCTATTAACTATTTGAATGCAGTTTAAAAGGCAATTCAAGATCACTAGTCAGAACAAGTGTAATCTTCCTATAATCCTTTTTCTTGGATCAGAGATACAGACTTTGTCTCTTTGATTTATAGGAAGGGTGAATGATTTTAATCTAGGAGAATGCATCACAATTGTATCAACAATCAATTTCATGAATATCACAACAGAAATTAAGATCCAGTTGCAGCTAAGAAGGAGAGTAGCAAATAAATTTTATTATTTGCAAACATTTTGCATTCCTTAAAATAAATGCTGTGTGCTTTTAGGATGATAAAGGATAAGTCACTGGTGGTGAGTAGAGAAATACCACACAGAGAGTATGGTAACATCTAGTCATTAGAGCATGGACTTTGAAAATTTATCTCATTATAATTAAAATCAGTACTTTCTATTAGTTTAAAACAACAGTAAAGGACTCCCTCTTCACAAAGAATAAAACTTGTAAAGGATTCAGCAAGAAGATAATGTCTGCTTTTCCTGTGAGGCAGTTACAATAATCACAGCCATCAAAATGAATGATCTTTTAAAATTTTTTTCCTCCTGAAGTACATACCTATGATATTCCAAACAATTGTATTTGCCTCTTGGCACCTATTTAAGATCTACCTGGCAAATGAAAACTGAATTAACAATAATACTTTAAAAATCTGTAGGGCAATATTGAAACTCTATATACTTATAGAAGAAAACAGTTATTCTCCAAATGGCTGGCAGCACCATATTCTACAGAAGAAACAGATGCTATGTAGAAACATGACTGCATATTTCTTTGTTCTCACTAGATAACGTTCAGGTATAATGATTTCAGAACAACAGTTACTTGGAAGACAAACACTATAATCCCAAATGTCTCCTCTTCCTCCTTTCCTCGAGCTTGTATTTCTGAGCACAAGGTTACATATTATGGAATATCCCTTTGGTCAGTTGGGATCAGCTGTGCCAGCTGCATCCTTTCCCAACGTCTTGCACAGTGCCAGCCTACTCTCTGTCAGGGAAGTGTGAGAAGGCTTTGACACTGTGTAAGAACTGTTCAGCAATAACTAGAACAACAGTGTCTTATCAACACTGTTTTGGTCACAAATCCAAACCATGACACCATTCAAGCTACTACAAAGAATATTAAAGCTATCCTAGACAAAACCAGTACATAGAGGAATGAATCCCTGTCCACTGTTGAATGAATTTGTAGTAAATGAAGATTAAATATTAGCTTCTCAAAATTCTTAAGAGACTGGCAATAAATTATAAAAGATTAAAGAATTTATTAAATAGATGAAATGTTTTCAAAGGATTCTGAATGTTAAAAAAAACCCACAGTTCTTTTTCAGCATTTAATTTTCCCACTGGAGGTTAAAGAGTCAGTAACTTGTGATTTTCTAACAGCATCAGGTATTCATCTACAATCTTTCATGACATGAAGTAAGAAATTGAATAAAATAGGGAAAAACATGAGTCATGGCTTATTTGTCTAGATACCCCTCCTAAAGTTACAACCATCTGCAAAGTTTATTTGCTACATTAGACAAATGAGTGATTTTTCTTTCCCAGGGCTAAACTTGTTTTTAATTTAATTCAAGAGCATGTAGAGTTTGTCCTCTATAACAACTTCTACAACTATTCTCTTTTTACTCTACTTTGCCTCAGGCCCATGTATTTTTGAGCTGCAAAATGCAAACTGGTATCCTTTATCTAATCACAGAAAGAACAAAGTTCCAAAAATCAGAACATGTGTTTCATTAAAACACACAGCAGATATTCAGGGAAAAATCTTAGCACTCAGCATAATCCAGTATAGGTGTAATGGTCAACTATGGATCTCAGCTAGTATTGCTAACATTACCTGGGTTTAATAGAAAAATTCACTGCAGAAATTTCCATCAAAGACTGAAATGCAATAGACTCCACCTTATGACTCAGTAAGTTGCAAGGCCACAGTTAACCAAAAAGTAGGAGACTTAATAGAGGAAGTATTGCTATATATTTATTCTATGCTTATATTCTTCCCTTCTAATACAGAGAAGAGAAGGTGAGAAAATATGTATACTACATATTATATCTTATTTGTTCTATACTTTTATCTTCATTTTCTTCCTGCATATTTTATTAGTCATTGCAGATAGAGTGCAAGCCTAGACAGGCCTTAATTCTGATACAATATGGAGTCATAGTCATATGTTGTTATATTCTTAACCTCATTTACCTACAAGGGAAACTTCTGCATCAGAGATGGGCCCATGTTGGAATTCAGGTTTTTGAAGCCAGTAGGTCCAGATAGTTTTAGAACGTGATTCACCTGACCTATTGAGTAACAGCTCTGTATCCAGAAAATGTAGGACATATAACCTACAAATCCCAGTCAATAGTATGTATTATCTATTATGCTTGTGCTTAATGGTTATGTCAGTCAAACATTTTATTCTCACTAGTGCTGTGTGGCCAGCCCAAATGTAACAGGCAGCTGGAATATATTTTTGTGTAATACAATTTTTTTAACATTTTCTCTGTTGATTGATTTTTTACAAGTATAGTAGGATGTGAGGCATTTGTTCTCCATCACCAAATAAATTGACTGATATTAATTAAACTTTTCATGGAAAATGCCAGGTTTTATGGATGGAACTTAATTGTTTTAGAATTGTCACATCACTAACTAGCCTATAACTAGCTTTATTCAGAAGGCCTTTGCCTTTTCCTGGGCTCTATGATTTCAGTGTAGTTTGGCTTCATAAACAGCAAGTTAGAACTGAGTTATGCTCCTGCAGAATCTTATGGTAGTTCTATTCCTTGTTAATGATAGAGCTGGATCTTGAATAGGCATAATATGATACAATAATAAGCTACCTTGGATTTCAAGAAAGCAGACCTTGGCCTGTTCAGGACACTGATTGAGAGACTTTCTTTCATTCTGTAAAGGTCTTTTGCATTTTGTCCAGAGAATTTTTGCTGGTAGTAAAGGCTTTAAAAGAGTTTTAGGAGCAGAAAGTTTATGTTACTGATGTGATAAAACAGGGAGTTCATATATATTTTGAGGTTGAAAGGTAAGGAAAGAGGAAAAGTGAGGCCTCTTCAATTTGACAACTGAATTCCAACAGCACTTGGAAGAGGGAGATAAGATTAAAACCTCCACGATTTATAAAATGTTCAGTTTAGCCAAAATAGTCCTTATCTGTGGGCTTTATAAGATAAACTTCTCTAACACAAACTGTAATTATATGAAGTATTTTAGGAAACTGTTATGTTACAAAGGAACATTTTGTAATAATATGCTTTATAAATACTGTAGATGTTAGCAGGTTTAATTCTTACAAGGAGTCCATACTTGCCCTGGTCATTGGCAGATGCCCAAGGGGAGAAAAACATTTGTTTTAAAGGTGATTGATTATTTCTGATAATGCTTTGCCAATACTTATTTTGTAAATCTTTTAGAGTAAATCTTTTCCTCCTCCACTCCAAAAATAGTTCTTCAGTCTTTTCTCATTTTCTATCTTTTACATTAATACATCATCAACTCCTCTTCCTCTAGCCCTGTTTATGTCATCTTATACTGTTTGAAGTTAACTGTGAAGGGTATCAAGGAATAAGTCACTTAGTCAGTGTTCATTTTTGTCATTGATACTGTCTAATAACTGTGTTGAAAGTCAGATGTTTCTCACTTCACCTATCTTACTCAAAATCAACAGGATTTTTTGCAGAAATAGGCTTGCTAAATTTGTTCTTACCAAAATACGCCAGCTAGATCATTTATTATCAAAGTTATTGTGCTGGTTTTAGCTGGGTAGAGTTAATTTTCTTCATAGTAGCTGGTATAGTGCTGTGTTTTGAATTTGTGATGAAAACAGTGATAATAACACAGGTACGTTTTCATTATTGCTGAACAGTGCCTACACAGTGTCAAGGCCTTCTCTGCTTCTCACCACACCCCACCAATGCGTAGTTTGGGGTGCACAAGAAGTGGGGAGGGGACAGACCCATACTGACCATACCATGTTATCGATATGGGATATTCCATACCATAGGATGTCATGCTCAGTAATAAAAACTGGAGGAAGAAGAAAGAGGTTGGGATGTTCAGAATTATGGCATTTGTCTTCCCAAGTAATCATTACATGTGATGGAGCTCTGCTTTCCTGGAGATAGCTGAACACCTGCCTGCCATTGGGAAGGGGTGAATGAATTCCTTTTTTTGCTTTGCTTGAGCACATGAGTTTTGCTTTACTTATTAAACTGTCTTTATCTCAACCCACAAGCTTTCTCACTTTTACTCTTCTGACTCTCTCCTACATCCCACTCAAGGGAAGTGAGCCAGGAGCTGTGTGGGGCTTAGATGTCAGCCTGGGTTAAACAATAAGAGTCATACATTTTGCATAGTAAATAATTCAGTTGTTGTTATTTTATTCCTTACCACCTATAGAACTATAATTAACAAAGATGTTGTTAACATTTCCTAGGCTAATAACAATATTTATAGTAATAGTAACAATGACAACAATAACGTAAGACACATCCCGTGTGTAGTCTCTCACTTCAATGAGTGTAGGTTTCTTCTTGTGGTCCAGATTTGGCATTTAACCTCTGTCTCTTGATACAGTAACAGTACAGAAATTTAAATGTAAGATGATGCTATACTTCTTTCATACACTCTTTCTAGCACAGTCATTTACATGTTTTTAGTATAGTCTTGATGCCAAATGCAAAGTCACAGTTAGGCAGTAACACTGTCAGAGAAGGACAATGCTTTCTGATGGATAATTACAATATTGCTGATGTATCTTTTTTTCTATTGCTCTCTACTGGAATGAATGATCATTTTATGCAATCTAATACTGGAAAATCCTGACAAGACCTCCTCTCTTGTACTATACTAACATGACTTTTTATTTTTCTTATTTTTTCTTTTTTCTTTTTTTTTTTTATCGATACACTAATTAGAGAACCTATGAACTCATTCAGAACTCAGATTCCTTTTAAATATTGTAAAATATTCTTGCTGGATTAACGTTATCTACCCTGTTTAATTTAATCAATTAAGATTATCAAGGGTATCATAACCCTGTACACAAAGAGACAACACTCATAAATAACTAGACAATCTAAATTAATTGCCATAGGTAACACCCTGCCAACAGCAGTTTATAATTAGTTTTTGGTTATACAGAGGGGAAAGTTGCTGCTAGCATTAACAAGAGAAAGAAAAGTGAGTATATATGATAAAAAGGCTAGAATGCAACCTGATCTAGTTGGGATGTCCCTGCCCACTGTGGGGTGGGGGGGTTGGACTAGATGACCTCCAGAGGTCACTTCAACCCAAACCATTCTATGATTCTATGAAAATGTTTACAGATATGTTAAGGGTGGATGTCAGGAGGAGACAGCCAGGCTCTTCACGATGTCATCCAATGTCAGGACAAAAGGGAATGGGAACAAGATGGAGCACTGGAACAGGCTGCCCAGGAGGGTTGTGGAGTCTCCTTCTCTGGAGACATTCAATTCATGCATTCCTGTGTGAGCTCGTCTAGGTGATCCTGCTCTGGCAGGGAGGTTGAACTAGATGATCTTTCTAGGTCCCTTCCATCCCCTAACATTCTATGATTCTATGCTTACAAATATTCCATAGATGCATTCCACTTGTAAACTATGTTTTTCTAGATCTTCATCTTCTGTATCTATAGTTATCCCTCGCATCAGGCAGTCAATCCAACACCAATGAAACAATGTCTTCAGAGACACAATCTGTAAAAGACATCTTTAGGTAAAGCGAGATCTACACGTTACTGAGTGAGTAAAAGGACCAGAACCAAGAGACTTTTTTACTCCTCAGAATAGTAACAGGCATAAGACATGAAGCTGGAAAAGCAAAGCAATTAAATTAACTTAAATTATTAAATTAAATTAACTTTGCTAACAGAAAACCAATTACTAAAACTCAACAAGTTTAGATTTATCATGACTTGAAATAAACCGTATTCTTCACCCCTCCTTCTCAAGCAACAACCAGCATAATACATGAATGTACCACATGGGGCCACAACTGTGTCCTTTCCATTCAAAGTACAGTTCTAGCCTACCTTCCATTTTTTAACTCAAACTCTTTTGAAATTAATTTAAAAGTTTCTCTCTTTACTATTCAATAGTCACATGGAATTTTAACTCATGGATTTGATTGGTTGCTGGAAACAATACACACATATATGTTATGTCTATATGTGTGTATATACATATATACATATATATATATACTTCTTCCTGCTCCTGCAGTCATCATTCAGTAAAACATTCATGCACGTGCTTCTTACTACCTATTTCTTTAAAAATGACTTGCACTTAATGTGCTGTGTTTACTAAGATGGATTTAAAGTGCTTGTATGTTTTAGGAAGAAGCTCATGTAAAACACTGTTGAAACACAAAGATACAAACTCCAGGACCAGAATGGGCTTACTGAGTTCATACTTGTATAAATAATATTTGCTATTAAAAAATGTTAAATATTCATACTGTAGACACAGGAACTCTGAAGAAGAGCCCTAGGCAGATGAGCCCAGAACTTTTTCTTTCTCATATCTTAGAAATCTGCATAATATGTTGCAGAGAATTCTACTGCATTCTTGTCTTGCCCAGTATCCTGGAGGTTGAAAAACTGGGTTGTTCATGAAGATAAAGAGTGGAAATGAATGCAGATCTTCTGATATCTTAAATTAACATTGTAACAAAAAAAAAAACCCCTTCCTCTCTGACAAAAAAAAGGAAAATATTAGTATTCTTCCTATGAGCAATGTAAGTACTTAAGACTTAAGAGAGTCCCAAGCTGTGAATGTCGAGTCAAAATTTGCAGCCATTAGCTGCAAAAGTCTCAAGGAGAGCAAGATTCAAAATATCTATGCAGTATTTCCTAGATGTGTGAGGCTGGGGAAAGGAAGAAGGGCTGTTTCCATGATTGTTACTAAAATTTAGACAAAACTACATGCAACAGGCAAGTACTGCAGCCAGGGATCTGGGGTTGTTTGGTCTGGAGAGGTCTCAGGGGGGACCTTCTCGCTTCTACAACTACCTGAAAGGAGGTTGTAGTGAAGTGGGGCTAGTTCTCTTCTCCAACATAACGAGTGATAGGACAAGAGGAAATGGCTTTAATTTCCATCAAGGAAGGTTCAGATTGGATACCAGGAAGAATTTCTTCACCGAGAGGGTTATCAGGCATTGGAACACGCTGCCCAGGGAGGTGTTGGAAATACCATCCCTCGAAGAGTTCAAAAAATTTGTAGATATGGTGCCTGGGGGCATGGTTTAGTGGTGAGCATGGCAGTGTTATATGGACAGCTGGACTCAATGATCTCAGAGGTCTTTTCCAACCGCAATGATTCCATGATTCTATGATTCCCTACATTGGTCAGCTGGAGCATATTGAACAGAAGGTCACTGAGATAGTTGGGGCTGGATCAGTTTTACACTGTGAAGAGGGGCTGAGGGAGCTGGACTTGTTCAACCTTGAAAAGAATCACTGAAGGGAACCTAACAGGAGCTTTCCAGTGCCTATGAGGGGGTTGCTGAGAACATGAAGTCAGACTCCTGACAGAGCTGCAGAGCAGGAGAATGAGACAAAGGTTATAAATTGACATGAGAGAGGTTCTGACTGAATATAAGCAGAAAAAATGATGAGAGCAATAACTGAAAAGTGTTGCTTAAGGGGTTTTCAAATCCAACCATAGAAAGCCCTGAGGCATCTGGTCTGTATTTAGTGTTAACTCCGCTCTGAACATGACTTTGAATTTATATTGTCCAAGTCCTTTCCAATTTGAGCAATTCAGCAATTCAATGATTTTCACGGCAGCAGCCACTAAGAGAGTCCAGAAGCTGTTAGACTAAATACTTAGGGGCCTCATAGCTTCTAAAGCATCATGCAGTGAATACTCCAATGATGCCCAGGTTTTGGCTTCCTCCTCCAAAAGAGAACTGTTCCTCCACCAAAGAGCATGCAATTAATCCCATGATGAGATTCAACATTTTCCCAGCTAAATCAGCACATCCATTTTGTGTCATTTGTTGCAGAGCTAGTGCATTAAAACTGCCTGTCTTGCTCCACTCTTAAGTCTCAGTGTTGTATTTTTCCTAGACAGATGCTAAATTGATAAAAATCTGATTTTTCAGCACAGCTGTTTCAACTGAATCCTTATTGCTACAGCTACATTAGGAAACAAAGAGAGGTAATATGGCTGGAAAATATTTTCTTTCTTAGTTAATATCCAGATTGTTGGTGTGAAGGTCTCTAGTCTTTGTTTTTGTCTTGGCTTCCACTTGCAAACTGGGCACTGACATCTGCTAATTGCTAGCTTCTAAGGGAATTGAGTTTAAAACATACTGTACATTCAGAGCCAAATTCATTGTGTCACAAAGGCGAGATTGTTTTCTTCCTCCTGTTTTGTATTTACAGCTAAAGCAAATTGGAAGGAAACTAGTGACCATGATGAAGTGGAGAATAAGAACAACAATAGATATAATCAAATAACACTCCATTAATGGATCCAGTTGCAAAAAATTATTTAGCAGCTGCTGTCTCAGAGCATCTACATAAGCCTCTTTTGATCCCCAACTTTGGACTGTATATGGAACAAGCAAACTATAAAAAAACAAAATTTATTAAAACTGTACTACATCCAGAAGCCTGCAGCCAAAGACACACAGAAAGTACACCAGAGGCAGCTTGTACATAAGTTTCCCAGAGCTACTTGTGGTATATTGAAGAATTGTGCATCAGTGTGTGGTGGAATTCCTGGGAGCTAAATGAAAGATAAACTGAAAATGATCCTTTACCTGCTGAGACTTGAATTCAGCTTCATTAGTTTCTCCAGCAGCAACACAGCTGATATCACTAGACCCTAACGTAGAGGAGAATGATTTTTCCTAGAATCTGGCCTCACTGTGAGAGAATAAGACAAACAGGTAGAAACTCCTGCGTGCTTTCTGTATTTTGTGAATTTAGATTTGGTTCACCTTCTCTCTTGAAATCAAAGGAAAAGGTAATAATTTACTCCACATAGATGCTCTTGTGTTTAGTTAAAAGTGAAGCAAAATTGAAGAGCTTTGTGAATGTCAAAGCATGATTATTCTCCCACCCACATGACTGTTAATCTGAAGATACTGGACTCTCTGGTATGACACTGCTATAAGCAAAGAGAAGTATCAAACTGTAACAGTTGTTATGGCCTTCAGTATCTGGGAGGTTACAAACAGCTGCAGTAGAGGAGTTTGCTTACTGCAATTTTTCATTTTACTCATTTGAATGCACTTCTTCATGAGGGTGTTGGGCCAAATGCAACACAGGTCTGCAATCCTGAAATGCTCTTTCAGTCCAATGCTGATGCACCAAAAAAGAGGAAAGTTTCACCTCAGTCACACTCCTCCATTTTGAAGACAGCATACCTACATTTTTAGGTACCCGACTCCTTCCTCTTACTCTTGTGTCAGCTAACATGCTATCAGGACTGCACTGTTTCTCCTGCAGTCAGAGGAATTTTATGTGTGCCCTAGAAGTGTCTCTGTAAGCACAGAAAGAAGAGTAGTTAGGATGCTAATTTAGGCACCATCAAAAATGTTGGACAACTTCACTGGGAAGCTAGTGCATTCTAATATCACCAGAAAATTTTTCTTGTACAAGGCAAAGAAAAAGGCAAAACTCTTCCATGAGCATTAGTGACCTTTCCTTTCTTTAATGACCTATTCAGAATCTAGGGACCCACAACAGGGAAAAGAGCCTATTTCACGTTTCTGTTGGTTACCCATACTCTCCCAAAGTATGACAGAACAACAAGGCACTTCTATCTACATTCTACCTCTTGAGAAACAGAAGAGGTTGCCTCTCACTTGCCCTGGGCCACTGAACCTTGTTACCAGCCTGTGTTTCAGCCCCCCATATTCAGTCCCTGCAGGACTGTGCCCCACTGATGAGGGCACAGACTATGGAGAATAACTCTTAGCTCCTGGCTGATCCCCTTCATAGTGCAGCCACCATAACACTCAATATGGAATGAAACTTTTTGCTTCTAAATGTAATCTCAGATCTCAATATTAATTAAAAAAATAGTATTAGGTAGAGAAGACTGCATTATTTCCCTGAATTGTTACTTATTCTGTCATTGTAGCTTATTTAGCTTTTGTTCAATCTTGGTTAATGAGATATTTCAGAGAAGACAAGTGATTCTGCTGAGGCAAAATCTTGTTATCATAACAGTGTAACCATAATGTTTTATATTACAGTGTCTGTTCTTGTCTCTCAAAAAAAAAAGAGAAAAAAGAGATGGTGAAGTCATCTCTTTCGGTGTTTCAGTTCATCAGCATTGCATACATCACTGACATCACTGAACTCTGATTTAGTGTCATGAAGATCCACTTTCCAGAAACGTCCTCAGCTTTGATCCCATGTTCTGGCCAGGCACATTTTTCCTTATTAGATAGGAAGTATCTTCTATTCCCCTGTGTAATATGTTAATGTAGATTATCCTGTAACAAGAAAATATCCTTAGGAAGGCAAGTACTGAGCAATCATTTTCTCTATGAGTAGAGAAAACATTAACAGTAATTGAATGTTGAATTTGATATTGCTAGTTTTACTAACAGTAAAAAAAAACCTTTGCAAAACCATGGCATACTTTCTTTACCTGCTTACTCATTTTGAGATTTCACATGCCAAAAAATACCTCCTAGTTCACCAACATTTAAAAAAAAAAAAACAACAAAAAAACAGTTAAGTCAAGATTCTTTGGTTTTTTAAACCCAAATTTTCCAGCAGTAAAATTGTGGCTACTATCTCTATTTCCCTTTTTTAAGAAAAGAAATAACTAAAGAGAGAAAAAATAGTTAATTTTTACATATATCTTGAAGATAATACTGAAGTGTTAAGTACATTTAGTCTGTTCAGCACTAATGCATATTTAAAAGCAGTGACATGTTAAGAAATTAAGCCTGGTAATGTTATCATTTATGGAAAAATCATCTAAAATGTAATTAACAAAATAGATAATTTCCCAAAATTTTAACCATTTAATGAATGAGTATAATATTATGCCAATTATCAAGGTCTTTAAGATACTTAGATGGTTCAACATCAGCTATAATCCTTTGTGAAATTCTATGACCTTTTAAAATACATTGAGATGCAGAGTAGTTTTTTTGCTAACTTTAATGACAGCGTAGCATGACAATTAAAATTCTGTGCAACCTACTGCAAAAATCTTTGTTTTCCTCTTACTGAAAGAGAAAAATAAAATTCCAAATCTATGTATAAAAAGAAAAATGTAAAAATTGTAAATTTTCCCTCTTTTTATATATTCTTGTGCTCAATAAACCTGACTTCCAGCTTACTGATAGTAGAAAACAATAATGATTTTTTTCAAGGAATGTGCATAGAATCATAGAATCTTTTAAGTTGCAAAAAACATTTAAGTTCATCAAGTCCAGCTGTTAACCTAGCACTGCCAAGTCCACCACTAATCCATGTCTAAGTGCCACATCTACACATCTTTTAAATACCTTCAGGGATAATGACTCCAACTCTTCCCTGGGTAAACTTTTCCAACAATTGACAACCCTTTCAGTGAAGGAATTTTTCCAAATATCAAATCTAAACCTCCCCTGGTGCCACTTGAGGCCATTTCCTCTTGTCCTAGTGCTTGTTACTTGCATGAGGCATTCAAATCCAGTTACAGCATCTGGTTTTAACTCAGCTTCAAGAGATTATAGTCCTCAGAAGCTGTTCAGATCTATACCCTTGTAACAGTTATTTACTCCTGGTTATGGTGATAAGAGCATGATGTACAAAAGGTACTTAATTGAAACAGTATTGGGGAATGTTTATGGGCATTAGAACTTGGTAATGCACACTGATAAATTATTATAACAGTCCCTTCAACATTTTCAGGTCAGGCCAAATAGCGCTCTCTGAAATAATTTCAAGGCAGTGTGTTAGAGTTAGCATAGGCCAAGGACCATTCTCAGTCTGGATGCAGCTGTCCCGTTTTGGAGAGAAAAAGAGTTCAGCAGTTTGGCCATGAGCTATTTGGTGCCAGCTGAGTTCAATGCCAAAGAGCAGTTCCAGGCACATTTCTTAGCATAACTATAGCCAAAGTAATCCAAGTATTGTACATTTTGGCTATTTGTCCCCATTCTCTCGGAAACAAGCAAAGAGTTAGTATAAACTGGTTTCAATCCAGAAAGCCATATATCAACTTATACCTAAAATCAGCAAAAGACTCCTGGGAATCCTTTGAGAAACATTAGGGTCTCTACCGCTGCCAGGAAGGGATAGCTACTCAAGCCCATGACTTCCAGCAAGCTCTAGCAGCTTCTAACAAGCTCTGTCAGCTGTTCTTGATCTAAGAGTGCACTGAGCTTTTGTTCCAACTGAGTCCTGATTAGTAAGGATCAAGCACCCTTTCAGTTAAAGAGATCCTGAGTGCTGACTCAGGACATAGATTCCAGAGGTGGAAGCAGCTAACAGAGGTGGCAGCTTTTGCAAAAGGGAGCCAGGACCTTTGCTGAGGACAATATATATCTGCTCATGGTTGGTGGTGACACGCCACAGAGCACTGTTCCAGCAGCTGCTGGAATAGCTATCCCTGTAACATTGGGGCGTGGCCCAGATAGAGGACACAATGGAAGAACTCCCAATGGAAGACACAGCCCAAGTTGATTGGGGCTGCATGGGTGCTTGGGCCCTCTCACTAGGACTGGGGTTAGGGAACAAGGTGGGCTCCTTGCCTACAGGAGGTGTGCACTGAAGAACAGTCTGTGTTGCCAAGGAAAGGAGCTGCAGGAGGAGATAGGCAGACTGCACAGCATTAGATGTGATGAGAAACAAGTTCACTGGATCTTCTCGAAGACCCTGCAGGTACAAGAGCCTGAAAACCCACCTGGCAGAGGTAAAGGCAGGAAATAAAGAGGAAATAAAGACTTCCATGGTGACCAAGGGTGGAAGCTTGTGACTTCTGGCAGCAGAAGAACAGCTCACGTTCCTCCTGAAAATCTGAAACTACAGAGTAGGTCAGTGTAAAAATGACAGCTGATATTAAACTGAGGAAGTAGTGAACCAGGCTGGCAAGCAAAGCGTTCAAAGTGATTTGGAGGGGAGAGACTTCACGATCAATGTTGCTTCAGTGAAAACACAGCAGGGCACAAGAAAACAAGGTTTATGAAGTACATTGGTGACAACTTCCTAACGCAGATGACTGAGGAGCTGATGAGAGAAAGAAATCTACTGGAGCTAGCAATTAGAGACAAGGAAGACCTAGGTTGGGGATTGAAGGTGGGATCGAGTTTGGTATCAGTAACCAAACCTGGATAACAGGAGGAAGAAGCAATACAAATAGCAGGATCACAACTCTGCACTTCAGGAGTTGACCTGTCATCTACTTAGAAGAACCCCACAGTATGTGGTACTGGAAAGAACCAGCAGAGCTGATTGTTTTTTCATGAAATAACTTCAAATTTGAGAATAATCTACCTTCATGTGCAGAAAAGAAAGCAAGGATGACAGGAGGCTTTTATGGATGAAAATGCTCGAAAAAACCCAAAGCAGCGCATAAGAGATAGGAACAGAATTAGGTAATTCAGAAAGGATATAGGGACATTGCATGTCAGGACAGGATTAGGAAAGTCAAAAGCCAACTGGAGTTGTATCTGGTGAGGGATATAAGGAGCAACAAGAAGGGCTTCAACAGCTGTATCACCTACAGAAGAAAGCCAAGGGAAAACATGGACCCGCTGCTAGTTGGGACACAGGATTGAATGAAAAACAGCACAGAGAAAGCCAAAGTACTCTGTGCCTCCTCCTTCCCAGTTTTTACTGATAACACTAGTGGTTCCTGCAATCAGTAGAAAAGCCTGGAGCAAGGAATACTCGGTGGTGGAAAATAATCAGGTTACAGAACATTTTAAAAAGCCCTGGACAAGAACTGAGGGAGATGGCCTATGTCACTGCGAGGCAACTCTTGATGATTTTCCCACAACATCCTCCTATAAAGGTGGTGAAGTATAGGCTTCAAACTCTGAATTTGAGTTGTTTTTTTTCCATGCTGAAAAAATTTCATTCATCATAAGAAATGTGTGTGACATTCCTCTCTCCATTTAGTGTGATGTTCTGACTATGTACTGTTTTGTTCTTGCTTGTGTTGTACATGTGTAGTTGAACTACCTTCAGTGTTTTCATCTCTGGAAAAAACTTTCTGACAGATCACTCCAGGCTTCTTTTTACTAGGTTGTATAAGCAGTTGTCTTTCAAGATCCTCTAGTTTACTGGAGGCACATTGAATATATATAATTTGGTAATATTTTTGTCCCTATATGAAAAGCCCAATAGCCAAATATGCCTTAAAAAAATTCTAGATTTATGAACAAATATGTTAGAAATACCACTTAAAAACTGAGAGAACCTTGACTTCATCACACACAGAGTGATTCACATTCAACAAGGCACTAGTTATAATTTTAGTTTACCTCAGGAATTGTCTTGATCAGAGCTGGTGAAGAATGATTTATAAGTTAGATAACCTATGACTTGTATTACCTGAATTGAAAGATTTTACAGAATTTTCTATATGGGAGTGTTCTGTAAGAACTTTTCTCACTGACAACTGTATTCCCATACAAGTGTGATTTGCACAATAGGAGTTGGATGGTTGTGACAGTTTGATCAGGAGACTGACATTAGCATTTTGGTTATTATTTTCCCCATTAAAAGGAAGAGAATTTTTCATGTCAGTATGGCAGGATTGCAAAGACGGTTCATTAAAAAGACAAACCTCTATAATAGAGATTACAAAATAATGATTATTTTTACCAGTGATTTATTTACAGGTTAGAAAACAAAGAAAATTTTCTTTTCAAAACATCTGTTCCTTCTCTCCCTCCCCAGTAGTAGGAACTGGATAGATAAATCAAAGGTAGAATAAGATATTTCTCTATAGACACGGATTTAATCATTTGTTAATGGAGATATGAGTACTTAAAGATTAGTCTTCAGTTCCTCTGTACAATATCAGAAAGAAGCAAGTCTTTTTTATTCTCATAGTGTCTATGATTTTGTATCTGATGAAGTTCCATTTTTGTTTATTTGCAAATATAAAACGAAAACAAAAAAACAATACTGTTGGTGACACAATCAGTTTAACTACTACCAATAGATCTCTATTAAATTGTTGGAGATCAATACTGTAATAGTGACATCTAAGGGAAACTAAGTCATTTTGCATGGAGGCATAAATCACATCTCTACATAAAAAGGAGCATCTAAAACAACTTACATACTCAGTGACTGGCCCACACTGAAAAATTTATAATGTTGTAATAGTCTAGTTCCCATGGCACCTTTCTGAGCAAGAAAGACACTATGAGCTTCGGTTTCATTTACTGTAACATGATGGACAAAGAAATGATTTCCAAGCTGGTCCAGAAAAAAAATGAAAAAAAATAATTGAATAGGAAATATTTAAAGAAATATTTGGCTTCTGCGATACTGAATGCATGCATTAAAAAAATAAATAGAAAATTAACGATACTATTTGATGCATGTTGTGACGCCAAAAAAAAATTGAACTAAGTTGAATTAACTATCTCAGCTACTATATATTTATCAATATTTCTTGCACTATTGAACTTCTGATGTTCACTCATCATTAGAATAACCTTTTCAGGAGAAGAAAAATGGATAAGTCAATGACCTAACTAACAGACATCAATATATTCTTGCCATTGAGGTGTGCTTGCTCCTTAAATAGGAAAAATGTAATGAATAACAGAATAATTGCTCTTCCATGGATAATACTTTTTACAGAGGCAGAAAAATAGTTTCCTGTATTTTAGTTTGTGTCTATTGCATCTCATGGTGTCACTGGGCACCACTGAGAAAAGTCTGGCTCTTCATGCAGTTTTCAATCCATCTCACTTCCTCCAGGACTTGACAAGGAAAGCCTTGACTATTTTCAAGAGCAGAGCCTCCACATCTCTGGACTCCTGTTCCAGTGTCTGACCACACTCATAGTGTTGTTTTGGTTGGTTCATTGGTTGGTTGGGGTTTGGTTTTGCTTTTTTACTGGAAATCTGAAAAAGAAATTATCAAAATCAATTTATTTTAAAAAGAATCTCGGTGCAGTTTAAACTTTCTCAGAAAAGTCCTTGTTTAAGTATAACAAATTCCCTTTAAAAAAGAACAGATTCTAGATACCCAAAATAACTAACTACACAATGTCATCATTTTGAATAATTATTGAAACCTGAGTATTTGTATTCAGTATGAATCATTACAGTTATTGATTTTCATTTGCCCTGATTTTATATTGTTAATATAAAATACCAAATGCCTTACTTTCTGAATACATTTCACAAGCTTTCTTTGTACAAAATAGTTTGTGGTATGTGACTGTGTGGGAAATGCGTACATAGAAAAAAGGAATTGTGCATTTCTATATGTTCAAAGGAAGCTAGAATATCTTTACGGAGTACAGCGAGGAGTTTTGTTATGTATTCAAGCAGTGCAGCTCAAAATACAGGGAGGTCCCTTTAATTACCTCAGGCTGCAGATCTCCAGATCTTTGGAAAGGAGATATTTACAACTGTTCTTTCTTTGATAAATGGAGTGTGGGTTGTTTGGCTTTTTAGAGGTTTTTTTGCTTGCTTGCTTGCCTTTTTTATTTTTTTTATTTTTTATTTTTTTTAGAAAAGAATACTCTCTGGAGAAAAACAGTCCCATGTGTATAATGGTTTAGTGGTAAGAATACTCACTCATAGAACTAAAGAATTGGATTTTAGATTTTAAGCCCTTCTCTGATTGATGAGGTTCAAATCCACAGATCAACGTCTGCTGAGACAGTGCCCTGACAACTTCATTATCATCCATTCTGGATGACAGAGTGAAGAGGACATTCCACCTCTCTTCCTGAAGCTGTTTTCTTCCATTTTTAGGAAAAGACTATATTGCTTTAGAGAAAGAGCATAAGAGGAAGCCTGGCTCTGTAATATAATACTTAGGACTTTTCTCAGCAAAGAATTTGGATCCCCAAAGGATTTCTGTGTTCTGTATTGAACAGATATAAAATAATGTGAACTGAATATAATGCCTGTAGCTGAGACCAGACTACAGTACTGCTTTTTCCACAATAAGCGCTCCAACCACACTGGGTAAAATTTATATATTTCTATGTTATTTTGAAAGCAGACCATTGTTTTCCATGCTGTTTCTGGAGATTATTAAAATAATCAATTTAAGAATTCCAGAGTTAACCATACTGAACAATGAAATGCCAAAACTAAGCTGGACAAAATATGTAAGAGTCCATCTTCATGGCAAGAGACTTGTAAATAGAAGATCATTTTTCTAACAATTTCTTAAATCGGACATTTAACTTACAAAACTTTCAGGCAAGTTCAGGCAATCAAGCTATGGAAGTCATACACCTCAGTGGCTTCTTATTCATTTTACAAGCTGCAATCAGTATTTAGAGTATTTTCCAGAAGAAAAAAAATCTTTACGTAGGTCTTCTCCTTTTGACTTTAAAAGAAGGAGGGATAGGTGAGCTGTGAAATCAGTGCAAATCCCATGTATTGACCCATGAAATAAGCAAGCAAAAATTGAGTCCAAGAAGCTGTCTCTAAGGAAAGCAAATCCACTAAAGACCTGAATTCAGAAAGAACTTTACTGAAAATATTTACCATGGATTATAGTGAACGTTGTGTGGAGTAAACACACATAAATACATATCTGAAATCATTATAAATGGACCAATAAGGAAGGACACTATTTGCTGAAATTTATAGATTTTGAGATATCAAAGAGTTAAGTATTGGCCAGACAGGGACAAGTGGTATTTAAGCATCAGATGTGAAGCCATGGATTAGGATGATACGTATTGTGCTTGCAGCTGGAAATCTCATTATAAACAAGAACTGGACTTCCAAGGAACACTGATGAAGGAACCCTTTTCTAAGCATTCAGTCTCCAATGTGAATTTACATTTACAAACATGTAGCAGATGGATATTCCTAATTTGTTGCAGAGTTTCTGGGCAGACTAGATCTAATTTGCACCTAATTTTCATCCTCCAGTGTTAGGTGGACCACCCTATCTTCTACCTGGTAGTTAAACTGATTCTATGTGAATAAGGCAGGAAGTTCATTCACTTGAAATCTTTTTATCATTTCCTTTGATTCTCCTTCCCCTAATACCTTCATCTAACTTAGATTAAATGTCTTTATTCTAAAAGCATAATTATAAAGCAAAAATCTTACACTGCTTTAAATCACTCAAAAATCTTCAAAAGTTCCAAAACATTAGCACAGCCCCTGTAGTGTGCTTTTAATGCACTTCCTACTTGTTCTGCTGTTCTATATTTGTACAGCACTGATTAAAACAGGGATTTGGACCAGCACAGGACCATCTAAATACTGGCAGAAAGAATTAAAACACATCCAAGTTTATTTTCCTGAAATAAGCACACAATGTGTCTCCAAAGATATTGTCCAAAGACCATCCTCCCAAGACATCCAGCTCAGAGGCATTTTCGAGTATTGCAAGGTTTCCTTACTATTTTTTATGGTATTTCTAACATTTCCCACTCTGTGACAGTGTAGAAACCAAAAGGGACAAGAAGAAGGAAGTTAATACATTCAGATGCATATACTTTGTAATATTTATCTTTATGCTATTCCAAGCCAAGTTGGTTTCTGCTTAGGTGCAGCCATAGTGGCCAAAAAAAAAAAGAAGAAAAAATCAGAGCTCTGTGCTTTTCTTTCCCTTATCTTGTGGAATGAATACTCCAAGACTGGAGAACAAGCTTAGTTTTTTTCTTTCAACACCAGGCAATAAGCACAAAAACATGGTTGACTGCAATTAGTTGTGAGTGGATTTGCTCCCTCAGAAGACATCACTTTAAAGACAACATGCACTCAACAAGAGGCTAGAGCAGGATGTGGGAATTTTGAGTTATACTTCCCTCTCCGTCAGAAATTCACAATGTGTACTCAGGCATATAATGCTACCTCTGTTGGTTGTCTATGTCACTCTTACCTTTTGCTTTCCCTTTCTTTTAGTTAGCAAGCTTTACATTCTCTTCTATGTCTGACACAAGATAATACTCTTAGATGAAGCCTGCCAGTGCCACTGTAATACATAGATAATCATAGTTTTGTACAGTGAATTTATCTTCAGCTGAGTCAATGTACTGATAAAATACACCAACCTACCAGTTTAAGTGGGAGTGCTTTAAGTACCCTCCAATTTAAGTAGTTAATTTCCATGAGGTCTTGAATTTTCAAGTTTTGATCAATAACAGTTAGCGTACTATCATCACTGTCTGTGTTATAAGTTGTTTTTTAATGTAAGTTACCTACTAAATAGTCTGTTGACATCCTGTTTAAAATTACTTACCATAACAAGTAATTACCATAACAATGCAACTAGTGTCAATGGCAGGTGAGATCATGTAGGCAGAAGAGCTAATTATGATGAAATTGCTTGTGTCAAAGTTATCTTCCTGTAGTATATACATTTTATATAAAAGTATGCCTCTTATTCATTTCAAGGATTTTGCTGGAGGAAGCCCATCATTTATTCTTAAAGACAGTGGAGAACTGGACTTTCAAAAGCTTCCACTTCCAAGGTTCCCCAGTGCAGAGTTTCTAAAAGTGCTTGTTCATGCTTCAGTACAGTTTCTAGTATTGAATGGGTTCTGGGCATTTTGCTGCCTTCTTTGCTTCTCCATTAATTTTAACAAAATGGGTGCAATCATATTTAGCTTCTTGAATTTTTCTGTTCTTGCTTTTTACATTCAAATTTTACCATTAACTTCAGTGAGGAATAGATTTTCCTGCAATGAACAATAAATCCTGATTTCAAAAATCCTTTCAGCATGAACTGTTGCAATTTTACTTGAAATTACTAAATTTGGACCTGTTTCATTTTCTCTTTTCACTACTTAAAGTCCACAGCAGAAAACTAACAATGGTTTAAGAACTTGGTGAGACTGAATGAAAATGACTGTTTTTTACAGTCAGCTTAGACAGCTGGTGGCAAAGTCTGCCCAAGAAGGTGAAAGAACTTTGCAGTATAATTGCTTTCTCTTTTAATTACTTTGTTACTTCCACTGTCATACTAGATTTTAACAAATTAATCTTCTGAAACGCAGGGAAAGAAAGTACTATTACTTCTACTTTACAGGTAGGAACTGGTAATCAATATCAATAACTAATAAAAATAATAAAAAGTTGGACCTAGATATAATTATATCCTAGATACAGCTTTCAAATCCACATCTTTTTCTCTAAACACCTGTTATGGTAGGTTTGATTATAGTTTCATCAGGTCTTTGATTACTAGAATGGATATTGTAACATCTCTTATGAACCTGTAGCTCTTTTTGCTATCCATTTTTCTCGCTTAATGTAGAGCATTGAAATTTTTACATAATTTATTGCTTCATTTCTTTCATATAATATAATGTACAGTGATTTTTCACCCTAAATTAAGCCTGATTTTTTTTGTAAGCTTTGCATTGTCACTCATCACAAACTTCTGTGTTCTAAAAAACTCACTCGAGTATAAACAGCTCCAACTAAAACTTATGACAAAGTCTATACATCTTCCATCCAGTCTAGGTTCCATGTTACAGGCCGGAAGGCTTTGACTAAATCTTTTTTCTTCTTTTTTATCTTTACATTTACGCTATTTTTTTTTTTTCAACCTCAGCATACTCAAAATAGTTCTTTATTATGTCCAATTTGAGAAGGTTTAAAACTGAAAGGTGTATTGAATCATTTTAATGTGTCGTACTGAAAACTGTCACACTATTTTAACACAAGGAGAGAGCTATGGGATTTCAGAAGATTGCAATGACATCCGACCAAACCAAAACTACTCACGAGTGCCATCCTGTGGCAGAAAAAGCTGGACACCGGGAGTCACACACGCAAATTAAGCCCCTATGCAGCACTGGGTTCTGGTGGTTCTCTCATATTTATACCTGTAAATGTAGCATGAATACAATATTAAGTTCAGAAACTTCAAAAACACGTGATTTGGAAAGCAATGTAACAGAATCGCAGAAAGAGTGAGGTGGGAAGGCAGCTCTGGAGATTGACTGATTCAGCTTCACCTTCTCAAAGCTGGGTCATCTACTCCAAGTTGCTCAGGGCCATGTCTAGGTAGGTTTTGAGTATCTTCAAGAAAGAGGAGTCCACAACCTCTCTGGCAACCTCCTCCAGTGTTTGATCACTGTTAGAGTAAAAAAGTTTTCCTATTTTTAAGTGGAATTCCATGGGTTTCCAGTACTACTTGTTGCCTCTTGTCTTCATCTTGAACTCCACTATCTCATAGTCATTGTGGCCAAGGCTGCCCCAGACTTTCAATCTGCAACTAATTCTTATTTTTTTCTGAGTCTCAGCTCCAGCAGAGCTCTTTTGTTCATCATCTCCTCAATCAAATATGTTAAGAAGTTGTCACCAGCCTCCTGGGCTACTTGTGCCCTGTTGTGTTATTACTCTAGCAGATCTCAGACTGGGTCAGCCCTCTTCATGAGAAAAAGAGCCTGTGAATGTAAGGCTTCCCTCAGTTTTCTGAAGAAGGGCTCATCTGCTTCTTTCTGATCAGGAGGTCTATAGCCGATACCCACCACAGTACCAGCTCAGTTGGTAGCCTCTGTGTCCTGAACTATAAGCTCTCACCTCATTCAACATCCTTCTCCAGGTAGAGCTCTGTATAATCCCACTGTTTCTGCACATCAAGGGCAATTTTCCTATCTTCATTGTCCCAGCCTGCCCTTCCAAGAGAGTTATTATCCATCCATCAAATCACAGTCAATTCTGTATTGAGACTCTGAAACACCAACTGTACCAAAAATGTAACTTTTCAGGTGCAGACCAACCTGGAATGGACAGTAGGAGCAAGTATACAGCTGGGGGCAAGAATCTCTTTAGCTACCCCTACCTAAAGCAATTTTTACTAGACAGACTCCTAAGTGATAATATTTACCCTCACAGAAGTTCCCACAAAGTAAGGAAATACTTTTAGCTCTATTTCTAGAGGGGAACTGAGGAACAGAAGGGTTAAACAATTTGTTCCAAGACACACAGGAAATTTGTTTACAGAGCAGGAAATTAAGTGCAGGGATCTGAAGTCCCAGCCCAGTATTTTACTCACTTCCTTGAAAAAATGATCTCTCACCATTTTCACCAAAGTAGGTATAAATTAGAATTCCCTTATTTCTGCTAATCTGGGAAGTTCTTATACAATTGCAGTGCAGACATGCTTCTAGCGTAATGAAAATGATGGAAAGTTCTGGGACAATTAATCCTTCTTTGCCTTTCATGCTAATGTCCATTTTCCTAATTATTGTATTTTTCTTGCAAAATGTAGAAAATCTGAATTTAGTTTTCAGTTTCATTTACCTCCCCTATGGTTTTCTTTGTTGTTTCTTAACTTTGAAGATTTGCATTATTGTTCACACATTTGCTTATGAAAGTGTAAAGTAAACAGACATTATGCCAAAAGGCAATATTTCAAAATCCCCTCATTAACACACTACTTGAAAGAAAATTAATTTCATACTTTAAATATTCACAGACTCTGGGTGAAATTATTTTATTTCTGTTACTGTTCTCTTTTAATTTTTCTTTTAAAACTCAGTAACTTAGTTGTATAATATAGTGGGGGTTCATTTTTGTTAATTTTTTATTTATTTAATTTTTTTTTAGATTCTAGTACCTCCTTTCTATTTATGTGTTTCCAACATTTCATTCCAGACTTCTGTTGTGGGTATCTGGGTATCTGGTGCTGTCAGTGAACCTCTGGTTTTGATTCCTTAAAGCATTTAATCATCTACCCAACCAATTTAAAGTGTTTAAGTCCCTTTAGAATTAAGTTAAATTGAAGCACATACACAAATGTTTTTGCCAGACTATGCTATCCCTTCATCTCTGTAGTCAACCACGTACATTGATTTATGTCAAAGACTTCAAACTTGGCCTGATTTTTGTGTTCACTAGAGATCCATTGAACAAATGACATTTCACAAGAAAATGAGGTGGGATTTCAAAGCTTTGAAAGTTTCTGTAAGACTGATATTGATGTTGAAATAACTAGATCTTTTCAACTTGTTTGTGTCTAAAGAACAGATCAGGCCATGGACCTGATACTAAAGCAAACTGTAGATTTCTAACCAAAGCACATTTTTGCACAAAATATGTTTTTGTACAAGCAGCTGTCAAGGTAGATTACAAAGAATTCTGAATCCCAGCATTGCTGTGATCAATACATTGGTTCTATGAGTTCTTTCTCGTGAGATTATTGAGATTTTAAATTTACATTTCAAATGTCAAGTATTTCTGCTCTATTCTAATTTGGAAACTGAAGTGGAATTCTCAGAGGGGTTTTTGTGAAAATTGCAGTGCTTTCTATTCTTATTCTTTTTGGAAATACTACAGAAAGAACTTGTGCAGTCTTTGTGACTGTTTTAATTACTTGTTTAAAGCAACATATAGAAGCCTAGCTGCAAAATTACAAAACAACAAACCATGAAGAAACCACAAACAAACACTCAATCAAATAAAATATCTAACCTGACCTTGAATGTTTCCAGGGATTGGGCATTTACCACCTCTCTGGGCAACCTCTTCCAGCATTTCACTGCCCTCATTGTAAAAAAATTCTTCCATATATCTAGTCTAAATCTACACTCTTCTAGTTTAAAACTCTTTAGTGTAAACCTTGTCCTGTCACAATAGGCCCTGCTAAAAAGACTGTCTCCTTCTTTTTATAGGCTTCCTGTAAGTACTGAAAGGCTGCAATAAGTCTTCCCAGCGCCTTCTCTTCTCCAGAATGAATAATTGCAGTTCTCTCAGCCTTTCTTCATGGGAGAGGTGTTCCATCCCTCTGATCATTTTTGCAGCCCTCCTCTGGACTGACTCCAGTAGATCCATGTGTCTCTTGTACAGAGGACTCCAGAGCTGGACACAGTACTGCAGGTGAACTCTCATCAGAGTAGAGTAGACGGGAAGAATCACCTCCCTCAACCTACTGGCCACACTTCTTTTGATGCAGCCTGGAATTCAGCCTTCTGGGCTGCAAATACACAATGATGGCTCATGTCCAGATTTTCATCCACCAAATCATATATATTGGGTAACTGCCTAAGCGGTAGATAATGGATACTTCATAAGAGAAGTTTTAACCTCACTAAGCTGAAGAGAGAATCCATATTCCTACCTCTGAGATGAATGCAGCAACCTATTGTTACAGAAAGACAAGCATCAGTGGTATCAATGCCTTTAAACCAAGAACTTGTTCCTTCAAAGGTTAACGGAAAGCATCTACCTTTATAAGAGAATTCTGCGATCAAAATGGCTGCCAGAAGCAATGAAAAAGACTGAAATTCCACATGCAATTTTATGCTCAGCATTAGCAAGTGCCTACCTCTCGGGATATTCTCCTGCCCACTTCAGATTGATCCTTCACATTTTACTATCAGGATTACTTTAATATTTTTATTCCTGCATCTAATTTTCTTGGTACACTGTGTAGTTATATTTCTAGCTCCAGGTTTTAAAACTTAATCTGAGGGCCAGGAGCCTAAAATTTAGGTATTACAGCACTGGACTTAAAAATTCCACATCCCTTTATTTGGTTGAGTCCTGAGTGAATTCCCTAGGATCAGCCAGGAAATTTGTGGCAAAGCCAAAAGCTAAGTATCAGTCCCCAGGAACGTATTTCAGAGCCTTAGGCAAAAGGCCATTGTTTCCATCACTATAGGTTAAAGATACTAGTCCAAGCTGAAAAAGGGAAGTGGGGAAAAAGTACCTCCTCAAGCACTTTTAATGGGTAGTCAAAGGGATCCTAAAAGCAAACAATGCTGCATGGTGATCTTTAGCTTTTCATCCCTCCTTGATTTTTCAGTATATATGAGAGCTTCACAACTGGGAGCAATTACGGACAAAAATTATTACATGATATACAACTCAACATACAAATGATCTTTAGGAAAGGAGGTTTTTGAAAGGGAGGTTTTGCACATGGAACAGTATCAAAAGTACTGTATGGTTTGATTGTTGGGGGAATTATATATTAGTACGTGACACCTCTGGGAAAAGTTTTGAAAAGTAGGTCATGTGCCATGAGTCTTAGCAGACTTGTTACTTATTCATTGGGATCAGCTGTTCTGAGCTTCAGGAAGTTCAGGTCTCAGCAGCTGCTGTGTAATCAGAGCGCAAAATGCTTTACGATGGCTGAATATAAAAGATTGGAATTGATTGAGAGGGCCTGAGTTATTGTTCTCCTGTGATTGCAATATGCAGTATATAGAAAATTCTCTCGTGCTTAAGCTTTTCCTTTATATTTCTAATGTTCATGAAATTAGTTTTAAATCACCAAGGATTCCTTCAGCCCTCCCCATCTCCCCACAATAATTTCTGGTTCTAATTTGAAGGGTTTTTTTAATAAATATGTTTTAGATGAATTTAGTGCTTGTGAAAGTTGCCAGCCTGTTTGATCCTGGACTGGGAGGAGAGCAGACCGTAAGTATTGGAAAGAACTAGGACCTTACATGAGGAAGAGGCCTAGAAAGCAACTGATAACTCGGGAAAAAGAATAGCAGTGCAGAATAACACAACACATTAGCTGATCAACACAAAGCTGAAAATCCTGTCTGCCTCAAGAAGGATCCTGAAGGAATCAATGGATGTCCAACATACAACCCACAACAGACCACCACTGTGGGAGACCACTTGATTGGAAAATGGACCTGAAATACTATGGCTGACCAAGAACCATTTTTCTGGTGAAGGGCAAGAGGTGGAATCTGAAGGAGGGTGGGTAAGAATCTGCCCCTAGTTTGGGTTTTTTCAGTCATCAGTGTTCCTTAAATCCCACTGAGGACTCCTCCTCACCCCCTCTTCTCATCTCTACAGCTTACCCAAAGTCCAACCTACAAAGTTAGCTCAAATATTGTGAAAAAATCTCACTGCGAGTGTTCCTGTGCTGAGGAAAATTGTTGATAATAAGGATGTGAATAATTGTCATTTTGGTTATGCATGTTTATGTCATAGAGACACTAAACAGGCGAAGTTCAATAGAAACAAAAACATATATTTAGCACCAGCCAGCTATGGAGCAATCATGGAAACCATCTCATGGGCATACATAACACCTATTATCTTTGAACATGTAGGAAAAGAACAGAACAGTTTCCCATTTTAATAATTATAGAAGATACTTGTATAGACAATCAGATTCCATCCAGGTTATATATCCAGTTATTATCAGCACAGGAATAAGAAACTAGGCCAAAATCCTAACACTGCTGAAATTATTGGGATACTTGCCATTTTCTTCATGAGGGCCAAAATGGTGTATTTGCATGTTCTTTCCATGTTTTAATCACAAAAATAATTTTTTAGTTAAATTTCCTCTCTAAGCACAATAACAGACAGTCTTCTAAAAATCCTAAAATTGTTTCTTTCACACATTAACAATAATTTACTCTGACATTCTGGCTGCCTTCACTTACAACTTCAGCTACCCATAGAACTCCCATTATCATTCTATCTGCTCACCTATATTAAAATTTCACAGAAATTATGAAGGTCTATTCAGGAGCAACTATACATATACAATCCTAGAAGTCTTTGCCATATCATGCCCATAGTTGTTTTCCTTCCCTTTGTGCACAAGAGAGGTTAGGCTGGATAAGAAAAACGGTAAATTCAAACCAGCTCTTTGTTTCTTAGTCTTGTCATATACTTGTTCCCTTATCCATAAAAAGGGAGAAAAGAGACTAGCAAGAGACACAAAGATGTGAAAAGGCAGTGCTTATCAACTTGGTCCTGATTTCTCCAGGTATTACAAAGTGGCATATGGTGGCCCTGTGATAGTAGTTCAGTTAATGCATCCTGATAGATTCCTTCATTTCCTTCATTGCTTGAAACTAAGACAGCAGCTCTAACATCATAATGGCATTCCCACAGAACTAGCCAAACCTTGCCGTTTTCATTCTTATGACTTTATTTCATCCTCTATCCTCTATAAGTGTTTTACCTTTCCTGTTTCAAACATGCTTTAGTAGTTATATACAAAACAGTAGTCTTTACCTTTCAAAGAAGTTCTTGTTTTTTGAGTGGAAATTCCAAGACTGGCAAATAAAAAAAACTCTGCACACATTTGGATCCCAAAGCTTTGATATATCTTATTTCTGTGAGATTCCCTATTTCCTTCACAATAGTTTTTGTAAGAGGAAAGCACTTATTACATTTTCACCAGTCCTCTCTTATACTCCTCTGCTTTTTCAGTTTGTAAGGTGAAAAATTTAACAAACCTACAAGTTAATTGGCTTGTTATTGTCACATGGAGTTTACTTGTATGGGCAGAAGACCAAAAGAGGAAGATGAACAAGAGGACACAAGTAATAGGTTGAAGCAAATTATGTCTTGTAATGCCAGGATATATTTCTTTGTTTGTTTGTTTACCAGACATTTAATATCGTATCTCACTAAGCATTATTGACTGTAATACTGGAATCCTGTTGTTAGGATTTAGTTCTTAAATAGGCATTGTAAAAAGTGTGTGAAAGTTTGCTTAAGACAATCACATGTCTTTGGACCTTAGAAATATAGTGTGAATTGCAGAGAACCAGGAAACAAAACAACATTGGAGATTAAAAAGAAATTCATGATCAAGGAGAACCCTAGAGTTATTCTTGGCATATTTAGAGTTCAAAAAAAACCCCAAGGTCAGCTTCAGGATGAAGTGAGAAAGTAACTGAATAGTTTATTGCTTACTACAGATATGTAGGGAGAAAAAACAAAAGTTAGGCACATTCAGTGAGAGGATATTTTACTAATCCAGCTCCCAGTATTTTAGTATTTGCAACCTGTTAAGTCAAGGGAAAAAAAAAAACAACAAGAAAACCTCCACAGCACACAACAAAAACCAACGCATACAAAAAAAACCAGGATAGAAACTTTAGAGATGCTGAGTTCAAGGATTTCTTTAAAGCTGAAAATTTTTATGACATATAAATATCAGCAGAATGCCCATGAAAATTTGTGTAAACCAGAAGTATTTTTGGCTAGCTGGACATGTATATTTGGAATATATTGATCAATCTACATTCTGAAATTTTCAGCTAATAAGTATGCAGAAATACATCTAGAAGCATCTTGTGTATCAAATGTGACATTGATTTTCACATCCTCAGTGCCATTCCTAGAACAGCTTGCTAACAAATAGGCTGTCCTTTCACAAATTCTTGTTGGAAATTGAGTGATGGAACTCATAACCAGAAAAGATCAGTGGTGGTTCTGCTGTCTATCAATTCAGGACATGGAATTTCAATGGATTGTCTTCCTATGAAGAGCAGTAATTTGTGCTTGGCTGATTTTATATTCCAGATTGAATTTCAGTATGAGGAAGAAGAAATTGAGCAACTGCCACTTTTTCCATAGATTTCCTTACATCTTAGAGAAGAGTAGTTTTTTCTATTGATTAACTGAACTCTGTGAACAAGTGTGCAAGCAGGGAACAGCTCCTAGCTCAGTGTGATTCCATAGGAGTACATCCAATAACATTTATTAAAAAAAAAAATTGTGCCCACCCTCTCCATTTCAATCCTTTCATATCTGGTAGAACAAACAGAACTACAAAGTAAGAACATCTGTAGATAAAGCCTAAGAGGGACATATGTGTTCCACACCTAACCACAGCAGGGTGTCATTGTAACAGCTTGCTTACTACTTATCACATCCAAGTCCATATGGTGCATTTCTGCCATAATTGGGCATTTCCATGCTTTTGTAGATTTTTGTCAAAATCATACTGATATTTAAATATTCTTTTGCTGATACCAAAACTTCCTATTTTAATAAACTTCAAGCAAAAATTAAATCCTGGAGTGGGAGTTCACAAGACTTTTTATTGAACTGAGAGATTCCCTAACAACAGACAAAAGTGCAGTGTTATTTTACCTACATTCATATTTTAATTTCTTGCCAGTATTCAACCTAAACTGCTCCAAATCAAATAGACTGCAGAGGCCCACACAGTGAGAGAAGGTTCATTATGGATCATGAACAGCTCAGGGTGTAGGTGTCAAAGTAAAAGAACAGATAGCTCTAAAAGAGGACAAATAATATGTTTGCCCCATACCCTCCACATATTTAGTGGGCTTGGAGAAGGTATATCATTTGGGCATTCTGAGGAATAAGGATATGAAAAATAAGTGGATTTATTTGCTCGTCTGCATGTAGAGACGTAGTTTGATAGAGAATTAAGCAAAAGAAGTGCGAAGGGGATCAGGCACTTGCCAGAGCCTTGAGCACATCTTCAGTAAACCTAGCCATAAAAGAGTGAGTAGCAAAACTGTACACTATGTGCAGAGCTAGCAAAGAGATAGTATTGATCCCTACTGAGTCAGAGTCAAGGATAAAAGGTGTAAGTGGTGACTATTGACTGTAACTACTCTCTATTACCGCAAAAACATAAGTGTTCTGGAGGTAAAGTCTTGGATAAAACACAGGGTTTTATTTTTCCTATTTTTGTGGCTAGTTTATGTGCTTTGCTAGCAGTGGGGGAAAGGTCCAAAGTTTTTTGAGCTAAATAATCACAGCATCTTTGGCTGAATAAAAGCAGCAGTCCTTGTTAAGACATAGATCTTAATAGAAGCTTGTGAGGAAACAACACAGAGGTACAATTACAGAGCAGTATACACACTCTCCTTTTAAACTGAGAAAAATATTAATACACACTTAAGGTAGCCTTTTGTAAAAGAAGCTGGTCTTCAGTACACCCAACAGCAAGTGTACTTCCACTTAGCTCCAGGTCCTTTCCAGCAATCTATCCTAGATGAATAGGGATGCTGAACAAATTGTTTAACAAGCAAAGAGAAAAAACGGTGAGAAGTTTAAGCAGAGTAAGAACAGCAATGTGTGCACTGCAGTGTGCAGTATGTCAATGACAAGAGACATGAAGTGTGAAGCTGTCTTTTTTTTCAGACCACAGTAACTAGCAGCAGGCACCTCTCTTGCACAGACTCAGCTTAGGATGCAAAGAATGATCTCTGCAGGGAATGTTTCATGAAAACAGAACTCAGCCGTGATCACATCTTTCACAGGCCAATTTCAAGCAGCCTTCTGCCTCCCTACAGTGTAGATATGAGGTGATTTTCAAAAGCAAACACCCTATGCTTAATTTCTTTGTAAAAACACAAGAACGGATTGCAGGCTTGATTTTAAAGATCAGGTATATAACATAGTTTATGCTACAGAGCCCAGATGTGCCCAAGGAAAAGTGCTTATTTTTCTTTCTGTATATAAATTTCATAGCAAACTCTAGTGAGCTTCACACTTGGCTCTTTATTCTAAGCTCTATGTTCAAAAGACTAAGGAACTCTCACAGTTTATCAGGGTTCAAAAATGGAGTTAACATAATGAAACCTGATAAAATCTCATAGATTGTCCTTGGGGAAAAGCATCAATTAATTCTAAGTTTTAATTCTTTTTATAAAAAGATGAGATTTTTTTTTTTTAAGGTGTTTGAAGTCCTTGACTCTACCCCTTGGCTTCTTTTAATTTCACCTTCTGAACTCCTTAATCAAGATTTCAGTAGCTTAAATTACAGGTATTAAACAAATGGAGAAAAGGGAAAAGTAAATTATTCTTTCTCCTTGTTATATGTAAAATAAAATTGATCCTGAGGAAATTGTGGTGGTCTCACTGACTAGGCTGCAGAGTAACTCAGGACCTATGAGTTGTAGCATATATCAAATCCCTCTCTAATAATTTCCTAATCTCATATGAGCTTTTTTTTTAAATAAAAACAGAGAGATCAGAAGACTTCCAGTTCCTAAGGTACTACTTAGTTGAATTTTGCTTGCCTTTCTTCACAAGAGCAAGCCACAAACTATCACAACTCTTTTTCAAGTAATCACTTAGGCATCTGAGAGGCTACAGAGAAATAAATCTTACAAGACCCCTTATTTCAGTTAGTTATATTCTGCTCTGGCGTGAAAACAGAATTGTCTCCATCACAGCTGAGTTGAGCAGTTTGACACTTACCTCCCCTGTGAATCATCTGGGATACTCAAACAAGGCACCTGGTAAAAACACCCATGAGGACAAGAGCCAGTAAGCAATTTATGAACCTGTTTAATTTGTGCAGAACACTCTGAATGCAGCACAGCATGGCATTCAAATCCATCCAAACACTTGTTAGACAGGGTGCTGCCACATCCTGCTGAAATCACAGTAAGTGCTTATGGAACTTGCCCTGGAAACTGAAAAACTGCACCATCATCAGCCCATGTGGATACAAATCCACAGCTCTCTTTCTCTTCGAAGAGTGCCCTAGCCACATGGCTTTTGTTGAAGCTGTGCCATTTTTATGCAGCCAGGAATGTGGAATTTGTTTGGCCTGCAAAGAAAATTGCAAAGGGGAGTCTATTTCTGTAATCTAATAGGCAAAACACTCTGCTGGAGAGGAGGAAAAGCTAAAATAGTTCTTTCCCGAGGGCCTGCTTAGAATATGTATTTTCCATGTAACAGTCTTAGGATAAAATGCATTAGCAATGTTGGGAAAAAAACTGAAACACAGGAACTTTCCTGTTTCCACAATGAACACATCTTATTGTCTCACAGTTGGCTTCTTTTGCTTACTTTTTCATTCTGGCCCCAGTTCTTGCACCTTTTCTTGCACAAAAGCTTTCTTCTAATGGAGAGGTGTAAGGCTGGCATGGCATAAAACTAGCCAATAGACAGTGAATGAAACATTCTTATGACAATAGAACATCAACCTATGTTCAATATTCAGAGCAAGATCTTGAATCCTGAACTCGACTAACGGATACACAAAGGCACCTCCCTCACAGCTGCAGAGAAGTATCAAAGTCTGGGGAAACAGGATTTCAAACATATTCAGCATTTCCTAAGAGCTGGCTCAGATATCTTCCTGAAGAAGACAAAAGTAGTCATTTCTACACACTCTAAATATTATTTTAGTTGATAAATTTCACCCCAAAATGTCTTTATAAACCTCACTTCCCAACTTAAATAGACAAATCTATTTCTGAGAGAAATCAAAATGATGGTAAAAGTTGTAGACTCCATGAAAATACAGGAATTCCTGGTTAGGAGTGAATTTCATGCTGACATGAGGTTTTGAAGTGGCATTCCTAAAGAGAGCACTTTTGTTAATCCACCAAACAGGTAGATCCTTAGTTAGAGGCAATTTCATCTTGTTTACCTTAACCTACAATGGTACTATAAGCTAGAAAGTGCTATTACAACTGATACTTACAACACAAAATTCAAACTCAGAGCTGCAGCCATGCTCTGAAATGTGTATAAGACTTCAGTGTTTTGTATATGAAGTCCCATGAGGCTCACAAAGCCTCAGAGTATTTTACATGAAGGAACTGTTCTTCTTATACAATATTTGCTATATTATCTGCGAATGAATGCACTGTTTGTCCCATTTACAATTTGAAATAAATGTGACCTCTTCCTATATTACCTATGCCACAAAAAAGTAAATCACATGTTCACAAGGGACAGCTTCCCAAACTTGGACTTAACGTGTTCTCCTCCTAAACTTCCCTGTTTAAACTTCCTCCTCAAAGTGGCTCAAACTAGAAACAGGTGACAGCAATGAGTTTCTGATGCCACAAGTCTTAAAGCTAAAATAAAATGATCTTATCTCTCTATCACAAATGAAGACAAACTGAAAGTTGCTCTAATTGGTACTATCAAGAAGGCAAGATTTGGTAACACAAGAAAAGAAACGGGTTGGCTCTGGCCTTGTAGAGTCAGGAAGGAGGTATCAGAAATGTCTTGCAGAGGTCTGTCCCTCTGATCTTGTAAAATCTTTTGGCAACTGGAGCCACTAACTTTAGCTGTAGTTTTAGCATGTCAATGGCACAGAGCCATCCTTTTGCTGGAGACTTGAGGCCAGAGTATTTGGGAACAAGTAAGCTTCACCAATGAGATAGAATACTGCAAATATTCATGTACTATTTTTCGTATTATATTTATTAGGTGTGGATTTGAAACATTTCTATGCCACCTTAAGGAAAAAAAGTGTTTGAATTCTAATTGAATGAGATTGTACGCTTCCACGTAATTGTATTCCTTTTTTACACACTATAATTATGCAATACTTTTATATATGCAATATTTCCATCCTCCTTATTTCATATGTTTAAAAAATGTGACCTTTATTGTTGTTTTTGTTCAGCATATGGGAAAAAGTAAAAAGACAAGGAAGGGGGAAAAGGCAAAGTGAAGAAAGAGAAAGAGCAAGCAAGCACAAAAGAAATTTATAAAGCAACTATGTCTTTATAAATAGAGGTCAAAATTTAATCTCATATTCAGTCTTTCCTTCAATATATTTACAGAATTGTAACATTGTACTTTTTATTGTGTAAAAAGATATTAATTCCAGCATTGTTTAAGTGGGAGGCAAAGAAATATATTCTGGTTTCAATTAGGAAAGACAGATATATAAACAGGTTTTATTGGAAGGTCCTGATAGGAACAAAAGAATGTGATATTGATGGACACAAGGGACTCAGACCTGCTCTAGTTCAAACCACTGGAAAAAAAACTTCCATTGGCTTCAGGGCTTCAGGATCAACCACATGCCTAGGTCATGAACAGGTTTAACAGACATGTTAAAATGGCTTCAGTTTCTGAGTACTGATGGCTCCATCCCCAGGAATCTGGATCTCACTGCCATTACCCACATTCAGTGGTAGCCAAAAGCCTGAATTTCTGCTTTAAGAAAGGTTGAAGCCTTGCCATAAATATTTTCCAGAGAATGGCAGTTATTATGGCAATAGTGTTCCCATTGCTCTAGTTAAGGTTATGTCAGCATTTAAATTATAAACCCCTGTTTTCAGGGGTTTACATCTTGGCTATAAACATTTGCCAAGAGATGAAAATCAGTATTCATTGCCCTAAAGCCATTTTTTTAATAACAAAACTTGGGGGTTTTATACTGCAAGAGGGAAAAGAATTGAAGGCTTGTTGCAGTGGTAAGGTGTATTTCTATGCACATACATGTGTGTATACATAGAGAGATGGAGGGCAGGTATATTGCTAAAATATAAAATCTGCTCTGTATTTTTTAATTAAATTTTGCTGGGCACTGAGAGATTTGTTAGTTTATTTTAAAGGCATCTGTGTAAGAGTACTAAAAACAAAATGAGAACGTTGTTGTTGGTATATTTCTTATAGCTGCACGAGCTTTAAAAGGGATATAGCAATGTACGTCAAAAATACATTGCCTCTAAAATGCTAGCATTTTTGTCCTTTGTAAAGAGATTGTCATATTATGCTTTATCTAGTTTTTCTGAGTGTGAATAGACCTTTATAAAGGTATAGAAAACAAAGCCCATTATCTTGCAACTACTCTTTCTCAAGATGTCTTAGATGACGTTTCCTCTTGGAGTGTTAGAATCAAGTCCAACAATTAATCTAACACTGCCATGCTCACCACTAAACCATGTTTCCAAGTACCACATCTACAAGTTTTTTGAACACTTCCAGGAATGGTGATTCCATCACTTCCCTGGACATCCTGTTCCAATCCTTGATAACTCAGTGAAGAAATTCTTCCTAATATCTGCTTGAACTTCGCCTGGCACAACTTGAAGATGTTTGCTCTTGTCCTGTCATTTGTTACTTCAAAGAAGAGACCAACTCCCACCTCACTGCAACCTCCTTTCAGGTGGTTGTAAAGAGTGATAAGGTCTCCCCTGAGTCTCCTTTTCTCCAGGCTAAACAATCCCAGGTCCCTCAGCTGCTCTTCATAATACTTGGGCTCTAGACCCTTCACCAGCTTCATTCCCTTCTTTGGACAGACTCCAGCAACTCAATGTCTTTCTTGCAGTGAGGGGCTCAAGGAGAAGTCACCCATATTACCTGTAAGCTTACAACACATTCTTCATCCCCCTAGGCAGAGTTTGATACATTCCAGTTGCTCTCTCACGTAAAGAGCAACTCTACCACCTTTCCTTACTTGTCTCTCTTTCCTAAAATGCATGTAGCAATCCATGACAGCATCCCAGTCATGCAAGCCATTCCAACATGTCTCCATAATTAAAATGAGATCATGGCCCTATAACTTCACTCATTTCTCTAGTTCTTCCTGTTTATTCTGCAAGCATTGCATTTAATACTTAAAAAGGTTCACTGTATTTTATACTTAATGCACTTTTTGCATCTGTGGTCTTATGGGTCTGATTAGCCCCCTGGTTATTTCAGAACTATAAACAACACCCATTACTACTTTGCCCTGAAATGATCCAGGATATATCCCTTAATCATATCTCTAGGAACTACATTTCTGGGAAAAATTTCTATGAGATCTTACACCTCTTCAATCCTTAACAATTTCCAGAGAGTACAGAAAGGTCAATAGGATATTGAGTACCAGCTCATTATGAGATATTATTAGTGATCATGATAATTGTTTGAGCTCTTCCATAACATGACTACATACTTCAGTGCATATATTAATGATTAAGTCATTATTTAAAAGGCAATTTGTCTCTGACTGTTATAAGTAATAAGCCTCTGAGTACATAAATCCAGATGAGGCCCTTTAATGTAATGTATAGCACATTATTTCATTTTGTTAATGAAAGAACAAGTACCAGCTAACAAATGGAAAATCATCTGGATTTTTTTTCCTGGGGATGTGGAGATATATTTTTCTTGTTTATTTTCCCTGTCAGCAAAAGAAGACAAGCTGAAAAACAAAACTGAGCCTGTCTTGTACAATTTAGAGCAATTAGTACCAGTGAAATAATGAAAACTCTTATTTATTTGTAGTGATGCTCTTCTACTGCAAGGATAAGCTTCACTGAGCACTAAGGCCTTTTTCTATTAAGTGCTCAAATAGGTCCATCAATCTTCTACCCTAAAGAGTATCCAGCCTAGTTCCAGAGAAGATAAAAAATGAGAATGATGACAAGGGAAATGGAGGTTAGTTGGCACCATTGATTGGAAATTGATTCCCAGTCCAGTCATTCCAAATCATGTATGAGGGCCATAGAGGAATCATGACTACAGTATCAACGGGCAAGATGTGCGTTATGGTAGAATATGTAGACATGCAGAGCACTAAAAAAAGAGAGGGGACAAAGTAAAAGGCAAATATAGACATGAAGGAAGAGAAAAGTTATGAAGTCTCAAGAGAGTTTCAAAAGTCACAAGTGATAGGTGAAAAGTGGAGAACTGCTGGGGAGATTCAAAACCAGAGGAGTCAGTAGACAGAACCTAAAAATGCATCTTTCCAGTAGTGTCTTGTATAAAACAGTAACAGGTTATCATTTGAAGAGCTGAGGAAAAACCTGTACCTAGCTGAGTTTAGAGAGGTCAGGAAAGACTGAAAAATGATTCATGTCATCCATCAAAGCATGACAAGAAGAACGACATAAAACATGGTACAGGAGTATGTGTTACATAGAGCAAGAATGACAGGAGAAAGAATCCATTCTCCCACTCAATAATCAAAGAAAAGGAAATGATTTTATTTATTCAAATGAAACGTAAAGGAACAGCCAGGAAAGACTGCTGAAGAGTCAGAATAACAGCTACAAAAACTGAAGGATATGATTAATATGAAGATAATAAAGGAAAAAAGAATAAAATCAATCAAACAAAAAAACCCCACATGGAAGCTACAGCCTAAATTTGACCAAAAAGAACAGAGAGTACATTCTGTCTTCCTCTTTCCTCCTTTTTCCCTTCTGTAGTTGCACTAGTACTACTCATATTCACAGAGCTCTTCTCCCTACTTATACATTCAATCTCACACAAGATTTGCAAGGCCAGAAAGGAGGCTTTTGTGCAAAAAGTTCTAGCACCACAGAGTGGAGCTGAAAGGGATAGATGACTCTCTGTGAATTAAGCCCTGCATAAGAACCTATCAAATGGCCCAATTTCATCTGATCTGTGTTGATGAATATAAAAGAATAAGATAATCAGTAAAAGCAACCAGAAATTATAAGTACATGGGCAAGGGAACTTTGGTCATGACATCCAATAAACCAGGAAACATATCATTACCTGAGTGCTAGACTATAGATAAGAAACACCTAGAAATTCACACAGCATTTCTCCCCATGGTGACTTTGCATGTCAAGCAAAGAGGAAGAGATGAAAAAAAGAACTAAAATGATGAAAAAAATAAAACACATCAACCACTGCCTTTATGGAAAAGACTGAGGACAGAAGGAGATGCAGGGCAGTTAAGGGATGATAAGGACACTGTAGGAACAGAGAAGACTATTTGTAAAGATAATAGATGTAAGATGAGTAATAGGTAATAGAAGTAAAGTGGTTGAGATAATGGCTGTAGATGATATCCAGCTACAGAAACCCCTAGGAGAAAACAGCTTTCTTTGGAGGTCAAACAAAAGATACAGTGTAGTGGTATAAACTTGTTCAGAAAAGCAGCTTAGCAAAAACAGTGCAGCTTTTGCAGGATTATTTTAAAACTCTTTAATTTTAAAGCACTGCAAAAATCTTGATTAGCTTTGGGCATCATTAGATGCATCAGTGTTAGATTTTAGATATGTGGAACTTGGAAAAACATCAGTGCAGGCTTATACTTGGATAGAAAGATCTAAATACTGACAGTACCTCCCAACTGCAAGAAGTACCAAGAGATTATTTGCTTACCTCTATTTTTCATATCCCACCCCATAGGCAGGATCTGCTAATGGCTTGTACAGCACAATGTTTTTCTATCAACACTGCAATTTTAGAAGAGAACACAATATTAACTCAGATTACATTTACAGCTTCAGAGCATTAAATTTAGCTAAAGTAAATATCACCTGGGATTCCAGCTAGGCACTGAGTAAACAAGTATGACTTCTTGGGCAAGACTTGTTGGATGTAAGTGTCATGTTCTGAGGGTTTGTTCTGTAAAAGAAATTACACTGGCACTTAAGCAAAGCACAAATATTACACCTCTTGAGTAAGCCCTTAGGACTTGAGTGACACAAGGATTCTAGGTTTTAGGTATGTCTGCAGCAAAAGATGAGTATCCTCCACCAACACACTTGTTTGTTTGCCTCTGGCCAACACTCTGAAAGCATCTGGTGCTCTAAGAAAACAATTTTTTGCAGAAATCATCATCATGTGAGAAAATACTGGAAGGTGAAATGCAGTGATAATTTCAAACATACTTCCTCTGGCTCTTTCACTGTAAAGAGCTTGAATGCAATTCTGCTATCTGTGGTGGAAGGGCTGTCAATCAGGACACTCTGCCAGCAGTATTTATTAGTCTCATTCTTCTGTGGAGCTGCAGAAGTCTGAAAGAATTTCAGTGTGTTTATACTAACATTTAAATAATGAATGAGCTAGGAAGATACGAATCATGGGAATCAGTTGCCCCAATCAATGGACCTGAATTGACTCATTATTTAGTTATGTATTTTTGCGGTTGAAGCCAACTACACAATATAAGAGCAAGTTCTACAGAATATGGCATACAATAAGAATTATACTCCATGTCATGCCATTATTCTTTAAAGCACCAGAAGGAATCAAGGTGAGCATCTTATTTTTGGAGGTTCCTTGAAAACAGAGTAAGGGACAGTCTGTTAGTCACAGAAGGTAGAGCAGGAAAAAAAGAGTACAGAATAATATTATAGACAATAGTACAGACAAATAATATCTGAAAGGAATCAGTAGACTAACCAGACAGAACTAAGACTTGAACAAAGCAGAGACTGTCTACAGCTTGGTACAACCTCTTTTGAAGGCAATGGGACATTTATAATTTCAGATATGCAGCATTATACCTCTATCTGGGACTAGATTTAGTAGATGAAAGTTCAAAAAATATAGTCATTCCAGCATTAAAAATTAAATGAAGATGAAGAGATTTAAAAATACCCATAATAGAGAACAGATGGGTGCCTTTCACTGCTGGATACTTGCTTAAAATTAAACAAATGACAGGACACAGTTAGAAGGCAAAAAATGTTACAAAATGAAACATCCAAATAATTTTAAATTCAGATTAATTATCACCCTTTGTGTTACAATCTTTATTGTGTGTTAATAACAGTGATTAAGAAGGGGGGGAAAATACAACATACAGCTAGTTTACAACAAGCAGATAGTGGCCGGAGTTGGGCTGCTCTCCAGCTGTTCCAATTCTTGTCTAATTTGTGATCAAAAGAAGGGATAAACAGTTGTGTTACACCACCTTCTATTTGCTGTAGGAATCAGCAGTTTGTTATGAAGAGGAAATTTTATAGAACTACTTACTTTGACTGGAAGTGGAGATAACAGTGAGGTTAGTGTGCCCATGTGGCAACATGAATATTGAAGCACTTGAGACAAAACTGGCTTCTTTCGGCCTTGAAAGGGAAAAAATTCATTAGGGAAACAAATAATTCTGTAAATCATTGTGTACAGCAAAATTCTGATGAATTTTCTCTTCAAGAGAGCTAACCAAAGATTTTTGTTGAGTGGGAATGCGTAAGAATTTCTTTGGAGCTATGTTAAACCCCAAGATGTCGCTGTTGAACCCCCCAGTTCCATGAATCTCTGGTTGTTGATCTTTGCACATATTGTCTTATAGCTTCTGTCACCCTTTCTTCATCTGGGATTTGTAAATGCATATTTCACATTCTTCCATCTAGGTGAATTCAAGATTTTCAGTGGAAACACCACTGGGATTTGCTATCATCAGTGCTGTATCATTTATTTATGCTGAGGCAACACATTTATTACCAAAGGAGTTCCCAAACCTAAGCCAAGGAAGCTAGTAAAAGTTACATTACAAGATGTGGGTCAAACACTTTGGAGTCTTTATTCACGACACCATGAAACATATGGCACTATACACCCAGAAAGTCTTTCTCCCTTATGGTGATTCATCCTGCTGAATAGCAGAGCAAGTTCAGTCTGACATAAATGTTAGCATATGCAGTATGGCATACCAAGACATCTCACTGGCATCTGAATTATCAACAACATGTATAGTCTGTTTGGAAACATCAACTCACATCAACATCACATATCAAGTGAACTAGCCAAAAATAATATAATATGGACATATTACAGTCAGTCAGTAGAATGTAATATTCCTTAGTTAAAAAAAAATATATCCAACTCCTAGAAACTTTAACATCTGCTTCTCATCTGCCCAGACAACCTGGATTTATTACCTTTGCATCCAGGTGTGCATCATTTCTTGTTACATTTTAGCATTCGATACTCATATGTCATTCATTTCCAGGCATATCAGAAAGAAATGGTCTTTCAGAAGAGAAACTGACTCAAGATGATAAAAAAAAGTAGCAGTAATGATGACAAAGTTAATATTGAAAATACATATAAGATTAACTAGATGATCAACAAAGATTAATTGCAAAAACTGTTTTGGATGGCAGTAAAATAAGATTGTCTGACAATTCAGTGAATTTATATATCTTCCTGTGCCTTTTAAAATTACCATCCAGGCAGCTCAAAAGTGAAGGTGTACTCAAACAGGCACCAAAGGCAATCTTATATTTGCAGTCTGCCATTTTCAGTATAGCAGCCAGGATCACAAGGCAGACCTTAATAGGACATAAAACCTAAAAAGAACACCTGCAGTAGGAGTACAGGTCTGCCTTCAAAATGATGGGGTTCAGATTTCTAATATGAAACACTTGCCTTCAGTAGAATATCCTGGCTCATGCCATCACAAAGGCTGGTAAAAATCCCTTAAAACTGAAGGGAGGGAGATGGAGAGTTAAGAAGCCATTATAAAATGCCAGCATGTGTAACTCTACAGTTTGAGTCTGATCCATGCTGGAGCTTTCTATTTCATCCCCTGAAGAGAAAATGACAGCAGGAAACTTCTAGTGTCAACCTTCATCTACTCTTCTGCATTTAGTAATGCTTTTTGACTGAACTTCTTTCCTGATGCATTTCTTCCCACACTTTTCTCATTTAATCTCATCTTCCTTCAGCAGCTTGAACTAATCCTACTGTTGCCTGTGAAGTTTCTGAGTGTGTTGCTGGGTTTGTCAGGAATCGTCAAAGTTCAGAATTAGAGGGACATTGGTTACTTGCTATATAAATAGTAAAAACGTGATGCACCATAAAGTAAGGATTTGTCAAGACTGAGATTAGATATGAGATTATATTTTACAGACACGAGAAAAAACGGAAGGATTCTTTGGGTAGTATTTTGCAGAGTCAGGTACTTGTTTCCAAAAGACAACATTGACACGGATTCTTGTCAAAAGGTGAATACATGGCAAAAGCCCTCCTACTCATGCATAGTGCCCTTCCCCCCTCCCCCCCTTAAAAAATGTTTTTTTTTAAAAGAAAGATTTACAGCTGTAGTCCCTATGAAGTGACTTGTTACACTTTTCCTTTTTTCATACAAAGACAAAAATATCTACCTATGCATTTGACTATGCATCAAATTTTGTCAAACAGCCTACAGAGAGGGACATTCTCTTACTATTTTTTTTAGTATTTAAGTTAATTATATGATCTAATGCTGAGTTACAAATAGGTAGTCATAGAATGGAGATTAAAAAAACAAAACCCAAACCAAAACAAACAAAAAACCCCAGCATCTTACCCATTTGTTACTCATTTTCCTGAAAAAAAAATGTTAATTTGATCCCTGAAGAAGGCTAAAGAAATAAGAAATAAAGATTAGCTAAAAAAAAAAAAAAAGTCTTCAAATTTATCCAGATTTCAGGAAAATATTGTACATGTGGCAAAACAACATGAATTTACAAAAAAACTTGGGTGATCTCTGTTGTTTTTTTTTTTATTTTAAAATAACTTGGTCAAAAATTTATTCCACCTCCAGGTAACATCCTGCTCAGATTGTGTCAGTAATGCTCTGGACCACTGAATTCAAAACCCCCCTTAAACTGGAGTTACCTTTACCACAGGACTTCAATTCAATATTTTGCTGATGGGTTAATTAATATTTCTTTGAATTAAGGAAGAAGTCTTAAGTATTTCTAAGCTTTTGCAGTAAAAAAAGTACTTAAGACTTGTCCATACAAATACATATTAATATCAGGAGATGTGTAATCACAAAAATGTTCTTTATACACTGAACACATACACAAACAATGTTTACATAGATCTGTGTCTCTAAGAGGTAAAGAAATACCTTCCATGTATAGATTTTTATATATTTCCACTTACAGTTAAAAATGTATTTTTAAGCTGGAGAAGTATATCATCTCTTTCAGTACATACCTTAAAACTGGTGAGTCTGTTCACATGTTAAAGAGTTATTTCCCTGTATTTTCATTTTCAAGTTATTTTCATAATAATAATAATAATGTAATAATGTAAACCCCAGAATCAAGACCATCAAAAAGAAGAGAGATGTATCTCATGAAACAGTTGAACTTTCAGTCTCCAAGTTCCATCCTAGCTCTGAAAACTGCAGAATATAATATTATCACAGTATATGATATATGAAGCTTTTAACTGCAGTCTTTTCTAAAACAAACAACAGCAGCTGCATGTTACTATGCACCAAAATATGGAGATAGCAAATGCTCTGAATTGTGTGTGTTTATGCTTGGAACTTTCAAATGCTGTTTTGTGTAATCCCAGGAATATCATAGGGTCAATTTTACACCAAAAGACAAACAAACAAAAAAACAAGCTTGTAGAAGGAGATTCTTTTTTTCCAAGTTTTGCTTTCAGATGGTTCATAGGAAATTATTTACCATTTATACCATACTTCTTTAGGCAAAACAAATTTCATAAACAAATTAATTACCATAGCAAATTTTGATTATTGGTAAGTGCATTAAATAAGTTTACACATAATGTCTTAAATGGATAAAACCTGATATGTCATATTTTCTTTCAAGGGCAGACTATATTCACTGTTCTGACACAACAGTTTAAAGACAAGAAGAATACCTTTTGAGACAAAGCTCTCAAATATGTCAGCAATTTTATCCTTCATTTCTATTCCAACTTGTCAAAACTACTTGTTTATAGTTCAACAACCAAATAGAATAATTACAAGAAAAAACAATACTCTAGCAATGACCTCGTGTCAATACAAATGTTCTAAAAACTGACAAGATCTTCCATTAATATTGCAAATTTCAGTGTTGGTGTTTCAAATTGCTCTGGACAGTTAAGACAGCTAGATAAAGATGTAATATCTCAATCCCAAAGTAGGAAGATCAACAGGAGAATAAGGCCTAGAAAGGTGTAAATTTTAAAGAACTAAATTTCCATTCATGTCAAAAGGAGTCAAAGCCGCTCAGAATATTGCAACAAAGATAGAGAAATGGACCTTAAAGTGAAAAAGAAAGTGCTGTGATAAAAAAGATACTAATAGGTAAGTATAAACTAGGACATGATGGCTGAAAATATAAGATTAGACTAAAACTGCAGAATCATTCAAAGTGAGAGAGTGGTGGTAAGGATTTAGGATATTTCATTCATTAACAATGATAGTTAAAGTGAGGAATATAAAACCCTCACACCTATCTACACCTAAACAATGTGAGCTAGGACAAAATCATTCAAATAATAGGAGTAAAATCTCTGAACAAACCACTTATAATAACTGGGTGGTGATGGTTCAGGAGGCATGCTTATTAGTGGTGATAACTGAATATAAAATGGCATAGCTCCCCCTGCCCCCTGCAGACAGCACAGTCTCTGTGAAAGGGTCCAACCTCACCCACTTGGTGATGATGTTAATCTGCACCTCTCAGCATTCACCAGGAGGAAAATTCTAGGTCTGAGATACCTCCTTTTTTGTGGCTACACAGAACTATGCATTGATATCTCCCTGCTTCTTAGGGAAAAATGTCTAAATTGAGCAGTTACTACTGTTGTTGTTGTTACTGTCATTATATTTCTTGTTGCTAGTGTAATACAAACAAACTGGAAGGAGTCACAGAGTCAGAATTCACTAACTGCTTTCCCTACTACCAGCTTGGATAAGAGCCATGTCTCTTCCTTCTCTGCTCATTACAACATAATTTCATGGTTGTTATGTCTGGGATGGCACTGATAAACTCAAGCAATGTCTCCTGGCAGGTAGGCTTAGATAGGGAGTTTCTGCTGGCAGGCCCAAGGAAATCTCTGAAAGCTTACACAGGCAGGCAGACAGCCAAGAGTCAGGCAGGTATGGTTAACCTTTTAGTATAAAAAATAAATGTGTCTCCAGTAGAAGCTTTATAAATATTCAGCATTCCACAATCAATTAACTGTTTATACTATCTATTATAACAAATTGTCAACAGAAGTTTTTTTACACCTGGAATCTGTTTTTACTAGGGTTTCTGTACTTCTTGTCTCTTTATATCATCTATGGGCAATGGCATAAACTGGCTGACAGAGAAAAGTATGACAAAGAATTTTCGCTCAAGTGAAAAAAATTATTTCCTTTTCTAAATGCTATCAGTTTAGTCATAGTTCTCAGAGAGCACAGCATACAGAAATAAGATACTAATTCCCTTATGGTAACAAAACTGGCCATCTGCAAAGGGCACTTCATTAGTGTTTTAGAAGGACCAACCAAAGAAGTGCAGCTAGGATGCAGATATTTAGGCAAATGAGTGCACCCATACATTTTTTTTTTCAGGTTTCCAATCAATGAAAAGAGAGAAAGAAGAGAAACAGCAAAATAAAAGAAATATCATTACTAAAGATTGCAGGTAAAGATTTTAAGTCTAAACAATTCTGGATAATTTAAGTTTTCATATTAGTAAAACTGAAATAATTTCTCCAATGACATCTGTTTTCCAGGTCCTAGTTCAGTATCCATGGTCACACTGTTGAAGCCCATTTTATTGTATGTCCTTTTGCATTTCCCACAGAATGCAAAATAATGTAGTCTGATATTTCCCTCCTAGCCCATTTCATTTCTTAGATTGTGTGCAGGAGCAATGACGTTGCTCTGAATTTACATCACTGCAAATGACTGTTTAAAATGTAAAATGAATGAACTGAGATTTCCCCTAAAGGAAGAAAACATTTGTATTCAGAGTTTCTGATTACATTCCCTTTACTTGGTTCAATTTTGTTTGGTTTTGGATTATGGGTTTGTTTTCTTTCTTACAGAAGATTTTAATTCTATGCCAAGTCTAGGCTGATACTGACCTTTCAAATTTCAAAATTTTTGCTACTTAAAAAACGTTAGTAGGTATTCAGTTATTATAAGTTAAAGTGATAGTTGTCATTGATCACCAAACCATTCAGAAACATTGTCCTGGTTTCAGCTGAGATAAGTTTCTTCCCAGTTGCTGGTGTAGTACTCTGTTTTGGATTTAGTGGAGAATAATGTTGATAACACACTAATATTTTAATTGTTGCTGAGTAGTGTTAAGTCAAGGACTATTCAGCTTCTCATGCCCTGGCAGTGAGAAATATGGAGGGGCACAAGAAGCTGCAAGGGGCCACAGCCAGGTCAGCTGACCCAAACTGGCCAAAGGTCCATACCAAATGCCCAGTATATACTGGAGGGAAAGCTGACCAGGGACTGCTGCTCAGGAACTGACTGGGAATTTGTCAGCAAGTGGTGAACAATTGCATTGTGCACCACTTGTTTGGCATATTCTAATTCTTTTATTATTATTACCATTATGATTATTTGTTTCCTTTTCTCTCCTATTAAATTGTCTTTATCTCAAATTATGTTTAACTTTTTTTTTCTGATTCTCTGCCCCATCCCACTGAGCAGAGGGAGTGAGTGAGTGGCTGTGTGGTGCCAGCTGAGGTTAAACCTTGACAAACATTCAATAATTAATCATCACAATAGTCTTGTGATAGAGGAAAAAAATGCACAGCAGCTTTCCAGAATCAAAGCAGAATTAAAGCTCAATAAGGGTATAAATAACACAAAGGCTTTCTACTAACTCTTTCTTGTTGTATATGGGAAAGTTTTATACTGATACTAATGTTGACATTTACATACTGCTTTATTTCCTTTTTCATAAACATTCTAATAAGCTAACTATAGTGATGCAGCAGTTCGTTTTCATATCAATGAAAAATGCACTTTCAGAGTTCATCTCCTAAACTTTTGATGACTAGTGTTTCATGGATAGACTCCCAGTCTGATTAAAACCATTAACCAAACAACCATTTCTTCTATTAAAAAATGTGAACGTGAAGAATGTTGAGGTTCAGCAATTTGTAGCCCAGATACTTTGAGTAGGTCTTAGAATAACACAGACAATTTCATTGTTTTTCTTTGAGCATCCAGTTTCAGTTTGGGAAGATAAAGTCAGCATCATGGGCAGAGTCTTTTCTCCACTCTTAGTTTTGCTAAATAATTGAGGCAGTTTTTCCTGTGATTTACCTCTCCTTCAGAAAACCTCCTGTAACCTCTCTGATTATGAAACAGAGTTCCTTGCAACTTTGTAACAAAACTCTAAGGTTTGAGTATTATTTAAACTTTGGCATTATAGTATCTTCCAAGAAAAAAACCAAACAGAAAGAGAAAGAGACAGAGAGCAAGCCAGAAAGTGAAAGGGTCCTTCATAACCATCAAACGTATGTCAATTGAACTGTAAGTGAAATGCATCTGTTGCACCATTTTGAAAACATTTTTATTTTTTTTAACTGATGTTCTTTGCTTGCTTTACTTGGCCTTGGGGGATAAGATGCACATCTTTTCTCATCTAAAAGAGTTTACTTCAATTTAAATCATTCCATTACAGGTTTTAGAGTGCTAATAAACTTGCCACATCTTTTTATTCATCTGAATAACAACTAGCTGTATGGGCTGGTGAAACAAGAACCATATTTTTAAAAAGTCTTTATGTAGTGGAGTATCCAGAGTTAACTGATTCTGAAACTTGTGGGAATTATAAAGTCGATTGGAGCTGGGGTTCTCTCCAAGCTCCTCTCTGTCCCCCATACCACCTACAGCACTGTCGTCATTGCAGTGCTGACTTGATAAAGTTACTAATTCCTCTCAGGCTATACTATTTTCCAGCAAACAGCACCTCAATAGGGTAAAAAAACTTCATTATATAAGGAAATATTCCCAGAGAATTCAGTTTGTGAATGAAAAAATACCATCTTCTTTCAAATATAAAACTTTTTCAAATGGTTCGCACTTCTTTCAAAACATTTCCTATTCTTCATTATGTGTCCTACCTTCTTTTAATCTTAGTCTATTTCTTAAAATCAGTAGAAAGTCAAAGTGCTAGGAAATCACAAAATTTTCTGAGTAGTAATAAAGACAAAACCATAACTCTACATTTTCTGATCCACCAAATGAATTGTAAGAGTGGATCCTTAACTCTATATGATCAATACCAGTGACACTGAAGTACTCAGAGGTGTGAAAGCCATATCCTGACAGAATGGGTGCCAGTATCTATTTCTAACATTCACTTAATTTAAAAAGATGTGATATTCTGATTTTAAGTACTTGACTTTAAGCCTGTGCAAATGCCTTACTTTAAACATACTCCTTTGATCTCAAGAAGCTACACAAAAGCCCAATTTTTAGACTGCTGCTTTCAGCTACTCTTGCTATTAATAAGTAAGTGGAAAAAACACCCAAACAAACCAAAAAAAAAAAAAAAAAAAAAAAAAAAAAGAAAAAAAAAAAAGGAAATTTTTTTCAGGGCCATAAGTCAGACCCCACTTAAGCAATTTTGTCTGTACTTTTTTCCAATGAGCAAACCAAACATTAAGCTGCAAACAACCATGGAAATTGCAGCCCCAGAGGAATTTATTTAACAAAGCTCTAAGTATCCTTGAAAAGAAAATTTAATGGAAGGTGGAATTAACTTTAAGGAAAATGGAATTAACAGCTCAGCCACAGCAAGAATAGCACACATTTTTAACTGAAAGGAAAAGTGAACACACTAGTACCAAGCAAAGCTGCAGATTCTTTAATTCTGCATTATCAAATTAAGATAAATTTTTTCTGTAAGAGATGAGCTGCAAAGTTTACAGAGCTTATTGCAAGACAAACAGATGTGGTTCTACAGCCTGTGCTACTCAAGTCAAATTAGTTGAGGTAATGGTCCCTTCAAGTCTTAAGGTTATCCATGTATCTATGAAAACTTCTAGTTAAATATAACAAAGCTGTTTAAATAATATTTCATTTCTAATGAGCTCTTAAAAATCCATTCATTTGAAGGCTGGAGGAAAAAAGAAGAGAGAAAGCATGAGTATCAAGGGGATCATCCTTGAATCAGCCTCATGAAAGCTTCTACCACAAGTCAAGGACATTTAAATAGCAGATGTATACATTGATTTAGACTGCAAGTAATTTTTCTCCACTCTTTACTATATTCTGAAGTACGTGATGATACCTGAATCCTTAAGAGAGGTCTTTTATTTCTTGTAATTTTTGATATCTCTCAGAAAACATCTGCAATATGGTGTAGTTTCTGAGCCACGAAGGAAATGAAAGGCACCTGCAGATTTGACAAAGCTGAGGCAGTATTTGTTTTCCACTGGGCAGTGCCACACACTTGCCACACACAGAGATGGGGTCTCCAAATTAGGAGCAGCAACACTTCATCAGGAGTGTGAAGGATATGAGTTATCCAGCTGATACAGTGTAACTGGAGCTGATTCATTGCTTCCTGTTGGGTGGGCATCCACAAAAACAGTGTACTATTACTTTGATTTTTGAAAAAAATATGTTAACTCTTGTTTAACTTTGGAAATAATGTCTTTTTTAGAAAGACATGTCTGGGAAATGTGGATAACCTTTCTGTAGTGTCTATGCGCTGCTTAAATCCATTAGAACAGTCATTGTAAGTAGCAACATGTAAAACATTTAATGCAAGTATCAAGTTCCACATCATCTACACTTGGTAATATCCTACAATATGAGAAGAAAATTTGCATTGTGAAGAGAAACATGTATTGTAAATAGATGTTCATTTTAGATGAGAAAACCCACACCTTTGGAGTGTTATTTCCCCCAACTTGCTAAACAAGAAGGCCAGATAGTAAGCCCAGGTACATATACCTGTATGTGTAAAACCCATGAAACAAAACCATGATTTGTTTGGAGATTCAATGAATAGAAGTAATTTTTAAAATAACCCTTTCTGTGTATTTTAAAACATCTGCCACTGTGCGGAATGAATGGCCTGCTGTGTGTTCAAAATGGAAAATAAACTTAATATATCAGAGGTTTTGTTTCTGGTTTAAATTACTCTTTTTGGTGATATTCACATGTAATGTGACAAGTGCCAGATTTACAAAGAACACAGATGGCAGTGAAAGACAGAAACAAAGACGTATTTTTACTGAAACAGCCGTATATACATGTATATACATGTATTTGTGTCTGTGTGTACACCAACACAAATATACTCTGAAAGCTTTGTGCACATAGCTACAAATAAATACTGAGGCATCAATCCAAACACATTCTACCATTGTAGAATTAAGGCTTTATTTGTGTTTTTAAATACTAAAAAAACCAAAATGTCTTTTTAACGTATAAAATCTAAAGTAAGAATAGAAACAGAAGTAAAAGATTATGATATTCACAGAAATCTTTTTATTCTAATGTTTTTATAATTAAATTTTTCAAAATATCTGATATAGTACTTCATTACAGTAAACTAATGACTTATAATAAAAAAATCATTTGTTCATATTTATTAAAACCAGAAAAAATCCTTGTAATTAAAATATTTTTCTCCAGTTTTTTGAGGGAAATATTTGGCAATGACCAATTTAGCATGAAGTGTCGCAATATGCCATAGAAGTGAGTGATTTTACATGTCTGGATAATCTTTATGTCTGTGCTTGCAAGTATTAATAAGGAAAATATTATTTAAGCACATCATTTTGAGGATGATCACACGGCAAGTTCAGGACAACCAAGGGCTCAGGCCCAATCAGCATGCATTCATTAGAGGCAGGTCCTGCATGACTAAGCTGATCTCCTAAAATGAGGTAACACGCCTAGTGGACAGTGGGAAAGCAGTAGATGTTATTTACTTAGATTTTTGGCCTTTGACACTGTCTCCCACCACATTCTCCTAGACAAGCTGGCAGCACATGGTTTAGACAGCTTTACTCTTTACTGGTTAAGGAACTGGCTTTATCAAGGATCTGGATGAAGGGATCGAGTATACCCTCAGTAGGTTTGCAGATGACACCAAGATAGGAGGGAATGTTGATCTGCTTAAGAGAAGAGAGGCACTGCAGAGGGACCTGGATAGGCTGGATCAGTGGGCTGAGGCCAATGGGATAAGCTTCAACAAGGCCAAGTGCCATATCCTACACTTTGGTCACAATAATCCCATGCAAAGGTATAGGCTTGGGGAAGAGTGGTTGGATTACTGCCTGGCAGAGAAGGGCCTGGGAGTGCTGGTCAATAGTCAACAGNTACTGGTTAAGGAACTGGCTTTATCAAGGATCTGGATGAAGGGATCGAGTATACCCTCAGTAGGTTTGCAGATGACACCAAGATAGGAGGGAATGTTGATCTGCTTAAGAGAAGAGAGGCACTGCAGAGGGACCTGGATAGGCTGGATCAGTGGGCTGAGGCCAATGGGATAAGCTTCAACAAGGCCAAGTGCCATATCCTACACTTTGGTCACAATAATCCCATGCAAAGGTATAGGCTTGGGGAAGAGTGGTTGGATTACTGCCTGGCAGAGAAGGGCCTGGGAGTGCTGGTCAATAGTCAACAGAATGTGAGTCAGCAGTGTGCCCAGGTGGCCAAGAAGGTCAACACCATCTTGGCTTGTCCCAAAAATAGTATGACCAGTAGGACCAGAGAAGTGATCATCCCCCTGTACTCAGCACTGGTGAGGCCACATCTAGAATACTGTGTTCAGTTTTGGGCCCCTCAGTACAAGAAAGACATAGAGGAATTAGACTGTGCCCAGAAAAGGGCAACAAGGCTAGTAAGGGGTCTAGAGAATAAGTCTTATGAGGAGCAGCTGAGAGAACTAAGGTTGTTTAGTCTGGAGAAGAGGAGGCTCAGGGGAGACCTTACTGCTCTCTACAGCTACCTGAAAGGAGGTTGTAGCACGATGGAGGTAGGTCTCTTCTTCCGGGGTAAAAGTGAGAAGACTAGAGGAAATGGCCTTGAGTTGCACAAGGGGAGGTTTAGATTGGATGTCAGAAGAAAAATTCTTCACTGAGAGCATTTTTAGGCATTGGCACAGGCTGCCCAGGGAGGTGGTGGAGTCACCATCCCTGGAGGTGTTTAAGAAACATATAGATGTTCTACTTAGGGACACGGTTTAGTGGCATGGTAATGATAGGTAAATGGTTGGGGTTGATGATGTTAGAAGTCTCTTCCAACCTTAATGACCTGTAAATCTGTGTTAATGGTTATTTTTTTATCAGACCTTTCATAATAAAAATTTAAATTTCAAATAGAAATTTCTCCAGTGTCTAGAGGTTCCTGAAGAAAACAAGACACAGCTGATGAAGGAACAAAGCTGACCCATCTGGCATCAATTATTTGGAAACTTCCACAAAGCCCTGCAGTGAACGTGGGAAAAAGTATGACCAGATAGATATAACTACCACAGTTCCAAGCCAACCCATGCTGCAGGAGGGCTTTATTTTTATCTATACAAAGAGGTAGTGCCTATTCAGGTTGCCTACATACCTACATGGAAATCTCCCAAAAACAAACACTTAGCACAGGCATACATCAACAAAATAGTGTGCCGAGTTTAGATGTATGTGCTGGCTTGGGGCCATGTTCAAAAGGCAAATTCCCAAAGAGCCATCATTCCTCTGAAAGCGGAGACCTTACAGTTTAAACTATGAAGTGTTTAATGTAGTTTTCAGAGAACCATTGCATATACTGTAGCTTACAAAAATAAAAAAAGTAATTAAAAAAAAAAAAAGTGAGTAGTTCAGAAGGAAAGCCATTACTCTTTCCTCTAAATTGATGAGAAAAAAAGGTCTGGAGAGAAGACATGACTTACCTAAGGTCACACAGGAAGCCTGTGACAGAGTCAGAAATTTAAATCAAATTTCCTGACTTCCAATCTATTGCCTCAGCTGTTAGAGGATCTTTCCTCTCTTATTGATTTAATTTTTTGACTCATCTTTTTCTATTCTGAAGCATCTGGTTGACTACAAAACAAAATGGTTCACATGATTAGTGTAATTAACTTTACATTTTGATGCTATTTTCATTGTTTATATATATCCTGAAGATATTTCTAATAGCGCAACTCATATATAGTCACTGAACAGGTACATTGATTAGTTTATAAAGATGTCATAATTAAAAGGCTTTTCTTCCTTAATTTGCATATAACTAATCCATTTTCAAGTGAACATATTATTTTACATGGGAATTAACCTTGGGCAGTTCAAATAATGTCTATGCATATATACTTTATTATCTATAATTCACATGCTCTGTCATTCACTACAAATTCCTCAGGGAATAAAATCATACAGTTAACTAGCACTATTTTGATGTCTTTTACAGAATAGTTCTAAGAATGAAGAGACAAATGGCACACAATTCAAATTGCTGCTTTTCCTTGTGCTGCTCGAGATGAGGCTGCTGTCCTCACTTCCACTAGCACTACAGTGGCACCTCAAGGTAGAATAACAACATGTCAGGATTATTCACAGGCTCATCACAAACCTTGCACAGGAAAGTTAGTATTAAGCCAGAAAAATGCAAACTCAGGTTAACAAAGGCCTGAGTCTGCAATGTCTGCTTTTAGTTGTCTAAAAATGGGAAGCACTAACTCACAATGGGTGAGTATTACTTTTATGAATCAGACCAGGTTCCTTAGCCTTGTCTATTAAATGCTATATCTCAGGGAAGAGAAGAAGCTTGGAAGTAAACCAATAAAATTTATCTTCCTTACTAGAGTCCCAAAGACTCCTGTAATGAAATAGGGAGATTCCTAAGCAGGAATGAAATGAGAAAGTGACATATTTTTGGAACAACCTCTATGACCATTTTTTCTGTCTAAAGAACATCAGGTCACATTTTTGCTTGAGTCATTCCAGACAAGAACTCATGTTTCTGAATTATTGAGATACTAATTATACTCCAAGGAAACTCTAAAGAAGTGCAAATTTTTCTATGTATCTTGAATGAAAAGCACCCAAGAAGTTCCACCATTATATCTAAAAGTTAGCTATTATCAATTTGTCTGAAAGTGTTGTTTTTCTACTGTTTTGTTTACTTTGTTTGTTTGGGGTTTTTTATGAATTGTGTGAGTATGATAACCTGTGGCAGAGTTGGCCAATCTGGAAGACCCATAAATATGTGTATGGTTGGAAGTCTGTTCTTCCACCTAATGGAGGCCCATTCATTGTTCATTTTATGTGATAGTTACCGCATTGATTAAACTTTAGTAATTTAAAATACTGAGTCATTTGGCAAGAATCTTACGTCTCTAAGTGTTTGTACAGCATGTGTGTGAAGTTAGCTTCATCTCCAACAGAGTTTTTAAGCATATGCAAGTATATATACATAGGTACAGATAAGTGATCTATACTCCACAGGCTCTAGAGAAGAGCTCCTTTCAGCACACAGAGATTTCCTAAGCAGAGGCCTACGACAGGTTAGATGATTGTTAATCAGAACTTTAGACAGGATGAACCTACTCCCTTTGTCATTTTTGTATTCAACAAGAGGATCACAATAACTGAGAACAAAACTCTGAAACAGTGACTTTGACCCTATTAGGTTTTAACATCAAGACTTTTCAGGAAGATATATCCAGAAGAAAATGTTCCAGAGAGATCTTATTGCTGCTTTTCATTACTTAAAGGAGGCTTATGAGAAAGATTGGGATAAACATTTTAGCAGGGTCTGTTGCAACAGTGCAAGTGGTAATGGCTTTAAACTACAAGAGGCTAGATTTAGACTAGATATAAGAAGAAATTGTTTATGATTTTTATGATGGTGTGAAACAGTGGAACAGTTTGCTCAGGTTGGACAGGGCTCTCTAGTCTAGATGAAGCCCTGCTTATTGCAGGGGGATTGGACTAGATGACCTTTGAAGGTCCCCTTGAACCCAAATCATTCTATGATTCTATGATGTGTGTATAATTACAATATAATTTACTAATCTAACTGAATGCATAAAATATTTCCTTGCTTCTTTGAACATTCATTGAACCTTTATGACCTTCAGGGTTTCTGTTGCAACTTCTGGGGAAAAAGGAAGATATTTGTCTTGAATAGTTTGCCTGGAGCAGGAGAGAGCCTTTGCCACTGTCAGAGTGCCCAGTAAGAACAAAAAGATTAGAGAGGACCTAGATTATCCTCAGCTTGTAAAGGATAAAAATATTCATACAGATACACTGGACCTACTCCGCAGAAAAGGTAAATGCACACATCAGTAGAGGATGAAAGTGTCATCCCAACAGTGTGACAAGATGAATAAAAGATTACTGAATCCAACCTTTTCTTTCAGTCACAAACAGAACAAATTGAAGAAAACACCTCCAGATAAACAGATATCTTTTTCCCTCTGGAAGCAGAAGGACAGTAAAAAGATGCAATATCCTGAAATTTTATTGATCTACTAATCTTACTACTTTTTTAACATCTCCATACTATGTGTGAGAGACCAGGAGTCCTAATGATTGCTTCTGTCACTCTTTATAAATGTCAAGTCAGTCAGTAATAGAAATCAAGTGCCTTTTTCGGATGAATATTCACAAAGATCAAAGTAATAACACAGAGGATTGTTTCAAATAAATTTGTGAAAATCCACAAATCCTATTCAACTCATAAACACTATTTGTCAAAGAATGAAAAATAATGAAGAAAAGCAGAGAATTCCTCACTTCTTAAAAATCATTAACAATCAATTGAAAGAGTCAAGGTAGGTGTCATTCATTACAAAGTGAAAAAAATACAGTCTGTCTTTGCACTTATATTAGGGAATAAAATGGCACAGAAGAGCAGATCCCTGTACAGAAAACTGCAAAAATAGTTAATAAAAGTTATTCTTGATTTGCTGTTCTTTGTAGTCATCATCTACAGTAACAGGTTAAGACAAAAATACAGAAAATTAAAATGTACACTTTGATCCCTGATAAATAAGCAGTTAGACAATTGACTTAGTCTGCTTAGATAGTATACAGAATACTTAACAGCTAGAAAGGAGATGAAAAGTAGCTGTGAATTGCCTGATGTTTGTGTGCATGGTTGAACTTTGCTAGAGTGTAGATTTTACTGAGTTTTTTTATTCACTGATCCAGGACAGTTAGTGGAAACTTAGCCTTAGAGTATATATCAATACACATCCTGCATAATAATGATGATTGTAGTTATTTTGGTCTTCTCTGTTGAAGGCCTAGTATAAGTGTATAATAGCTAGAGGATATCACATATCACCTGCAAACACTGAAATGCATGGATGAGGATGATCAAGAGAGACATGTTCAAGAAGTTACTTTAACTTCAAAATAAATTTCAAAATGGTTGAGCATTTTAGTAGCAAGGAGGTGCTTTACTTTTGCACAATCATCTACTACATCAGTGATAAATTAAGATAAGAAATCATATTCCCAAGTTTGACTCTTGCTTACACTAGCCTGTTTATGTAAGGAACATGCTTGCACTAGTATGGAAATCACAGGAGACTGTTGTCTGAAAGGGCATCTCTTTCCCATTATGATCACTTGCGGAGTAGCTGTTTGACTAATGGATTTGTAAACATCCCAACTCCAACCTTTCCTGTCTCACTTTCCACATATGTTTGCATGAAAGAGTAATTATAATGAAAAATACAAACCTCAGGTGAAAAGGAGATGGTGCATGACAGCTGGAAAAAAAACAGATACACCAGAAATCATCTTCACATTTCACCTTACAGCAGCCATCAGATCAAATGAGTAGCAGGACAAGGACAACACACAAATATAGACAAAGCAGGAATTATGTCATTTATGGATCTTGAATGTCAGACAACCTCAACAAAGTACTGTATAGATAATTTTTTCATAATGGTTCTTTAATATGCATAGAAAACATGAATACCTATACCCAAAACATTAATTTATTTGCCAGTGTCCCATTTTAGGGACAAAGAATGGATCTATTAGTTATTCTTTAACCAAGAGCATAAAGAATGTACAGAGATCTCTCTCTTTCTAAGAAAAGAAATTCCACAGGTATTTGCAGCACTTGTCTTCAAGTACTTCTAGTACACATTATTCTTCCTAAACTCTCCCCATAATCAGGTGGAAACTCTCTTGCAGACGAGAAGTTTAAAGTACCTTAGTTAGATTTCTGCTCTGACCTCCTCCCAGATCAGTGAGGGCAAGGGAAGGGAAGAACTCCTTACTATAAGACTACTACAGAACAATTAAAAATATTGAAGTGGTAATTCTTTTAGAAACAGAATTTAAGATCAGAAATTGAGTCTCAGAGAGGTCAACTGACTTGCCCAAACAACTCACAAAGCAATTGTTACAGTCACTTCCAGAAAAAAATAACTTTAATCTGTCTACAAGGCCATCCTTCTTCTTCAGTGTCTAAATTTAAACTGTGAATTCTGCATTTCAGTTAAAAATTCACATGCTGTAATAGTATGGAACTAAATAACACAAGTAGACAAATCTAGTTCTTCCTCTTCTTTTATACCACACTTCTTTAAAATATACTCAGTAAAATCCGACTGTGTACTCACACTGAAACCCTCAAATAGTCAGTGGGAGAAACTGGTTACAGCTGAGCATATAACCTGAAAATAGCAAGTCTTGATGGAAATGCTGACCAGCCTTTCATGTATAGCTCTAAATAATGAAAGATTCATGGCTGCTTCGCTGTCTCATTGCCATCTAACCATTTTTGTTCCATTCATTAGCGGAACATCATATAACTTAAAAGAAATTAACATATAAAGAGAATGTCATCCCAGAGGGATTTCTGGAACAAAGAAATACTTTTCTATAGTTGGTACTTTTGGTAAGAGCTTATTTTTTGATCTACAGTAGTTAACTTCACAAAGAAATGAATTCTCTTTCTGCAGGTTTTTAACGAAATGCCCTATTCTTTGGCTTTCTGTCTTGGCCTTGTGGTTGTCTTAAAAGCAAATAAAAGCACAAACTCCCACCCTCCAAGTTTCTGATTGCTTTTTTTAATAACTCAGTCCCCAAGGGTCTTAACTTGTTATTGAAATTGTTTTCTTTAATGGGCATTTCGTGCTTTTCCCCTGGATTATTTTACTTGCTTGGAGTGGTGAATGCATGCCAGTTCAAAAATCAAACACTGGGGCAAATGCTACAAACACATTGCCCAACATGTGGTCAGCATTTAGACAAGTATATAAAGCAGAGAATTATTCTGAGCACTGGGGGGAATACTCTTCATTCAGTGTTACAGCAGATAAATTATCTATCTCATAATTTAGATTACGCTGACAGATTCATTATGTATTTCCAGTGCTCAAAGATACTAGTAATTGTTGTAGTTTTGTCCCAGTTCAGCATACAAACTAAATCCTGCCTTTAGATGAATGTTGAACAGACACAATGAAGGGCAGATGTGTTCTATAGGATCTTGGCACTGTCAGCTTTCACAACATTTGAACTCTGAATTTATTTCAAAAGCCTGAAAGACTATTTAGCTGACACTTGGGAGGGAGAGAGAGAGCAGGAGAGGATCTGATTCTCTTCTCACACATGTTTTAAGCCATTGTTGGATTGCTGATTTCATTATAGTTACAGAAGTCAGAATTCAGAAAGTTACATGTCTGTCAGTGACAGGGTACAGTCTGTATAAAGCCAAATTAGAAATCTAAGGAATATTCTGAAAGATTTCAATTGTTATACCCTGCAGGAGATTACCGAAGTTATAAAATGGGAAAATAACTTGTTAAAGGAAGATAGATCATGAAACAATCTAAAGGGATGCTGATTACTAAGTGAGTTCTTTGAGGATCAGCTTCAGGACTGTGTTTGCTTAATTTTCTTCAAGATTACTGCCGAAGTTTTCACAAAGTACTTAATTGAGTGTTGTACTGAATTCCAAATCTTTTAGAACCTCACAATTTCTCAGCGATCTCTTTTCCTACCAAGTGCTGATACTAAACTTTGTCTGCATCAGTCTTCTGTAAATACATGCTGCAATTTCAGTTTTCTATCTATCACTGAGCCCTCAACAAATCATATGTTAAACAGTAATGCATTCTATTGAAATGAATCCATCAGAGTTGAAGTTTCCAGGTTATTTCCTCTATTTAGGACATTTACTTCATCCAGCTTTAGGCACTCGGCCATCTAGCAGCCCTAATTTCTTGCTGCAGGCAATGGAGAATAGACTCCACTTAAGAATGATTCAAAAACATAAGTAAGGTTCCTGGTTTAAATAAACTTCTGAAAGGATCTATCTCTCTACATTAACTAGAAAGTTTCATCTGCCCACATAATTAGGCAGCTGAACTAGGATTGTCTGACTGTGTGTTGCCCCCCACCCCCTTTAATCTGATGTTACAAATTCTTGTTATGGGACGTCTAATTTCCTGCACAAATTCTTTTATTAAGTTACTTGCTGTTGTTGAAGTCACAAGAGTATGTATTTCATTTTCTTCAACTGCTCTTTGGAAGAAAGCACCTTCTTCATTACATTTCCTTAAAGTTACAGTCTGATTTGCTATATTTACAGTAAAGTCAATGGAGTTGTTTGCTGAGTAAAACCAACTTTAACTTTCCAGTTCCTACAACATCTCTCTTCAATCTGCATTAAAACATTAGGGATCACTATGATATTATATTCTTCAAATCCACTTGGCATTGTTGGGAGAGGAGTCACAGGTTCTGTTTCTGTGGAAAGAACTAGAAGAAAATCAGTAAGCTTGAGGGCAGGGCTGGGTATCTTGTACAAAGACCTCCAACCTTCCAGTATTCATGACATCTCTATTACTCCAGCACCTAACTGAAGAGTGAAGACTGTGCTCATTACACTAAAGAGGAAGAAGATTGAAATGAAATTAGCTTTGTTCTGATGTGTCTTCTCTCAAAAAACTTAGGTATATGATATAAATTGTCCAAAGCAGCGACATGCAATTCTGAACAGACTTTTTTGTTCTTATTCACCACTCTGTTTTTCAATTTAATTTAACTTCTATTAATGAAAAGATGTCTGGTTCAACTCCTACTGACATCCATGGAAAATCTACAGGAATTCCAGGATCGAGATCATCAAACTGGCATATTACTCTTCAATTTCAATTCCATTCTCAACTGTGTCAATAGCTTTTGCAGTTTTTAAACACAATGAACTGATTAAAGACACACAGGCAGATCCCTAAACGACGTGTGATTATTTTGACCACTTTAGTAAAAAGTTCACTCAAAAAGCATGAAAGACTAGCACACACATGAGCAATCACTGCTAGTCATTGTTAGATTGCACAATATTCTTTAGGTCACTTTCTAGTTCTTACTGGGGCCATTAATACCTTGTACAACTTTCTGCAGTTTGAATCCTGGAGTTAATAGCTAAGGCTCTAGACAAGCTACTCAATTTTCATGTTACCCATCAGAAAACTCAAAGCACCACTTCAAAAAATTTTGGATGCCTGGCAGCAACATAAGTAGCATGAGCAATGTCTCAAATCCTGCTTTCTTGTTCATTCAGAAAAGCTAATATCTCATTGTAATCTTGACCAAAAAAATGTCAATACAAGTTTGAATTAGATTTAAGCAATCATTTCAAAACTCACCCTAGAAATAATTATTCAGGGAAAGTTTCTCACTTTTACACTTCTACAGACAGCCTAAAAAAAACCAAAACCAGCCTGGAAGGTTCTCCAACAACAAAAGAATTCAGATTGCTGTTGATTCCTGTGTTCCCCCTTAGTGCAAAAAGAACAACATCCAAGAATAAATCAACAACCTTCAGCCTAAAATCCCCCAAATCGGAGGTTCATCATATGTCTGTGGCTTTGTTCACCTGTCCTATGGGGGTTATCATTAGCAAGTAAAGTTCCCTGAAGAAGAGAATTGTTCTCGTCAGTCATATACTGAAAAGGAAATTGCTGGAAAGCATCTCTTTCCACTTTCCTCCTCCTACCTTTCCAATATAGCTTTAGAAAGGCAAAGGCTCTTACACTGTTGTGGAAAAACCAAATGCCACTTTAAGAAAATGTAACCCCCTTGTTCTACATCTAATCCAGAGAAATAAACAAGAAAAGCTCAAAAAAAGCACATCTTCCTCGAAATGAAATGTCTTCAAATTGCCTATCTCAAGGAAATGAGCGCTTACATCAGACCAGAAATGATTAAAAAAATCACAATGCATTTTTTTAACTTTGTACTTTATAATGTCAACTGTTGTGCAATTTTGTCATTTTATCATTTTAATTGAAAATTAATTTCCCTGCTTTTTAATCCCATGTACATTTTCAAAATTAATAAAAAATAAACATGAAATACAATATTGCCTAAAGTAAGGGTTGATAGGTCATCTCTCTTGCTTCTGCAAAGTCCTCTTTATATATTTATCTGACTTTAAATATATAAAATATATTAATATTGCAGTTCATCTGGATTAAGTCATTGCAATTTGCATCAATAAAAGTAAGTACTAGAAGTAGCTTACAACATAAAACACTAATTCAATTACCTTTAAAATAGATTGGTAATTCTATAAATCTGACAAGTAATACAGAAAACATAATATATATAATAAATAATACATGTAGGCCATCTACTCTTCATCATTTAAAATTGACCTCAAGAGAATAGCAAATATATATGAATTTTGATTGTATCCAGTTTAAATTCTAATTTAGATTCCAGATGAATATCAAAGCTGGAAAATTATTTTATCTATATGGATTTTTACTATTTCATAATTCATAAATATAAAAGTTTCATTTTTGCTGACATATAAGCCAGGGGAAAAAAAATCCCCTACTTAGATATTCTTGTACATGTTTCTACAATGTTTCAAAATTTGTTTTTCAAGGAAAATAGAGAAAATTTTGTAATATAGAGTTTTATATGTAGGGCAAACTACTCTGTAATAAAGAATTGATTTTGTATTTTATAAAATAATATGAAACTTTGGTGTGAAGTAGACTTATAAAGAGTCTGCAAACTTGAATCAATAGCAATTATTTTACTTCTGTTTGCTAAATTGGAAGATACGAAAAGTTCCTTCTTGTTTGAAAGGTAAGAAAGTAGGATGACTAAACACCAAATTGGGCAACTGTTAGTAAACTGGAAAAGAGAAAAACACTTCTGATAGCAAAAAAATATTATTCTTTGAAAAATGTTTGAATTAATTATGGTTGGAGGATTGTAAATTTGTTAATCTGGATGTTAAAATACGTGTTTTACCTTAGCGACTGAGAGATGAAAGAAATGTGTCATTCCTTTTTGCTCACTACAGATGAAAGTATGGAAAAGTAATTTTTTCAGTCTTTGAATTGGAATCTCTTTTTTTTTTTTTTTTCCTCTGAAGTCTGTTTGCTGACTGAATCTGACATGGATTTTGATGATTTTTAACTTTTCTTTATTTATTCTACACATTCCACTTTCTACTTAAAGGCTTATATCCAGACCTTACAGTCAGCAGAGCGTGCTGCAAGCTCAGACCTTTGCCTGCCACTTCTATACACTAAGATGAAAAAAGGATCCATAGCACTGCCCTGAAAAGAAGCTTGTACTGCTCTCTGTACCAGTGACCTATGTTACAGCAAGGAGGAGATGTGAGATGTAGTTTTATTGTGCATAGATACCTATGTTGAACAGTCTATGTCTATCTAGTAGCTGAGTAGTCCACCTTGCATTCCTACTGCATGATATGTGAATATAACTTACTATTTAGAGAAAATCTGAAAAATGGAGAACGAGTTTGGAAAAGTCACTGGAAATCAAATGCAGTTCTGGTAGAAAGATACTCACTGTTACACAATCTATAATACTAATCATTTTAGTAAAAAATTGCATAGTTTCAATAATATGTTGTCTGTAAAATTGATGTCCCAAACACAATATCTCAAACACATAAGAAAAAACTCCTGAAACTTAAGTATCTTATTTACAGAGAGTCATATTTTTAGACTGAAAACTAACACACTTTTCTTTGTCAAGTATGGACACACACAAATCCTCAGAAATCCAAAATAGTGGCTTACTTGCAAACCTGTATTTTGTTATTTTTATAAGATCCAGGGAAGCTCTGTCAAGAACCAGTCTCGAGCGTGGTACTTACTCTGAAGATAAGTAATTAAGATTGTCTCTCCTTCAAATACTCCACAATCTAGACGTCATATGAAGAGACAGAAGACAGAGGCAGGCGGGTACAATGTCATTAGTAAGACTTAGCGTACTAGTTTTTCAACCAGTTGCTTAGCCAGCCCTAGATGGAGAAAATTTGCAGACATAGTATAGAAGAGCTTATCAAGGGATTTTTGGGCCTGAGGAAGGAACAGATAAGCAGGTAATTGTGGCTACCACTTCTGATGGAGTGAAGATTAAACCTTGATAAATCAGCAGATGTGATAGTGTGAGATTAAATGCTTAGGGCTTGTAAAAGAGAAAAGGGCTGAAGATGATGTGGTGGGGAAGGGACAGCCAGAGAGAGAGGCAGCAAACACAGACAGGGCATGATTAGATCAATGAACCAAGAAGTTGATTCTAGAAACAGTATGTTGAATGGAAATTTGTCTCAATGTTCTGTTTTACTCCAAACACATTTGTTGTGATAGATTCTACATTATGCATGTGCCACTCTTGTTACAGAAGGCTGACTGTAGGGCAAGAGTATCTGATTCTGATGGGTTTTATAAGGATTACTTGCTAACTTTTAAAGTGAAAACTTCTGCATCCTTTCCTTTGGGTTTGCTTTGTCGGTTTTTTTTTTCAGCCTTTCTTTTTAAATTCCAGATAAGTCCACAGATTGAAAAAGTCCAAGCCATCTATATCTTCTGTAATCACTTCATTCCCATCAAGTGGAAAACAATCGCCAGGTGCTTTCCTAATGCTTCATTGTTAATGCTGAGTTGAGGAAGTTTTTCTGCCATTTTTAGAAGCCACCTTTTGAGTTAAAATGTACCATGCGGAGAGACATTACATTTACTGTCTACTATATCTTGTGTTATTTAAGATAACAACTATGAAAGATCGCATGTGGCTGTTGACTTTTTCCCCAAAATGTGCAGTAATATCAGTTTGCATATTTTTATTTTGTTTGACAAAAAGTTAATTAATCCTTAATGGAGAAAAACTTCAGTTTTACATAGTTTATGTATTTTCAGATATTTCTCCTTGTGTACTGCATGATTCCTCTGGACAGGTTTCCTCAAAACTGCTAAATGACATATAAAATCCAATGAGTGTACCACTAAAATACAAGTGTAGTAAGTCCACTTTCCTATGTCATACACAGTTTATATTAATGGTGACTAAGATTATTAGATTGGGTACTATGAAAAATGCACATTTTAGTTCTGGACTACAGTCCACTGATTCTACAGTGATCAGCTCATATCTTTTACCTTCTTTTGTTGTTCTTTGTTGGGGGTTTTTCTCAGAAAAAAAAATAAACAAAAAAACCACCTAAACAAACAAAACCCCCCACCAATATTTTTAGCCCCAATTGCTATAAGGAAAGAAAGAAAATCAAGAAAACAAAAATAACTTAGAACATAATGATGTAAACAAACATGTTTCATGGACATCTGCCTGAATCCAAAGCCAGAAGAAAGTTCATCAAAATGGGCTTTACCTACAGCTTCTCTCTGTGGCTTTTGCTGGTTTGCAGCAGATGCCAAGCCATCCTCTTCTTCCAGGCATTTGTTGAAAATTGATTCCTAAACAAGGATAATAAACACCCGGAGATGGAAATTTACCCTTCCCAAACACTGTTGCTCTGCCTTCTGACCCAAGTGTAGAAGATACATCAAGTGCTCAGTAGTTTGTTCAGCAGGTCCCATTAACCTCTAAGACTAGGTCCTTAGGATACAACACTGTGTCCATGTTTTTTCTCATGAGGCAAGGCAAGCTGAGCACGAGCTCCCCATGAAGCCTCTCTGCCTTTGCAGCTGCTTTTTCTGTGAGATATTCCAGGCTGCCCTATCTGTCCAGCTTTGGTCACATGAAACTATATTCAGGATTTATCCCTTTGTGTACTATCTGATCTGCCATAGAGTTCATTCCCCAAGGGCTGCTAGAAAATTTGGCATCTGACTTGGGATCAAAGCCACACTTGCAAGGTAACAGAGAGGAAACCAGTGATATCTGAAGTGTTATACTCACCAGAAACCTGATAGCTACTCTATTTGGCTGCTTCTTTCATATCTTTAAAACTATGACATCAAAACATTAATTATATATGATTAAATATACATTAATTCCAGTTATTTTATTAAAAAAAAACCCACACAACTCTGATTTCCTTTTTTTAATTCCTGGACATAGACCTAAAAAGTAAAGCTTTTTTTTTCCCCTTAAATTTATTTCCATAAATATATTGCAATTCTTCTAAAAAAATAATCAAATGCCTTGTGGATTTCTTTTCTCACTGTTGTAGGAGTAAAGGCAGGGGTAGAAATGCATTCTTAACATTCATTTTAAAAGAAATATCATACATGTGGGTGCGAAACACTTTTTTAATATTGCAAGATCTACTCCCTACCAAGAGTTATTACTGAGTGCGTTGCACTTGATAAAACCCAATATTTAAAAAAATAAAAATAAAAGAGAATAAATAAAATCAAATAAATTCCCCAATCTTTAATAAATATGGATGCAAAAAAGCTGTAAAAGCCACAGCCCCCCCCCCCCCAAATTAGGATGTATCTGAATATGATTAAAATTATACTTTTTCCTTTATATTTGTACAGAGCAGAAGGTGCAAGATGCCTGGCAGCAGCATGTGGAGGCAGGAAGAGACTTTCAATACAGCTGCAAACTACAAGTACAGGAGAGTGTGGGGAGAACAGTTGGAAGTTCAAGAGGAAATAGGGATGTCATGAATCACACTTCCCCCCTAGGCTGCTTCTGGAGCAGCAGGGCTTTTTATGATGAGTTTAGAGTCAGCTCCTACCCACCTATTGCTTTTTTTCTAATATAGTATCTCACAGTCTCAAGAACTCTCTATGGGAAAAGAGCCAAGTCTGAAGGAAGAGAATATGAAAGAGGTATGAGAATTACCTTCAAGTATGCAAAGAAGGGAGCAGTCCCTACAGAGGTGGAGGTTAGAACTGAAAAAAAACCACAAACCCCAACCAAAAACAAAAACAAAAAAGATTAAACTTCAGGAAAGAAAACTGCCTTTAGATACTCAGCAGAACTTTTTAACAGTGAGGATAGTGAATCTCAATGAAGGATTGCTTGAAAAGGGCTATATTCTGCCAAGCTCTGAGAGCTATTTAGACAAGTATTTGACAGTAATGACATGAGTGGTGCTTATGCAATTTTGGCACAAGAAGATGGATGACATGAGCCTTTCCAGCTCTGTGAGTCTTTGTGCAAAACAATAGTCACAGCTAATCTGCATTTGCAGGTTTGTTCCTGCCAAAAATAAAGGCTAGAATAAGGTGGACTAAAACTGTGGCTCTTAATTTATCTACCTGCATGGGGTTTCTCTTTATGTCAAGTAGAGGAAACCCTTATTTGCATCATCTCATCCAGGTCACACAGAGAAAAATGATTATAATTCTTTTTCTCTGCATTGCAGGATCAAGGACTGAGTCAAACCTGCTGGGATTCAACCCACGTTCCAGGGTGTCAAAATATTTCATATCTGATGTTTAAATCAAATAAGAATTCTGCTGGGAGATGTACCAGCATGTGGTCAGATTTTATTGTGATTCTGTTTGAAATTCACCCACAGGTTTGAGAAATACCTACATTTTTACCAGCACAGAGCATTTGTTAGGTTGATCTATTTACCTCTTCTTCTCAAGAGCATGCAAATGGCCAGGTCTGTCTGCAGTGTTTTGCAAAATGATTTTAACCTTAACATGATTCCATTGAGATCCACAAATGTCTTAGATTTATGTCTACTCAGTATCTGATGCTCAATTATTAATTCACTAAAATCTGTAAAGTGCTTTGAAGATTAAAAACCTTACATTGTAGAACTGCTTGCATGCTACTATTACTGCTGCTGAAGGCATTAGAAAATATGCTTGGAACACATCCCTAAAGTCACATGATGAGGAAAGGTCATTTAGGGCAGCAGTTTGTGCAGAACAGAGTAAATCAGATTGAAGTTCAAGAACTATGGTGGCTTTTAATGCAGAATCCAAAAATCATTAGAGTTATCAGATCAGATTTTTTTCTTTAAACAAAGTATGTTTAACTATTAGATCAAAAGGAAAAACAAATCAATACAAGGAATAATAAACAATAAGGTGAAAAGCATTTCCCACTAGCTTCTGGCAAGGCAGAGCACTGTGTTTCTATCCACTCAAGTGAATTTGCACATGGATATCTGTAATGACATTTAGTCTCAGATTACAGAACAATATGGTTTGGGTTTTGCTATAACACTGCTTTGTTTCTGCTCTGGGAAGACATCTTCTTAATCCATCATGGCCTTTTGGTGGGATGAATCACAGAATCACAGAAAACATTCTGGGGTTGGAAGGGACTTCTGGAGATCATCTAGCCCAACCCTCCTGCAAGAGCAGGACAACCTAGAGCAGGTTGCACAGGATAGTGTCCAGTTGGGTTTTGAATATCTCTAGAGGTGAAGGCAGAAGTAAATGTCCAAGAAGATCTCAGCAGGTAAGGTTCTGACCACAGGTTCTGGCATCTAGCTGCTTGCTGTAAGAGCAGTAAGGCATTTTATAGTATCCTCTTTGGCTTCTCTGAGGCCCACCCTCCAGCTGGATTACACTGAGGGTTATTCTCTCTTGTTGTTCTTCAGAGAACAACAGGAGAGAAGAATAATATGTACAAAAAGAAGAATAGGTCTGTATTTATTTTTCACACATCACCCTCCTACCCACAGACACACAGTCCTGATCATCAGATACTTTGGACGTTTTGCTACACTTCATACATATGTTGTTGCATTACAAAACACTGCTCCCTATTACAGCAAATGCTGCTGACCCAAACTGCTGCCACCTCTGAAGAAAATTGTTGGTATGCTTACAGCATCAATCTGACATTTATATATAGCATATGAATATGGACTCTTTTTTTTTTAGTAAAGCAGTTGGGGGAAAATACATCTTTCAAGAACATGCTCAAGTATCACAGCCTAAGTCTAACATGCTACAGTCTACATTCTTCAATAACATTTTCTTGTTCTGGAGACATAACAGTGCTAGTGTTAGGAGCAACTACTATAGGATTTACCAGAGCATTTCAGAGCTGTCACATCCATGCCACACATCCTCAGCTCCACATATGTCATATGACAAAGAAGATGTGTTCTGCTGTGCAGATTCCATCCCCTCTACTGCTATAGGTGTAGCCACATAGAAACTATTTGCTCAGTGGCTTGTCTGAAATGATGAGTACTCAAATAACACAGGTACAATTGGACCATATCTTGGCTAATGGAAAAAAAAATCAACTATAGGATATAAATACTTGATTCTTTACTGTCAAATTAAAAGTCATCAGCTGATACAGGAATGGGTTGACTTAGAGTTAAGGTCAATCCAGTCCACAGCCATGTCTCTGACAGTACCAGTATCTCCCCAGACATAAAAGACCAAGGACAGAACAAGTATATTCGCCCAGTTAATGCACCTGCAGAGTTATAGAAGTCATGCAACCACACTTCATTCAGTTTATTTCTAAGAACCAACCTGAAGCTGAACCCCAGAGAGCACAGATGGTTTCAGAGTTTAATCATATCCAAAGATAGACTATTAGTGGAAAGGCATCTGTTTGTTATATTGCTGACTGCTGGAATGTTTGACTGATGAGATGTCAATGATGCCTCTGAATATTTGCTTCACGCTACTACAAATTTGTATTTATTTAGAGCAAGGATTTAAAATCAAGTGGTTTATCACCTTGAAAGGTGGTCTAACTCTGGTCCCATAGCAGTGAAAGAAATGTGGTTTGCCCAATTGTTGTTGCTGAAGAAGTTCCATTTTGCATAACATCTTTAAATAGTAATTGGAGCTTGGATCAAATCTGAGCCTCTCAAGTCACACTACAGTCCAAAGAACAAAAGCAGGTAAACATTATTTGCATGAAAATTTTTGCTCTTTTATACTTCAGGCCAGTATTCTCCCTAGAAACCCCTAGGAATCCACACTTTGCTATGTAATCCATCTGCAGTTAGTTGCAATGTCCATTAGCCAAAAGCACTCACAGGATTTTATAACAGTGCATTAGGACACTGAACACTCCAGGGAGAAAATGAAGTTAATGTAACATCAAATGACTTCCAAAATATTCTGCTCTGTGCCTTTAAATATCAGATGCTGAAAAGAAAGCAAAACAAAAAAGAAAAAAGAAGCACATGAAAGGAGGAGCTCAGCCTGTGACTGAAAGTCCAGCTGTGTAAACACGTTTAGTGACTTCTTTTATCTCTAATTGGTCTTATACACTGATCTTTCTGGTGCCAAAATCACATACTTCACATTAATTCTTCAGTAATATAACATTATTTCCTGATGGAATTGGTCTGAAATGTCAAACTGATAGGTGTCACTTGCAATCCACTAACATTTCAAGTTTTTTCCAGTGAACATCAACAACTGTCTTTAGTTATATTACTTCAAAAGTTTGAAAAGGAAACTAGTTTATACTGCTGAAAATGTGAATATAGGCACGAAAATTGTGCTAATAGTGCTATTCTCTGCATGAGAAATAGAAGATACTCAGCTGGCATAAATTTTTTGGCCAAATTACATTAACTTCAGAGATTCCATGCCAGTTAATATGGTCAAATAATTGGCCTATAGACTTCAGAAGATATCCATCTCAAAAACGCAGAACAGGCTGTTGTCTTTCCTGATAGTTTAGGACCTTTGAGTAACAAGATATTCACATAATTATGCAGACTAGTTAGGAGCAGACACTGGGGTAGACATTGAAAAACTTCAGTGAGACAAAGAAGCCACATGTACAGACAAATGGAAATCAACACTGATAAATGCAAGGTGATGAACATTGGCCATAAAAATAAATTAATGAGGCAACAAGCACACGAACTGTGTATGCATCTGACAGGGGTCAAAGGCACACATATGTGAGAAATGGACATAAAAAGCAAAATCACAGTCTCTGTGTAGTTTGTAGTTGTGATCAGAAAAAAGTATTTTAGGCTACATGGTGTGTGTGTCACAATGAAATATATATAAAGAAGATTGTGTCAACACAATGATGTAGTATTGCCTGGAAAGTCAAAGGGGATTTGGTAACATTACACGTAGCAATGAAAAATATGTTTGAGAAACAATAGACTTCTGTTTTTAGTCCTTCTCTTTCTACCACAGGATTATTACATAAAATTAGAAAAGAGTAAGTTCAGAAAGAATCCCTGAAGTACTTCTTCCTGCTACAGATCACTAAGCTATTTTATTGCCATATATGTATGTGTGTGTGTGTCTGGGTATATATATAAAACTTAGATATAACTTAGTTTAATAATAAGATTCATGGCTGGTAAGACAGTCATAACTAATAGCAAATCTGGCATTAACTGATAATAAACATTATTTCAAAACCAACCAACCAAACACAATTTGTGGCTTAAGATAGACTCTAATGTTTATAGATCTGTCATATGACAAATAGACTTTCTGTGTTTAGTAGGTCCTTCAAAGCAGCCAGTAACTGTAAGAAATAGAATACTAGACTAGATTGACATCAGTTTGATTCAGTGTGGAAATTTCTATTTTGATAACAATAATTGTTTTCTACTGATAGATGACCAGACAATACCCTGACTAGAGACTTCCAGAGATGCCTTCCAGCATTAATCATTCTTTGAGTCTGTGATTCAATGAAGGAATACACATAATTTTGTAGGGCTGATCTTGGAAGGAATATTTATATGCTAAAAGGTATATAGAGTTGAATGTGTTAGAAAAAAATAACAACCGAAAAATAAGTTACAGATTGAGGTTTTTCATGAATCTGCTCATAGTGGCATGTAAGTCAATTCCTCTAGTGCTGCATTATGCTGTGAGAGATAATTTATTTTGACCCTAAACTAGATTTAAATAAATCGTAACAAATATTCATTGTAATTCCCATAGTGGCAGCCTCAGAGAAGAATTGTCTGCTTCAGTATTAGCTTATATTCTCTCCATTTCCTACCCTTCACATGCAACTCTTTGTTTTACTTTTCAGCTCACATCCACTTGTAGACATCAGTAACACCACCCGTTCCTCACAAGAGCAGGATTAAGGTGAGCATAACAAGCCAAAGAACACAGATCTAATCAGTTAAGTAAGGCTGGTTTCACCCTTTATTGAAAAGAAAATTGCTATGAAAAACAAAATGCAAGACAGTCACAATTCTCCTAATACTGAACAAAATGGTGCCCCTACTTAACAAGTAACTTGTTTTAAAACTGTCCTGCTATTCAGTATGTAAACACTGCTGTCACCACCAAACATGCACATTGTTCAAGTTTAGGTCAGTGTCTGTTTCTTCTCCCTTCAGCATGTAAAATATGTTTTGACTCTTCACTCAAAGAAAGTGTTTAGTTCCAGTTGTTAAAAAAAATCAAAAAGTAACAAACAACAGTAAATGAAATAGCTGAACTACTTTGCACTAGTTTTGTGGAACACCGGGAGAATGAGTTGTTCAAAAGTCTTCTATTTGGCTTGCTCTGAAAGAATGTCCATAGCTTGGCATCTTTAGAATATGTGTCACTATCATTAACAAGGCTTTTCCTTTCATTTGTCGGGATAGAACAATGTATGTTTCTAGCCTGAATAGTTTTACTAAAGCAGTTCAAAGTTATTAGTCCGTCTGTGGCTAAACTAGGACTTTAATCTTGCCCAGGACTACTTTTATGCACAAAGCAGTCTGCTAAAGCCGATGTCCATCCTATCAAATGCTTCCAGCTGCACAATATAATGGTCACATACAGATAACATGGAGAAAACTGGACTGTGATTGCTCCTGAAATGCTCCAAGGAATTCTTCAGAAGAGTGCAAGTTGGCAAAGATAGTATTTTCTCCAGGGACTGATCTAAAAAATGAGAAGTAGAGATGACTAAGGTCCAATGTCAAGGAGTATTCTCTAGCATAGTTTAATTTATCAGTTTAGATGCAGTTTCAGTGCTTCACAGCAGAATCGGTTCTTTTAAGAAAAGGCTTTGGTAGGCCAAGTTAAATGCCACCTTCCCTGGCAGAAGAGGTCTTTATGCCTGCTCTCATTACTTGTCTTTGATTCTGTGTTGACAGAGATTTGCTCAGTGGCTTGCAACCACTGAAAACAGATGAGCAATCTTAATTTAAAAAAAAATGGAGAAATTAGACTGCAGGAAAATATTAGCAGTTAAGAAGAAGGGGATATAGATGTGAACTTCACTGATCATGGAGTTACAAGTGTTAACTGGGTTGTAATTGAAGATCTTCTTTCTCCAAGGACAGAGGCCCGCTATGTGAACCAAAGGAAAAGACTCATTTGCAGAGTTCACTTGGGGACTGACCTCTAGAGGGCAACACAATTATATCAATAATGATAAAGGCAGTATCAAAATTACATACTAATCAATACAGCTTATTCTCCCTTTTACATCCTAAATCTCTATTTATATAAGACTTAATTTGAGGGAACAGTTTTACAGAATGACACGTGTAATGGCCAGATAATACCTGTATGGTTTCTATAGCCAGAATTTACCTTCCATTGACACTCAACAATGACAGTAAAATACATGACCTTCCACGGCAAAAACACAATCTTTAAATTTGAAATAAATACAAATATCTATAAGCTCTCAAGTCTTTTATTCTCTGGGAACAAAACCACTCTTACAAAAAAAACCAAACAAACCAGAATGCCACACTCAAACCTCCAAGCTCTTAGTCCACAGTAGTTCCATATTGCTAATCCTCAAGCCCTTTTTTCAAAGCATTCCTAAAATCCCTCTCTCTCTGTGACTCAGTATTATAATTTTTAAACATATGCATGTGTGTAAATTAAATAAAAATCTTACTTTAATTGTTCTCTAAGCATTCCAATGCCTTTTATTTACTACATCTCTACTTTTCTTAGATCAGTCTCTCCACAGAAATGTCATCTGCATTTTATCTTGGAAAAATAAGATATATAGAACACTTCCTCTGTGCTTCACTTGTAAATAATATAAGTTCTATTAACTAAAACAAGGATTACTCATCAAAGTTCTTTGCTAAATAGATTATTAATACTATAGGTACTGCATTAGAAATCATATAAGAGCAGAAATGGCATAATGATTATTTCTCTTAGAGTCCTCTGAAAAGCATTCAAAAGCATTCAATCACTAGCTCCAGCAGCCATTCACTGTGGATTCCAGACTAATACTTTCATTTGCAAATGTCAATTTCTGCTGTTAAATTAAATGAAAATGTGGATCAGTGTGATATATCATCATCATCTAAAGTAACTCCCAAGGAAATCACTAGAGTAATGCCATTAGCATTGCATGCCATTTTCTAAAATGTTTCCGTGTAAAGAAGCAGGCTGTGTGGTTTTTTTCAGATTGCTGCCTGCTGCAAGCTTTTTTTCACCCAAGGCTGTGAACATCCAGTCTACCTTTCATCTGGGGTGGCTTTACAAGATGGTATTTGGAAATGACCTGAGGATGAAATATGGTCTGGGCCTGTTCAAAAGGCAAAGAATAGGTCAAGCTCTCATGCCCGCTGTAAGGGGCTTCAATAGCTCAGTTTGTCCGTCTTCCTGAGGAAGACTTAGATAATTGGTATTTGTACAGCTGTATTGGGTGACCAGGGCAAGATGTTGGTGGTAGGGGACAGTAGGGGTGGCCTCTGTGGGAAAAGGTCAGGGCTACCCTGTATCAAACACAGAAGGATCCAGCTGGTTCCAGCCAGGTCCAATAGACCCACTATGAGACATAGCTGAGCTCTTCAGCAAAGATGGTGGCACCTCTGGGAAAACCAATTTCAGAAAGGGCAAAATGCTCCATGACAGTATGAGGAATAAGGAAAAAAGTGTGAAAAACAGCCTTGCAGACACGAAGGTCGAAGAAGAGGGAGGAGATGCTCCAGGTGCCCCTGCAGTCCATGGAGTAGATCATGGAGAGGCAGGTTGTCCCCATGCAGTCCATGGAAGACCACAGTGGAGCGAGATACGCACTGCAGACCATGAAGGACCCCATGCTGAAGAAGGGGGATATTCTCTGAAGGAACTGCAGCCCATGGAGACCTCACATTGGAGCAGGGGAGAAGTATAGTATGTGAAGGAAGGAGAAGCAGAGAAGGACTGTTACGGACTGAAGGAAATCCTTCCAGTGTCTCACCTCCCTACACCACTCAGTAGGAGAGAGGTGGTAGAGAAGTCCTGAATGAATGAGTGAAGTTTCAGCCTGGGAAGAAATGGAGTAGTGGGCAGAGGGAAGATACTGTTTCAGTTTGTCATTTTTCCCCCACCCTAGTCTATTTTAATTATCAATAAATTAAATTAATTTCCCCCAAATTAGGTCCGTTTTGCCCATTATGATAAATAGTAAGTGATCTCCCTGATTTTATCTTGGCCCATGAGCTTTTTGATCTTGCTTTCTCCACTCATACTCATGAGATAGGGGAGTGAGAGAACGGCTGTGAGGATGTCTGGCAACCATTAAGGTCAGCTCACCACAAAGGCATTGAGAATAACCATGATTTTTCTAAGGAAGATCACTTTTTCTATATAATAGTTTTGCTATGCAGGAAGAGCTGTCAACTAGAGGCTTCAGAGAGTAAATTCTGAATGGTTGCTCTTCTGGCCACTTCTCTGAAGTCTCTAGTCAAGTTACGGTAGATCTATCTAACCAAAAAGCTGTGGTTTGAGCCCAAAACTCATGCAGATTTTGAGGATGTGGAGTATATAAATGAAGATTTCCTATCTCTTCCTTGCCTTCATATTTCATTAAGCCCATAATGAAGTCAGTTTTTGCTGCTGGACACTCCCTCCTCTTCAGTTTATCCTGGAATTATCTTGAGGAAGGGCAATTGGATACAAAAGTTTTGCAACAGGCACAATACTAAATCTTCTAAATATCACCCATGGTGTCAGTAGGGAAGAAACACAAGTGTTACTCAATCCTTTCTGCTGAAATGAGAAATTCACTTACTGAGTATCTAGCATGGACTTTGCAAAGAGTCCTGAGCTGCCCATATAATAGGACCGTAACTGCAACCAAAGTAGAACATCTCATGTATATTATGCAGCTGAAGACCAGTTACAAGTTTGCTTTAAAGCCACTTCAAAGAATTCTAATCTACATAAGTATCATCCGGCTGAAAATCAACCTGAGACAGCAGTGAGATTTTTTCTCCCAGTTGCATAAACAACCAAACAGACGCCATCTCTTAGGAATGTATCTGTAGAAACTCTCCCAGTGAACTTCACAATCTCAACATAACCACACTCACGCATTGAACTCTTTGGTCCCCAGCATCTCCAAGATAATCTGCAGTCTCAGGTTGGAGAACTTAATGCACCTTGTCCCAAATGCCAAGCCCTGGCAGTTCCTGGAGGTCTTAATAAGGAGATGAGCCACTTTCAGGAATATAAATACAAGACGGTTTCAATCTATTTATTTTTTTAGTAGAGCAAAAACAGAGGAGAAAAGAAAAATAATTTAAGGGACAGTAATTATTTGAAAGCCATGACAGAGCATGTGGAAAGGTCAGCAGACAGCCCTAGGACTTGTTTGAAAGACAGGGTATTTCTGAGTAACTTTGAAAAATTGCTAATATTGGTTGCATCTACTCTAATGCTGAAGCCTGGACTGTAACTGTCAGTAAAGTGACAGTTGTGCTAAACTTTGACAGGTCCCTCCCCAGTTCACCTCAGAACTGCATTACTACTGAGCTGACACTTGGTGCTTTCAAACATTTACCCAGCCAGCAAAGCCCAGGGAAAAGGCTACAAAAGAAAGTCAGTTGTCAGCAGAACAAGGAAAATGAAGGCTAAATAGCAGAAATAGAGGTGAAAGCTTTTAAGTAGGGGGAAAAAAATCACAGTAGAATGTGTCAGGGATAATGCCATTATCAGTGACAAATGGAAATAATTGATTAAGAAAGTAGTGAAAGCAGGAGAGAGGAAAAAATGTCTTCAAGCTTTTATTCAGTGGTTTCAAAACTTTCAAAGATTCCTTTAGCCATTTCTTTCAAATGCAGAAACTACATTGGACATAATAAAAGCACTGATCAAATCTTTGTGAGCCTACATAATGAATTACATCTTTCAGGAGAATTGCCTGTCTATTTTGATACAAGCCTAATATCTGCATATCAGTGATTTACTGTTATTGTTTTGGCTAGATTACAAGACCTGGAAAGTGTGATTAGAATTTGTTGTGGAGACAGAAAATATTTTATATAAGTGAACAGATCAAAGGGCCTACCTAGACTAGTATTCTGTATCCAGATTTAGTCAGTAGAATCTTGTATTTCAGAAGAGGAATCCCTCATCCATTTTCTGCTGACATTCCTGTCACTCCAATATTCTTTCTCCCTCTGAGTCCTTCAAATTCTACAGCAGAAAGAGTTGTATTGAAATCAATTGGAATTTTGTCATTTCAACAGGGCCAAGATTTTCCCTATTTCTTTGACAGTACTCACAAAAGGATTGATTGCAATGTGAAAAGCTGAATACTACACCCCGTTTCTACCATTTATACTTACCTCCTCAAGTAATCTTCTTGTCCAGAAGTCATCCTTACTTCTGGACTTCCCAATGCGTCCCTCTTCTGTGTGTCAGACTCTTAGAGTTGAAGTACTTCAGAAAATTGACATTTTTTTATTTGTCAGGACTGACCATACTGTAGGTACTTAACAAATATTAGATAAAGAATAACAGCAATAATAAGATTTTGTAATGAAACACATTGAGAAGTTAGCTGGAATTACTTGCCACAAAAATTCTAAGAAATTTTGAAGTTGCTGATAAATAAACAAAACAGATTTCTGAGAAATAAACCAATGACATCAGCTTAGAAAAGAGAAGGAAATCTATCCATAATTAGAATGATAGGGCCAATAAACTATTAACCATTTGTAGTAGGCATTCTAGGGAAATACAGTACGTGAATGCTAGATACTTTTTTTTTCTTTTTCCTTTTTCTTTTTTTATTAAAGCACACAGGAGTTTCACATGTCCTCACAACAGACTTAATGTCCCCAGAAAAAAAAATAAAATTGTTATTTCCAACTTAAATCTAAAAGTTAGACAACTTCCATTTAAGTCAGTGTGATGTCATTCATCTTTTTTCAAAATAATTAAGAAAACAATCACGTCTTGAGTGAGAAGGTCTCTGCCATCAGTCTTTGCTGGTTTTACCCACTAGTGGAGTGAATAGTAGCAATATTTAACATTGGCATTGTGTCTTTCATCCCAAAACATCTTTATCAATTTCATATCCATTTAGACACATCTTTTTGCTCCCCTTTTAGACACATCTTTTAGCTCTCACAACTGAAATGGAATCAAGGAAATCATATGGTAACATACACCAACAACAAAACCAAAACCAAACAAACAAAACCAACAAAAGAGAGGTCATATTTTAAGTTCCATAAAGGGAAGGATTTCTTTTATCAGTTGAAGCTGTACAGGAAGATGTTCAAGGGAATGAAAAGTTTTGGAGAACTGAAAACTTAGTTGCAAGTGATATATTATTTACATTTGCATAGGTAACTTTGAGCGCTTTTATTAACATGTAACTCTGGTAGCTAGCAAAGTTATAATGGAAAAAAAAAAAGAACTAAAGGAAGGTTATTTAGGTTGAAAGATCACTCTATTCAGTCTTAAGTAATCTTCAAATACTAGAGACAACAAACTTGGAGAATATTATTAATATCCTGCAAGGAATGGGGAGAAATAATAAAAATAAAAAATTCTTTTTCCATGGAAGAGTATGCAAATAAGACATAGGATAAAGAAGTTGAGAACACTTATTCAGATTTAAAGAATAATAATGTTCCTCCAGCAGATGTTAGTGAATATGCCTGAATGAACTAATGTACATGAACAAATATGTATACACATAGAAACTCTGAATTCAGTGTTTAGCTCAAAAAGCTTCCTGGATTAAATCTAGAGTAATGGAACATCATATGAAAAAAAAAAATCTTTCTACCAATCTAAGTAATTTCATACACAGTTATATCTTCATGTCACACTATCCATTTCAGTACTGACAGCTATGCTTTATGAGATAATAAGATACTTCATAAATATACACTAGTATAATAATAAGTTTCAGCAGGATTCTCACAATGAATGTTCTGATCCTGCCTTTTTGAAGGTAGGAGTATATTAGTAGGGCTCGGAAATTACTAGTTCCATCACTAAACTAACAAGAGGGAAGATACACATATAAAGGAGAAACCAGTCAAAAAAACTGGGAATAATCAATATTTAAAACAAGAAATCTCTGGAGAAACCCATATTTATAGGAAAGTATCTTTACTCACTAAATTATATCAGTTCCTTGGGTTAATGAGTAGACTGTAACTCTAGTAGGTATTCAGACAGTGAAAGTAGGAAAGTTTTGGAAATATTAAAAACATCAAGGTGTTAAATTTTCCATTTCTGTTATCTTAGCAGTTCAATGGGGAAGAGGGATATTCATTAGCTCAATATATATCTGGGCCTAGTGTTTGCCATTGCATCCTAAATTTCCATATGGTCTTCTAAGCATCAAGCCAATAGTTCCCACATCCTCAAATTCTGCAGGCAGGTTCATTTAACTAGCTCATTTAACTCAATATTGGTGAGGCAATAGTGCTATAAATATGAGAACATGTTAGCTTCCTTCATATTTTATGACCATAGAATGAATTATAGGTTTGCCAGATGTTGGCTAAATATTGATATTTTTCAAGCCTAAATTTCATGTACCTTCCTAATTGACTAAGTTGGTTTTCAATTCAGTTAAAACCAATGTTAGGTATCTCACCCAGAATGTTTAATGGAAAGTTACATTTATAAATAGAAGTAAAAACTGTTGTAATGCAAAGTGATAAGCAGAAATCAGTATATTGGCCTTGTGGTTTCTCTCGCTATAAAGGGACAGATAAATCCTTCATGCATAATCCTTAAGATTCACTGGTATGAACTTACAAACACAATAACATAAGATACATGTTGTGTGTTTGCTATATCTCTCCTTTGTTTTCTTTATTCAATCTCCAAATCATCATCATATCAATTATGGAAGTTTTCAAAAACATTCTAGGCCAAGATTATCTAAGTGTTACAGTCATACAACTTCAGATACCTTGAAAAGAGATTTTTATTTTCAGAAAAAGCTAGTTGTTCAGCTGTTGAAAGAGCAGGTTCTGATTTTATTTTAAAGTAGAGCCTCAAAATATATTCATTTTTAAAGACTATCTGCTTCAAGTATACACAGAGTAGTGCTACAGGTCTGTAATACTTGGCTGTAGCTTCTCTCTTTTCTGCTTCTCTGCTTTCAGTTAGACCTCAGGGAGTCTTAAAATTTTAAAATGTACTAAGGAGTGGTGGGATTTTCAGTGTTCAGGAGCTGTGGTTCTTAGTTTTTCCTACTTCCTCTCTGTTCCTGTTTCCTTCTGTCATCTGTACCCAGCAAAAAATAGTTCACAAACCAGAGAATGGTGTTGGAGGAGTTATGCAACACAGAGACACAATGCAGTTGAGTCAATGGGATGAGAGTAGATAACACAGGTAACAGAAGATGCTCAGCAGGAGGACAAAGGAAATTCAGCATCCTCAGATCTGTCTGAGTGCTGCACTGCTGTGTCCCACACACACACACACACACACTCCAGACCCACCCACTCTCAGTCCTTTCCCTGCTCCATTCTCAGAGGTACACCTTGGTAGGGAGAGCTGACAGCAGCCTCTGTACCCAAACCTTCCCATTTCACAGTTCTGTAAAGCTCTACAGACTCACAAACTGGACCAGATAAGATGTCAAAATATGTCCAACCCACTACAGCTGTAGTAAAGGCTACCTCTGCAGGATGGAGGGGAAAATATGTGGCTGGGGGCAGTAATTTTGCTTGTCCTAGATTAATCTCCTACCCAGTTTACCGAGTTTAGAGCTGAAATCCTCAGAGGTTAATCACTTTGGGAGGGTGGATAAAGCTGAGTACTTTGCAATTATCAAACTGTTTGTATCCTTGTTGAAAATAAAAACACAGAATGATGCTGAGTTTTTACTCTTGCACAAAACAAAGGCACTTAACCTCCCTCTGCAGTTCTGCCATCTGTGAAATTTCTGGGTGTTGCTGGTGCATCAAGAGTCATAGAATCATAGAACTGTTATGGTTGGAAAAGACCTCTGAGATGGAGTAAAACGGCCCACCTAACACTATCATGCTCACCACTAAACCATGCCTGCAGACGTTGTATATGCATGTTTTTTTAACTCTTCCAGGGATGGTGATTCCAACATCTCCCTGGGCAGCCTGTTCCAATGCCTGATAACCCATTCAGTGAAGAAATTCTTCCTGCTATCCAATCTAAATCTCCCCTGGTGCAACATGAAGACATTTCCTCTTGTCCTATCATTCATTACCTAGGAGAAGAGACTGAGTCCCCTTCTCACTGCAACTTTCTTTCAAGTAATCAAGCAGTTTCAGCCTCAGATGTCTAATTAGCAATCACAAAACTTTGTCTTAGTAAATTAGTATTAATTATTATGGAAGCACCAAGAGGAAATGGAATAGACTGAACTGAAGAGAGCCTGCAACTTCGAACGAAATAAAAAATTTGAGTGGCTCCATAGGCAAAGACAGGGAGGATATTTGGGAGTGTTTCATTGTGGAAGTAAAACTAGCATTTTTAGAGTATGTACAGGCAAATAATGCAGTAATTAACGACGAACTGTTAGGAGTAGGGTGAAATCAAAGGAGAGATTGGGAGGGAGAAAGAAGGAATAAAGAAAAAAGCTACAAACTAAAAAACATCTGCCTAATAATCACAGGGAAGAAAAGAGGTACTCCTGAAACTTTCCCAATCCGGTTCCATTTATCTTCTTGTCATCTTACCTGTAGTGGCTTATTTTGGTGAGGTATCTTCAATGCTCAGCTTCACAGCATACAAGGGCAGTGTAGCGGTAAATAGAGTTAGGATGAAGAGCAAGAAGCGGGTAAACTTTCTATTGCCCATATTAGAAATGCATAAAATCAGTTTGCCTGGGTTTTCTATTGGCATGAGCAGAGTAAGCACTTGCACAAAGCCATAGTTGGGCATAAGAAAATGGCAGGACTTGACCACTCTTTCTGCATAAGATAAAACAAATTGGATGTAGTATGCCAGTGAGACAGTTTAAGTCATGGCCACCAAGGGACAAGGGTGTATCTGTCTGGCAGCTGCTGGCACAGTGGAAGGAGGGTCTCGAGGGTGTTAGAGCTGAGGTTTTGACCCTCATCCCCACACTGCATGTGGACCTTGAGTAACAAAATTCACTGAGGATGAACAGCTGAGAATCTGCTCTAAACCAGGACCAACAGAGCCCCCCAGACTACAGGTTTCTCAACACTTTAGACTAACATTAGCTGCCAAGAAAAAAACCCATATTGCCTTTTTCCACATCACTGACTGCTCATTTTACCACCACATACTTAGCACTGACACAGGTGTTTTTGTCACTGTGCTGGAAACTAGATCAGGGAACTAATGAGTGTTAAAAGACAGCTTTTGGGGGGCAAGTAGGAGACAATTAGTTTCCTGATCTGGTATATCTCATGGAAACACAAATACTTGTGCTGGTAGAAGGAAGAGAGCAGCACAGGGCAAATAGGAGTGGGACTGCTTCTCTTGGCAGAATTCTCCAGCTTGAAGCATTCCCAAAGTTGTGGTCTCACAGAGTTGATAGAATGAGAAAAGGCCCTGCCTTTTCCAAGGCCTGTTCCCAGCAATCAGACAATATCTTGTATAATAACCAGATCCAACACTTCTCAAAGTCCCTGGAACATTGCTATGCTTGTGCAGTAAACTGTCTTATGCGCTTGTTATGATTAACATTTATTAAGTACATTTTTAACACTATTATATCTTGTGGGTTTTTTTAATATAATCACACATTTCACTCTTATTCCATTAATATTTATTCCAGTTCTCATGCTTCAATCTGAAATTCCTATCTTTTTTTGTATATTTAGGATTTCTGGTGTTGTTCTGTTGCCAAAACGCCTTTGTCATTTCAGACTCTACGCAGGGTGAGGCCTGCCCTTTGACACAAGTCAGGAATTCAGGCAGTTGTTCTGTTGTTATTCCATGTCTCCTCACTGCAGCACAATCTCTCTTCAGGAAAGAGAGGAAGCTGGCTTAAGTGCAAGCTCGGTAGCCTCTGTAGGTAAATTAATCTCTTATTACTTTTTGTTCTGCTTAATCTGAAACCACTTATGTAGAACAGTTAATTGTGTATTTTCCATGAAAAGTCTTTTAATACACTAGTTTGTCAAGCACATAGAGAAGGGGATACTGTATAATGTCATGATGAAAAAAAATCAGAGTAATCTATGGCTTTAGATTGTAGGTGATGTCAGAGAATCATCAAATGCATCTTCAAAGACAAGAATTACATGATTTGTTAAAAAGCTGTGTCTGGATTTTATTTTTTTTTCCGAATAATTAAAGTAGTTCAAGACTCGTTTGTACAGTGCTTTCCATGAAAGAGCTCACAAGAATACTCATTTAAATGCTGAATATAAACACAAATTGGGAATTTCTACTGTCAACTTAAAAACCTCCTGGAACAAGAGTAGACATAAAACTTACTAAATTCTAAGTAAAGCTCACTAAAAAATGGGTTGAAACAAGTCCTTTTTGAGAAAAGTTTTCACAACAGCACTGAAGCATTTTGTATTAAAAAATAAGCTTTGTCCTTTTCTGGGCAAGAAGAACTGAGTTGTCTCAGAAGTGTTGGTAATTATAAGAGCTTGGAATAGATGGACTTATTCTGTTCTATGAAACTGGAAGCATGGGAATGTTCATTGTTGTTGTCTCTTTATTTGTATTATTAGAAGCTGAAGATTTGCCCACAAAATTTATGAAGTAAAAGAACAGGAAAATATAAATATGATCTATTTTTTGATCAAGTACATACATCTATTATATGCATACTGTATAGCTCTGTCTACAACTAAGCTAAGTAATAATAAGACCATCCCCACACAGTACAAGGAAACATTTCCCCCCCTAAAGTAGATTTCTATATAAAGATGAACCTGTAAGTGCTTCTGTATTTAAAGCTTACCTAGTCAAACACAGCACATTATAGGTGTCGAAAGAACAGGTAAAGCTGCTCCAGCCACCCTCATCAGACAAGGGGAATGAGTGAACAGAGGCAAAGACAATGATAGTAAATCAAAAATGGTCAAGGCCATTCTCTGATCTAGGAACAGTGGCACAGTTTTTCTTGCAAACCTGCCACCTCCCAAAATGTATCCCCACACAGAAGCAGAGTGCCAGGTGGCTCAGGATGCATCTTGTGGCTCTTAGCATTTCCTGCTGGAAAACTGTCCCCATGGGATTGAGTACAAGTTCTCCTCTGTGAGAACTCCCCCACCTGTTCCCAGGACCTGTCAGAACCATGTAGCTGGCCCCAGACAAAGTGTGCCAGGGACTGCTCTAGCCACTAAACCCTGGAGGCATTCATTATCCAACACCCAAGAGTATTCCTATCTTGATTTACAGATAATATAGAAATTAACCCAAGAGTCATGTTGACAAGTATGATAGTGATGTCAGTGCATTAGCAGTCTAGTACGTTATCCTTAATTGTAGAGATTATTGCATAATTACCAGGGATTTATTGCAGTGAGCCACTATGACACTGTAAATAGAGGGAAGAGCCTTTGTCCTCCAGTTAAGAGCCTTGTTTTAATACAGTATTTTGTACTTGCACTCAGCTCTGGCCTAGTAGGCCTGCATATTAGAGAGCTCTTGATATGCTCCACCTACAGATGTGCTTCAATTTTTGTTGGCCTTTGCTTTCAACAGCTTCATAATGTATATATTATACTCGTAAGGGAGAAACATAAATTGAACAAATCTGTGAACATTTATAATCACAAGATTATCTAGGCTCAAAGGGATCTTTGGATATTACCCAGCCCGGACCCCTCCAGTTGGCAGCTATGAACATCTAATAAGCTCTTGCTCTAAATGTTCTGCTGCCCCTGTAGGAAGATGAGGATCATAATGTGTATTTACTGTTGGGTGTCCAAAGCATGCAATGTCAATGCCATCCTTAGGGAACATTAACTTTGAAAAATCATCTTACCGTTCTGAAAGGCTTCCACATCTTATACTTTCATATTTTGAAATCTATTCCATGTTTTATCAGATTCTATCAGGGAGGAAAATACTATACTTTTCATTAAATAAGAAAGAAAGCACTCTGATTTTTACACTCCTTTATTCTCTTGTTTTCTTAAAAGACTGGCACAGTGAGCTTACTGTTGGGGCTTTTTGTACTACAAATCATAAAATAAATGATTCCACTCAAATAAGTCTGCAGCATCTCTTACTGCCTTTGCAAAATCAAGTGTTAAGCTAAAGTCTTTCTGTGGCAGATTTAAGTCATTGTCTTTACAGTCTTGTAACAGGAGTTTATATTCTTTTATTTTAAATGTACTTCTTTTCTATTTTTTTAAATGGTTGTATTTCTTCCCTGGCCAACTCCACTGGCATTTTATCAGTGCTGATGGAGCTGTCTGGAGGTAGGTGACAGAACTGTCACTGTATCAATCCCACCATTAAGCTGTCAGTTTCCCAGTAGCATTTGGAATTGAATTAGACACTTCCACTGACATTGTAACCACAATGTGTGAAAGATACTTCTATTCCTTTGGATGTGCAGGAGACACTTTCATTTACAGAAAGGACCCACTGACACTCTTCTTGTTGGGCACACAAGGATTAGTCAGACTCTTCAGGGAAATCAAGGGAAGCTGTTGTCAGTACAAACTCTACTTCCATCAGACTTCAGCTGTCCCAACCGTCCAGTGTAATTGCCCATCACAGTTAAACTTCCAGTACTGACACATAAACTGACATTCTGCTGTTTTGTTGATTTTGTATCTCAGCCCACTGTCAACACAATTATATAAAGACAGTGCGTTTTTGTGATTTATAATAAATAAGGTTGTAAAATAACTAGGCCATTTCTTCTATTAAGAGTATAATATCAAAAGCATCCCACTACTGCTTCATACAGAACGAAGGACACTGTTTATATATTCTGTCCATTCTCTTCTGCATAAGCAGCTATTGCTAAGTTTTTTTTGTTGTTTTTTTTTTTTTACTTTATACATTTATCAGTCTTCTTTGATAAGGGTCAGGACTTGCTACCAGCAGATGTAGTATCTTTCATGTTCTCAGCCTGGCTGTACTTTGGACAACAGAGTTCTGACCTGTGTCATGATATGGCAGCAGTAAAATCTAAATACGAAATAATCAAGGACACTGCTGTGAGAACAAGTCTCCAGATTCTTGGCAAAATTTTAAACCTTATAATCGCATATTAAGACCTGATAACAATGCCATTGTGTACTTATATGAGCTGGTTATACATGGAGCTGCTGTTACAAGAGGAAGGCATTAACACTCTAAGTAGGCTATACAAATAGCAGAATCACAAAGGAAAATGTGAGGTCATTAGCTCCCACAATTATGAGCTCACTTAAGTATATGGAGATACAAGTGCAATATTAAACAGTTTTAAACACTGATTAAAGGCAGACTGCACTGGTCAGGGATATTTTTATAACAACAATGTATATTTGGATTAAATATTGTTATCCTCAAAAGATGTTTTTAAAACAGGTGAAAATATTTGATTTTTGAATTTTAACTTTCTCTCTCTGTACATATATAAGCTTCCTCTATGTATGATTATAAATGAATGTATATGTATACTCTGTATATACATACACAGAGTATATTCCTGCATGTATATATATAGTGTATATATACAGTTTTACACAATGCATATCAACCAGCTTTAGCATATGGCATCTTCTTCAAAATGCATGAAATTTAAGCATAAAGTTGATGTCTCCAAAAGAGATTCTCCCTGCCTTTGAAAGCTTTTTCAGTTTTTTTGTTCCTTAGTTACTACAGTTATTATTTTTATTAATCTCAGGAAATTAAAAAGAGACTGAAAATGCATAAGGTTTACATCTTAGTTTACTGGAAGAATGAATTGCAGGAAGAAGTTATTTCTGGCATGGTACTTTGAAAATTAAGCTCCAGAACATTTGTACTCTAACAGAGTTTACCATTTTGTATTACTTTAAAACACTATTTTGTATGAGACTGAACAGTCTCTCAAGCATGGAGATGAGACAAAACCCATAGGGAAAGGAAATTACAGCATAATGGAAATGATGGCCAAGAGCCATACCACCCTGGGATGTGAGATCATCCAAACAGAAATGCCAAGCTGAGCTGATTTGGTCAGTGCTCCGATTTGGGATTTCTGTGGAAATGTCCTAGGTTGCCAGAGGAAGTGGTGGTGGCAGCGTTGTAGGTGGTACTCCCTGTTCTTGAGTCACCATTGGGTCAATAACCAGTGTGATGCGAGCAAGCAGAATTTCCTGGAAGAGTTGTAGGCATGATGTGAAACCATATTCCTGATTATCAGTGATTATTTAAAGATCACTTTGTGTGAAAGGTAGAATTGATAACCCTGGAGTACTAATCACATTTCAGTATCAGCCCTTCTTACGTAATTTCTCAAAATTATTTCATCATTACAATATCTGTTTCTCTTTGAGGCAGCAGAATAAAACCAGTAATGTAATGTCAGGCTGCTGAAGTATTGAAAAAAGTTCAAAGCCCACTGAAACAGACTTTCACTCTGTCACTAAACTGAATGAGTTTTGGATCACATCTAGAGTCCTTAAGGTGGAAGGACTGCAACAGGACTAATCTGTTTCTGAAGGAGCTCCTCTGTTTGGGCAATGCTGCCTTTGCCTTTCAGCCATAATCACCAGCCATTACTCAGAGATGCTGGCAGGGCCTGTTGTGCTCTCAGAGCACCTTGACTCCGGATTGCTTTTCTCCCCAGTCCCACTATGGTGTAGTGACCCTATGGTATTACATTCTCCCCAGAAACAATGACATGAATCTGCTTTATAACTGGTGGTAAAACTTTATTATTCAAGTTTAGATGTAACAGACATCTTTTCTGCCTGAAGATTGTTTGCATAAGAAATACACCAAGAACATGTTGTGAGTAGAAATGAACATGCACTATGAAAATCAAAAAAAAAACCAAAACAAAACAAAAAACCCAAAACAAAACAAAACAAAAAACACACCCATGTGTTGTAAGGACAAAACATTAAGAGCCAGCATTCTAGAGTCAAATCAGGGCTACAAGTTTAATGATGGTGTTTAGCAACATGAAGTCATTCTTTACGAAGCACTTTTTTTTTTCTTTTCCTTTTTTTTTTTCTTTTCTTGCTGGTGAATTTTCTATAAGCTAAATTTACAATGGCATCTTGAGATGTTTGCTTTTCTCCTGTTCTCCTTCTACAGAGAGCTCAGAGGCCAAAACAATAGGAATGAAAAACTGTTTGTTGTTACGATGTTTATTGTAAGAACTTTAGTTTACTAAGTATACTCAAAAATCAAATGAAACTGGTATTTTCCGGCTGGCAGTCATTAAATTATTGTCTTTTATCCTCTTAAATAAAAAAGGCAAATTGCGCTATATGTGGTTACTAGCATCTCACCAACTGCCAGCTTTCCAGAGCTGGCTGGAAATGATACTGTGAAGAAGAGAGTAGGGAAGAATCCCATACTGAGGTGATGAAATTATGTGTATCATTCTACTTAGCCCATCTTAACTTTAAAGAAAAGTTTAGAAGGGATTTCTCACTTATCCGTTACATTTGGGATACGCTGACAAATTGCTCGCTATTCTTTGCCAAGCATAACTGTCTCCACAGAAGCAGAAGGAAATATATCTACCCTTCTGGCTGAACAGAAGTGAACTTCTAATCTCTTTGGCTTTTCCTGACCAGTATTAAGAATTAGTATGTTAAGTCAGCCAAGAAAAATCAATACCAGAGCATGAACAGGAATATATTTAGACATCCAGGGCAAAAAGCAGATGGTAGACAACATCCTTAGCACACAAAGGAAGGAGTTATGACTAATAAGCAATACTGTCCAGTCCAAAAAAGGACTTGAAAGTCCATCCCTGAACTGAGAAATAATCCACAGTTGACATATTGCGTCTCCCCATTGCACAACCATTACGTTTCAGCACGATATAAAATTAGCATCAGTCACTTTTGTCCTGCTGCCCCTCTAACTGCAAAAATAATGTCTCACCCAGAGAGGTATCAGCATTCATTGTCCCTCCTCCTTTCTGCATTGTTGAAGAAAATGAAGGGAAGGGTTTCATCAGCACAAAGGCAAGTAGGTGCAAAACTTCTTTTGGAAAGCACTCTGAGTTTAGCACCTGAACTCAAGCTGTGCTTTGGATAATCTTTGTCTCCTGCTGCATTAGCCTAGAGGGCAGCAGCCATGAAATGATGATAGTTTAGCGACAGTCTGATGCTGCATGATGGCTTCCACTCTACAGAGTGTTAATGGAAACACTGTCCCTGTTCTGCAATCTGATTAGTGAGAGGCACCACAAATTCTCTGTGTTTGTACCATGTATTTATTTTGTGGTCCAATTTGAGATACATTTTAAGACCTCAAACTACCATTCTCTAGTGAGAGAAGTATTGAAAATGCTGACAAATTGAGAACAAAGAATTATTCCTTGAAAGCTCAATTTCTCATGCTGCAAACTGATAAAATGCAGTGGGTGCAGTAATAACTTGTGTGTACTACCACTGATTTCCATCTGAGAGTTATTAAATAAGATTATTCTTTTTCTGTGTCAGGATTCATTTCTCATTTGATTAATAGCCATTGTGAGGGGGTCTGGAAGAGGGATGGAGTCACCTCTCTTTTTTTGAGAAACAAAACTGTGCTCTGCCCACCCCAATCAAAGAGAACAGGCTATGGCAAAATCCCATTTCTAGGCAGAAATCTTAGAACATCTCAATATGTCATGGCAAGAACAATGAACCTTTTTTCAAATTTTATTTACACCATTTAAGTGTGCAAAACCTAACATTCAAAAATCTGTCTTGTTCTTTGCACTCATAAGATTTCATTTCTCCTCATCCCCAAACCCTGATATACATATTTCCTATTATTGGCCTCTGCTTTTGAGTTTAGCAAGAGGTGTTACGAAGTACAGGGTGGTGCTCAAGCCTTACAATGCACATGTTCTCCATAAAATCTTTTGCCATGAAGATGCAGCTTCTATCAGTGAAGAAGCCACAGGAACTGGTAGGTCTTAGAGCAAGTAAGTCAAACCAGTAACTACTGAAAACCGGCAGGCAGCTACCTTTGAAGTCGATAAAAATCACTGCTTAGTGGGTCTAACATGTTTCTTTGAAAAGCTGAAAAGGACACACACTGGACCCTGACATAACAAAACGAGGGCAATCTATTTCAGTCCCCACAGAAAAAAAAAAGAAACATAAAAATACCCAACAAAAAGAAATCCACTAAAACCAAGTCAGAACTTATTATTGGAGAACAATAGTAAAAACATGACCAGACTTTGTCTGGCACTGGTATCAAGCAGGAGATTCATCTAAAAATTAGAAGAACAAGAATGTGGCCCAATATCCTTTGCTAACCTAGAACACTATTAAAGGGTTACAGAACTCAACTGTGAACAGATGGAGTGGGACTTTCCATATGCTGCTCACCAGTATAGAAGCAATGGGTGGAGCAGGAAGGAATGCAAGCCTAATGCTGAACAATAGCCTGTCTGTGCCTAACAAATCAGAGAAACTGTGCAATAATGTTTCATCTGTGTGAAAATGTAACACCTAAAATACTGCCAAGGTCAGCAAGACCTTTGGTGATCAGCTGTGTAAGTGCTTCTCATACATGGTGATGTTCATTGCTGGCTGCTTTAGGCACATTACTTTTGAAAAGACTATCAAAGTGCTGAATGTTTAGGCCAGTTCCTCCCTGGTCTTCCTTTTGCCAACCCCAATAAGACATTTCCTATCACCTCTCCTTTAATCTTCCATCTCCCTGTCTATCTGGTTAAGTATCTTATAAGTGCACCAAATTCTAGAAGGGAGAGTGGTGAGATTCAGGTAAGTTAAATACAAGAACTTCTTTTTTTTTTTTATGATGCTTTAGATTCAATTATATGAAAACGTGAGAAAGGTGGCTTGTGAGATCAGAATAGGACCCTTTACATATAATCTCAAGTGAGGACTTAGTCCAGAAACAATTTTATAGAACATTTTAAAAAATAAAAAGCATGGATGGAGAAATAAAAGACAACATAGTATCAGAAAGACATTTTAAACTTCATTCGCTGCAACATTCATGAACCAATTGAGCTACACCTGGCATCCAACCATAAGGAACTAAGACCCTGCACTGCGAAAAAGAAACAAACCCAAACAAAACAAAAAAGCAACTGCGTAATATTGTAAAAATGGAGTGCAATGCTACTACAGAATGCAATAAAACATCAGTGCTGCATCGTCAAACAGCACTTATCAAAATAATTTCTGAAATGTTTCTTCTGAAACAAGACAAAGCAATAAAAAGAGGATATATGTTTATCATTTTAAGCATAACAATGTGAGTTAAGAGCTTAAGAATACAAAAGTACTTGGAATGAATAGTGCTACCCTTTTTTTCCTAAGTAGGCATAAAAATATTTTCATTTCCTTCTTGTTTTTCCATACCATTAATATCAACAAATTTCATTCAGTTCATGTTATCGTTTACAACTTTAATGCACACACACAGAAAAAAAGATACCTACTGCAATAGAAATAGTTGCTTCATTACCTTGTTTGCTACATTTGCAAATGTAAACAGCGAGGCAGAGCCAGAACTGACTCTAATGCATGATGGAATATCTTTGTTGCATACGTACACTGTAGAAAATAATTATTCAATATGTCAGGCACCATTATTTGAAATGTAATACATTAATATTTACTAGAAAAATAAGGTTTTTTCTATTTGTTCTCCCAACTTCTTTAATGAAATAAGTTAATCTGACAGTGCATCCAGTAGCTTGTAATATCTTCTACATCCCTGTGGCAAAATAATAAACTACTGGTTGGGACACTATAATGAAAATGATTAAAGTCAGTTCTTGTACACTCTTGTAGCAAGCATTGAGGCTCGTCTAACAGCACCTTTAACCAATTATTTAATATTTAGTTATTTAGCCCTATTTCCCTGAGCAGTTATGCTGAGGAGCTTTCCCTTCATGGATAATTTTTACAAAGCTTTAAGTATTAAAAAGTACTATGAAGACATTTAATGCTACTTAGCAAAAGCTGATATACGTATACTGAAGGGATTGACTGGTATGGATAGCAATGTTAAGCCTGTAGAGAAGTAACCTTAGACTTCAAGGTTTAGAAATGTAATATATTAAAAATATATTAAAATAAAATACAGCAGGTTACCTTGTCCTAAGCAAATTAAACCTGGAGTGTGGCTTCTGTATTAGAGACTTCACTTGCACAAAATGGTTTTCCTAGACTAAAGTAAGCCAGAAAGAATGTAGTGATAAAATGGTAGTTAAAAATCAGCTGAGTCTGAGAAACATCTAGATGAAATTGCTGCCAAAGCTTTGAGGACAAAGTGATCCTAAGGCATGTTCTATGGCAAAAATTAGCCCAAATTAAAGAAAGGAAAATGAACTTTTAACATCTGTATATTTAACAAAGTCTAGATCTTATATACAATGTGCATATGTTCACTATACCCCTGCAGCAGTATATACATATACACATCTTTGCACTCTTGCCAGTTATGTCTTTTACACAACAGCAAAGATATTAATTGTCCATTAAAATTTTCTCAGGTTTTTTCACCATGATTCACTCCATTCTGCCTAGCTTTCATGGGTCATGTCCCACACGATTATCTTCTCCCCCTTCTGGCCACCATCCAACTGTTCTTTTTTTCTTGGTAACCCACTCAAAAAGAAAAAAAAAATCAAAAGAAAAAAAAAGAAAGGAACAAGGGATTTAATATTGGATAAGGCATGCTCTCTATATGAAGTGCTTTATAGGTCTTCACAAGACATTACAAGCTATTGAATTCCCATCAAGGAAACCTATTTCTGTTTAATTGTGCTAAGTGCTAAGGTTTACTCTTTAGGTTTTCCATTCTTTTCAGCTTGTGCATTGTTCCTGTGTAGGCCCCTCTGGATGTGAGTTGTGAAGTCATACTTGTCCGTGCAAAGATGCTGGCATATGCTGCACTGGAAAGGTCCACTGTCACCATGGCAACTCATATGCAAAGCATACATCACTTCATCCAGAAAGACAATGCCACAGTGCACACACTTGGAAGAAAGTTCATCTTGAGTACTTCTATCAACTTTCTCTGTTTTTACTACATTCAAGGGACCTTCATTTTTTACATTTGGTGGTACCTTACTCTTTTCCTTGGAGGCACCATTTGCAGTTGGCCCAGGTCTGGAATGCTTTATCGCCAAATCTAGAGGAATGTCATTGTCTGATCCAACAGCTGAAAAATGAGGAGGCAGATTAAAGGTGGGATAAGGCACATAGTTTTGGCAAGGATTTGGTAGGCCAGGCACATGACTCAAGTAGTGTGGATTCCCAGGAACAGACAGCTTATATTTACTCCAGAATCTCAGCCAGTCAGCTTCACTCTGAAAGTCATTGTGTACAAATGGAAGTCCAAAGAGTGGGTACTGGTATTTTTCAATAGGGCTTCCAGGTGGTGAATAGTTTGGGTGTTTTGCAGGTCTCATGTATTTTTCTATTGGGCTGCCTCTCTCTGAGCTTCCTTTCCCTTCTGATATCGATGAGCTGTTTCCTGGGTCTCCAGTACTTTCCTGAGGACTTTTTATCTGAATGTGCAAAGGTTGCATCCTTTTGTGAATATCCAGAGTTTGGCTGACCAATATTGGCTGCTGAGCAGAATGGCTTTTAGTCAATGAACCTGGGGCCTCATATTTACTGAGGCTTGGATGCTGAATTTCTCTCTGATGACCTTCAGTTAAGTGATCCTCTGACCTCCTCTCTAAGGGGCTTCCATTGACTTGCTCCTCACTGCTACCCCTCTGCTGTTTGTTTAGCTGCTCAGCCTGAAGTGCCTCCGGGTTAAGGCGCTTTCTTGTTCGTCTCCTAATGATCTGCTCACCATTGTTCTGCTTAATGATGTTTAAAGGCCTGGGAGTCTGCATGGAACACACATATAATGAACAAAAGGAAAAAAGAAAGACACATTAAAAAAAAAATCTGTGAGACCATGCTCACTCACATTTCCCTTTTGTGAAGAGCTATATTCAAGAGTTTTATGGGAATCACCAAATTTCAACCCAAATGCTACTTCCTGGACCCTCATGCTGAAAGTAAACTATAAATCGGTGTGTTTTACAAAAATTAGTCAATTACCTTAGACATACTATACCTGTTTACTTAAAATAGCATGAAGTATCCAATGTGTCAAAGCTGTTTATTACCTCTTACTCCTGAGAAATTCTGGGAGAGAGATATACTGAAAGCGGGTGCTGAGAGCTGGGGATGAGGTGGGAGATCCACGGCCCTAGGCACTGGTATTATTCTATGCACCATGCCACCAGAATACGTATTGGGAAGGGATTTGCACAGATCACATTAAGACAAGAACTGAGTAATGCTTACCTTGATAGCTACCCCCACTTTGACACAGATAGAAAATGCAAGTAAATACAGAGCTTGCTGACCACCACTGCTGTCACCTAGCAAAAGGGCTGCATGTCCACTGTGGTAGTGAGTGGGATGATGGTGGCTGGAAAGGCACTAAGAAAGATGGTGAAGAAAGCCCAAGAAAACTTTTCTCATGCACAAAAAGGTCTACCTGGGACTTTGGCATCAACTCCCCCTCCTTCATCCCTACTGTATTTCTTTCTGTATGTTACTGGTGTTGTGGTACTAAGTCATGAGAAAGAAGAAGGCATCCCCTGAAGGTTAGAAAAAAAGCACCTGTAAAGATAAAAGTGTTGCTGAAGCGTCAGAGGTAAGAACAAAGGCAAGACTTTTGTTTCCATCTGCTATTTCCCCACACCAGCTCAGGGTAGGTAGCCTATTTAATTGAGAACTCAAAGTACTTTTGCATGAATCAAAAATGGTAGTATAAGGATGGACCTCTTTGAAAGTCCTCTCAACAGGAAGGTAATGGTATGTGAATCAAAGATGGCGCTGTAATGTCAGTATGTGTTGCTCTACTGGGCAGATGTTAAGGCAACAAAAACTACCTCAAAGTCATTCAGTGTGGTGTGCTGGCAGTTGCCAGTTGTCTCATCCAAATACACCCATAATCTCTTTTTTGGTTGGAGGCTAGAAAAGTGCTCCACACAATTTTGCACTTGTATATTTGGAAATGTTCTTAAAAAAATTGTTTTAAAGTGCAGATGAAATTTTGGCATACAGTCAACATCCAAAACAATTTGTACCTTGAATATAACATAATTTATATATATTCATAACTTGTAATTAATATAAAAAGATCCAGAGCTGGAAGAGCGCTCGCTCTATTATTTGTAGAGATCTAGTTTCTCTCTTAACTTGTGATTTTCCTCTCCTCTTTCACCTATTTATTTATTTTCCTGAGGTTGTCTTATTCTTAATGGGTTGCCTTATTCTGCATTTTAGGCCGTGCAGCTACTTGTTATGATTTTATTTTCTATTAAATCTCTGAATAAGAAGAAATATACACTTTGACTTTTTGATTTTTAATAAGCAAAATTTAAACTTAGTAGCACCTGTACTAGCCTCCTCAAACAGATCAAAGTTGAGGCAAAATCATTTTGGATAAAATTAAAATATTTTCTGTGTAAATTTTGTGTAAATAAAGTTTGTAGTTTGCAGAATCAGTAGCCAATTAATATGCATGAACACACAATGTTCATGACAAGCTCAGTGTAGTTTCTTCACCTTATAACAACTGTAACACTGCATACTGACGTGTTATGTGAGATCTTACAATACTGTTCATGTTGCTCTTATTAAACTTATATTTATAGACTACCAACCTTTTTCATATGGCTTCCAAATTACTTTTCACTAGTTTGGAAATACTTTTAGTCTTACTATTCACGTCACAGGTACGAAGTCTGATTGTGGAAGCAGTTATAAGAAACACCTTCATACCTGTGACTAAGGACCCTTCGACAGGTTTGCAGCTCTGGCTCTTCAAAGTTACATGCCATTAGGAGTTACAGGCTGTAACTTAAAAACTCTAACTTAAAAACCCTTCAGGGTGCAAATGATTAGTCTTCAGCTGATTAAAACAGACTATTCAGTAAAGTTACATTTTCCATATTCGTAGTAGTAAGGTTAGATAGAAATACAGATAGAAATGCAGATAGAAATACTATACTTGGTTGCAGCTAAGGCAGATAGAAAAATTTAAGCTCTGTTCTTGATTTTCAGTGGGGCATTAAATTTAGAAAATAGTGGAAACATCACCAGAACTTTACTTTTAAAATGCCCTATGTCAGATTCTTAGTTATACATTACACATAATATTTTGAGTATGATCACAAAGTTTTTTTGCCATCTTTTTATCAACTGGCAATCTCCTCATCCCAAATATATGAGTAACACCAATAAAAGTAAAAAATTCAAGAAAAAGTTCATTAAATTATTGTGATTAGAATTCCTAGATACCACAGGAAACTGGAGTGATCTCTCCACTGAAAGGTCATGTATGTCTAATACTAGAAAAATATGCTGTAACTCCTCACTTAAGTAGTCTGAGGATGTGGCCAAGGAATCAGCATGGAACAAAATGTAGTTTTCCATGATCATGTTAGAGCTATTAAAAACATCACAATAATAATGGTCAAATTCATGATTCTGGGGAGACAAGGGATATACCTTTCTCTGTCAGAAAATGTGAATATTGTGTATATGTTTGCAGGGAACTGTATTTTTTCTACTAAACTATTTTAATAATTGACTGTTGGAATATTATTACATATTTCTTAACATAATTGTCTGTATTAGAGGAGATAAATATGAAAAACTTGGCAAGTTTAATGTAAATGACCCCTAGATAGATTGAACATTTTTGAAAGAACACTGAAATCTTATTCAAGGGTACTATAAAAATGGAAATGTTACTTACAGCAGAAGTCACTACCATGTAACATTTGTCAGTCACTACCACCAGACCATAGATTTGGTCTGACAGACCACGGATTATTCTTCTTATTAAATACAAGCAAGAAATGTAGCACAGTGGTAATGTATTATGTCCATTCTTGAGTTAATGAGGACAGCAGTTCTAGATAGTGATAATCCCATCAAAAAGGACTTTATGACATATGCAAACTTGCTACAGGTGAATTTTTCTCAGATGTGTAGCATAATCTAGTTTAACAGGGTGGCTCATAGAAGCAAACAGTTCTGTGGCCTTGAATTTTTATACTTTCAGGCATTTAGCTAGTAACTACACCATCCTAGACTCCTTAATTTGAAAACATACATGACAAATACTTACTGTTATTTTCTATGAAGAGACAGACAGGCAAACAGATAGAGGAAACCTTCATCTTTCTGTTGTCAGTCTAAAGAGCATCCCTTTGCATGGGACTGTTTCAAAAGATGTCCCAAAGGAGAGATTTGTGTTGCGTTTGATTATTTCAGACTCCAGCTTACAATGGAGTCGCTATCACACCACAGCAGAGGGGAGGCTTAATTAAATTCTTTGCCTTTGTTTGGTCAAAGTTCAATTGATGATATTAATGTCAAATGTCCACTCAGTGACAGCTTATTGCCATGCTTGAACAGTGGAACTAGAAGACACTGTCAGCTTCTTTCTTCCTATATGCACAAAATTAAATTTGATGCTGTATTGCTAATTACTGTTGGAAGCACATTAGTTTGTTCCTACTGGTTCATAAGAATTACTTGAGCTATGTGTTTGATTTCAAAATTGATTCTTATATCACAGCTTTTATCTATTCAATAATCATGGTAAGGTCCAACACTATAGTTTAGAAAAGTATATTAAAGAAAGGGAAAATGGCAGTGGTGAATGGAAGTTCTACAAATAACAGGACTCAAACAAATTAATGTCAAAAAGCCAAACTGTTCTCCTTAAAATCTTTGTGGATGCTTACCACTGATCAATTTCCTTAATTTAGATATTATATCTAGAAGTTTGAGAGATCTCCAGGAAGATGATACTTTCAGCAAGACCCTGACAAGACGCTGGCCAGAGATTGTGCATTAGTTCATCTTCTCTAGCTCAGATTCTGACTGACTGGCTAGGTTGTTCTGGGGTTTAAAAACAGTTACTGACCTTACACGGCAAAGAGAACTAACCTTTCAGAGTGGTGATGGTCTCATTGGAATCTTCTTATTTTTTATTAAGTGGGCTGGCTGGACAGGATCGTGAGTAAACAGGATTGCTATATGGACTATACCCAAGATCAAGGGTAAAATTCACAGAAACTACTACTTGATTTAGAAGCTTATGCCTCAGATTTAAAAAGTAGGCATATGCATTTGAGAGTCTTAACATATTTGAAATATAGTTTTGTAAGTGGCTTTTTTTTCTGAAACGAGTCTAAAAAATATTGTCAGGCACAACACAGATTTCTGATTTGGGCTCTAAGCTTGAATTGTTATGTTGTCTTGGCAAACTCCCAAAGGCTGCCTCAGTTTATATTTCTGAAAAATTGTAACACTCTTTAACCTTATGGGAATGTTGCAGAAATTAATTAATTAGAGTCAAATTTTGGTCACCTGACTCGCTCATGTGCTTCTACTAAGGATAGCAGGGATAGTATTTAACTAGTGGATCTTAACCCAAAAGACTCTCAGCATTTTGGCACCGATCCAAGGAGACATTAAAGCATGGCTTTCCTGGACCTGGACCAGAGCATTCAACATCTTTCAGGATCAAGTCAAATGTCTGTAAGATGAAAAGCAATATAGACAGTCCATGATTATTACTTATTCTCTGCCTGATCCTGAGGGATGGTGAATCTTCCCCTCATCAAGTGATGAGAGTCATCAAGTATGTCGCTTCCTTGTTGAATTATTTTGGATACTCCAGTTGACTATAAGAACTGTAGAAAAAAGAAAAAAAAACAACCCACACCCTATATCTCCAGGAAATTTACTTTCAAGAATAGATGGAGAAAAATAAGTGAAAGAAAACAAAAAAACACAGCAAGGGATATTCTTGATCTAGATGTGACGTCTAATTTTAAGAATTTTTTTTTTAATAATGACCACGAGGGCTCTTGAATATGAAGAGCTTTCATCACAACATATTGTATGCTTTTAGATGCAATTCCCAGAAAAGAAATAATTTCCCCCTTATTTTGTATCAAAATAATTAAATGCATCACCAGTGATCTCAAACACGTCTACCCACATCATCTCAGCCTGTTTCATAATGAATCACATCTGATCCCAAAGTGACCATACTGCAAAACCCTGTTAGGAAATTAACTGCAGGCCAGGGAGTGGTACTAATCACACAACCAGACAAGACCACAGCTGCCCAGCTTTGCTGTATAACCCCTCTTTTTCTGAACAAATCAGTAAGTTCTTCCTACCGAGTGAAGCTTCTGGTAGAGGCCACACGCATTGCATACATATCCACCATTTGCATTCTTCCGCCAGAGAGAGGTCTTTGTGGTCAGGCAATTGGCACAAAAAACACCCGAGCCTCTACGTCTCTGAAATAGGGAAGGGAAAAAAAAAACAAAAAACAACACAACACACACAGAGGGAAAAAAAAAAAAAAAAGAAAAAACAGGTCAGAGGTGAGTCACATGAGCTGCAGAGTTAGGACAAATCAACACAGAAGTTTTGTCTCTAGACTGGCAACAATGACAGTATAAAACCACACTGCCCATAATGAGGTCAGGTTCAATTGTGCTTAATAGGCACCACTGATTTTCATTATAATTAACCCTAGAGTGATGGATGACGTGTGTGAAACACCAAAGCCTTTTCAGAATAACAGTTTTAACTTTTTGAACTTCAGGTTTTGTGCATTTAATGACGGTTTCTAAACAGCAAATTCTGGAAAACTCCTCTGGAAGCTGACAGAACATTCTGTGAACTTCTCCTGGTTTGCTCACCACAATTCACATTATTATTATTTCCTTCTAGTTTGCTTGATTTTAAAGCATGATCAGTAACAAGAATTCCAAAACACCACCACTTTAATTGTAGTTTGCATCTACATCATACTAGTTCCTTTACCAGAGATTATACTTCATTAACTGAATACCTGATATTCTGTTCCAGTCTTTCCTTCTTACTTCTGAAATCAATGTAAGATACCATTATTTATCACAGCCCACTATGAACAAGGAGTAACCTCTGTCAAACAAATGAAATTACAGTATTCTTAATGGGAACTCTTTTGAACTTCACCCGAAACCTCAGAAAGCACTGTCTCATCGATGGATAGATTTATTTATTTTATTTTAGTCAGGCAAAGAAAGGCACAGTCCAACTTTCCTAAATACAAATTGATTTTTAACCAGACTGAGCTGTGCATTCATCAGCTCTCACAATGATCCACGAATATTTAAAAGTAGACACGTTTATAAGTATTGCTTGTTAAAGTCTTTCTACAGAGTAATGATTTCATTAAACTTCTCATTTAAACAAAAGTCAGGTTGTGTTTGTGGGCAAAAATACTAATAAGGAGGAAATTGAATTACTTTCCTGAAAATATGAATTTGAACTCTGTTCCCTTTTTGAAAAGGAAAAAAAAATCAATACAAAACCTTCATGGTCTAAGATAAGATTGAGTGAGAACAGGGAAAAACAGCCTGGGTGAAAACCAATTTTATTATAAATTAAACATTACTAACACTATAAGTAAAAATTTCAGGGTTTCATAAAATTTAAGTAATTTATTTAACTTTACTCCATACTGTAGAAGACTGGTGCTCATGCCAAAAAAATACAATGGTTATAATTGTACTCTGATACATTTCAAATGGAAAGCTTTCTGCAGACATAATTTTGGCCTCAAGACTGGAACACTTTCTTGGCATTGAAAGGGCATTTGATTCATCGGGTGTTTCACAATGTATCACTAAAAAGACCTGGTGAGCAGCCAGTTCCCTATAGGGTAATTTTTCCATCCAGATGCAAGTGCTATCAGAGGCCCTCGTCAGCTAAACTAATTATGAACTTGCATTTGCTGATGCCTGCTCACTCTAACGTTCGACATCCTCCATTAATCATCAATACAAGGAAAATGAATGAAATGTAAAGAAACGAGGGCTCGTAAGCTGCACAGCTATAAAAATCTGAAATGAGTGCAATAATTTAACAAGATTGGGGAAGTGTTTTTAGTGAGCACAAAGTCAGGCTAACAATTGCCCTTTTAAACCAAGAACACAATTTCATTAGTACAGCAGGTTGTGCTACTTTGAAGTGACACAATGAAATCAAGATTGTCATCAAGATAATAATCTCTCACCCCCTTACATCATCCCTTACTTTGTCTCTTAAATCAGAAGCAGCAATATACTATGTTTTTCTCAATTTTGCTAAAGGGGAGAACTAAATGGTCGTTGATGTCCTTCAGCAAACATCTAACTACCTGTGTATAGGAGATGAAGCTCACTCTGGGAAGGTACACTAGCCTACAAGTAAACTGAAGATCCTAATTCTTTTTGTGGTTGCATATTCTTGCACAACTTCACCTGGCTGCTGAAACATTTTCCTTAAGAGTACAATAAAAACTTCAATAAACTAATCCCAATTTGGTCCACTTGAAGGGTGAGAAGTTTCCAAGTGGAAATGACTGTGTATGGCCAGGATTCAGATACAACTTCAGAACTGTTCCTTTCCATTCCTACTTTCTGTCTGACAGCTTATGGCTTCTTGGTGTGGTGTATTAACCAAGTGGAGTTTTAATCTGAGTCAGTCTTTCCACACATTCGTTTCTGTTCATGCTCCTTGAGTTTGGGAAATACCCTCTACAAAGTCATGGAAGAGTTTCAAGAGGGTGGTCTAGTTTATACACTGCATTTGCATGCACCGTAACAGTGGCAGAAGGTGTAATAACAATGAAATCTTCACTGAATGCTATGGAACTAGTACGCTTTTAAAAGTTGTCAAAAGAAACTCTATTTTATTCTCTTTTTTAAAGAAAGATCTGATTCAAATTGGGCATTAGTTGCAATGAAATAATATAATCATTACAGCTGACAACAACCTACATAACACCTAGTAGTACCTATATCTGTGCTTGTTTAGCACTTATGAACTATTTATCTGTTTAAAATTTCAAAGTAGTCAAGATAAAAATATCCTTCACTAGGTTTAATGCAAAGTGTGTAAATTCATCTTACATGCTGTTCCAAGTGTTGCATTTTATCTTTCTTTACCTCCTGCTATTTCTGTATTACTTATGGACTGCAAAAGACAATCAGCAATGATTATTCCCTTGCCTAAATGTTCCAACATAGATTACATATGTTAATAGATTAAGAATTAAATCACCTCTGGAAACACTTAAATGATGTTATTTTGCTGAGTATTTTGGTTGTGAAACATCTTTTTATAGTGGAGACACACAGCTTTAAAATGGATTTCCAGGAGTGAAACACGACTGTGGCAGAATTGGACTAAACATTCTTGACTCCTAGATCCAACTAACCACAGAATGGACCAGCTTGTCAAAAAACACCTGATCTTGTATGCAAGAAAAAAATGGAGGCTGTTTTTAAAAGCCTACAATGCCTGTAGTCCTCATCTTAAATAGTTTCTTTTTAAAAATAAAACAAAGCTCTAGGCCTTTACTTCCCAGATTTCAAATTTTAAAAAGTTATTGGCCTATTATTTTTTTTTTTATGCTGAATGTTAATTAGTGATGAGACTTCTGCTGTTAGTGATGCTACTTCTTCTGCAGGACCCTGTCTGGCTTTGCATACTCAGCATTTATATTACTCATTAATCATGTTCAATATTGCTGGTTTTCCAGGTAGTCTCACAAAGAAACAGGCACTTGAGCTCCATTCCAGAAAAGTCTGTGGAATAGCTATGGACCACAGCCTCCATAAAAGACAACCATGTGCTCAAGAGCTCTGCTAAGCACCACCCCTAGCTAGCATTTTCAATAAGTTAGTTATGATCTTTAACTCTTTTTCACATGTGAAAAGATAGTTATCATAGTTAATCTCTTAAGATCAGCCCAGAAAAGTTAAGTCAACATAACTAGTCACGGGAGGGTCTGAGCCACAAATAAAGGTTACAGTCTGTGATCAATGCCGCTAGCACTAGCTGAGTTATCCACGAGAATTTCCTGTGCATCCTTGGAAAAATAAGACAAAAGGGTCTAAATAACTAAAATATATATCTATTCAGTCAAGATTTAATCATCTGGAGCCTTATAACCACTACATTATAATTCCAAGTCCTGAAGGGCCAGTGCAGCGAGAAGCCTGCCTCTATTTCCATTCCACTTTCTAGGTCTGGGTGTTTAATATCATGGCTGTCTCAAATCACATTGGGCTGAAACTTGGTGCATGTTTTTGCCAGCCCAGATGTAACTTTTTTTCTTCTCTTTTTTTGGTACTGAAAACTTCTTGAAAATCATTTCAGCTGTTTATAATTTGGAGACTGGCCAAAACTGTGCGGGGCAGGGTGGGGGAGAGGCAGGCAGAGGGGATTTCATGTTTTTCAGATAACTTTCTATCAAATCTACAGTCATAGTAGCTTTTCTTGGGGGGCTGGAGTGGGGCGGAAGCACACATTTTAGTATTTTTGTAGTAGCAAAGCAACAAGTGGATTATTATTTTTATGTAGCTAAGCTATGAAAGTTTGTAATTATTCACTGAACATGGCTTCCCAATCTCTCTAGTAACTGTTTTCCCTCAGTAAGAACTATGCTGAAAGCATGTAATTGCATAACAACCCCTGATATGCAGTGTATTTACTCAAATTTTTTATGGTTTCTTATCTTGACCGTTTCAAATTGAACAAGTCTGAAACTTGGTATACACATTGTCAAGCTCGAATACCTAATTCTTTTTTTAACTCCTTAAATGGTTTTTACTAGTTACCAATACTTCACTGAAACAAGGAAATTGTTAGTAGCACTTTCTGCTAATCAGTAAACCAGCACAAAACACAATAGCAAGTAATTCACTGAGGTGTCTTGACAGGAGCAGGCCCTTCTTTTTCATAAAAAATGCTTTAGATTTTGAAAAGATGGCCCTACAGTTTACATGATTTCAAACTTTGTAGCCATGTAAAAGCATCATTTGTATAACTCCAGAATTATACAAAAAAATATTTCAAAATGCACTGAACTTTCATTTAGTATTTCAATGGAACTTCATGTAGCAAAATACATATTATAAAAGCATAGCTAAAAACACTGCTCGGGAGCTGTGGCTTTTAAGCTAGCTAGACTAAGCAACAGTGCCTGACACTCTTCTAGTGCCAAATACATCCTGTTTTCAAAATTCCTGCCAGAAGATGCTTTTAGAAACTCAAATAGGCTCCGCAAGCATCAGCCAAATATTTTTCTTACATCACCCTCTTGGTTTTGGACACAACAAAACTTTTCTTTTTGCTGAATACTTTGACTTCCCCATCACAAAACTACAATATGATGAAGCCTCAGCAGTTTTTTTTTTACCATCTCTGGCTTTCCTAACATGCCAGAAATGGAGCACGTTGTAATCACAGCTCCAGAATACACGGTGCAGAGAAATCATAAGCGTTACCCAAGAATAAGCATATGCCAGACTTATTTCCATTGACAAATTTGAGGACTACAATCATAAATGTCTCACATTAAAAAAGACATAACGCTGGCCCTGGATGCTCTCTGGCAACACGGGAGGTCCAAAGGTGAGGACCAGGAAACCTGCACGTGCTAATTTCAATGTGAGCCATGTGACCTGCTGTGGAGAGGATCAATTGTAAGCAGCTGGTCTCACACCTGTAATTGTCAGGCTGGTACCACAAGGTTCAGAAAAAATAGTGTAATACACCCATGGTTACATCTGTATATGTTGTATTTGCACTGCTGTTAGTGTTTAGGAGTTTCTTATTTCATACCTGCTACGTTTTTCCAGGTATTGTCCTCCTTATATAAGGAGGTATTTAGTTCTCTTTAATTTTGATGTGCTCAGATTACTTTAAGTTTAAAACCTGGGCAGAAAGGCAACACGTGAATGTTGGCATAAGTGCTACTTCTGTTTAATATGGGAAAAGAATCTTTCAGCCCTCACTTCTTTTGGCTGCAAAGACACTCAGACCTTTCTGAATGTGTTTAATCAAAACTGCTTTCTCTCTCAACTATGAAAACAGCCACAACTATGTCTCTGTAAAGTTCCACATTTTAAAATTTTAGTTGCTTTTGCTGTAACTATGTCTAAATTAAAAAGAAAGTCAGTGGGTTTTCTTCACTTTGTAACTTGGACAGCTTTCAGGAATAGACCAGACACAGCAAATTTTCAGTCCCGAAGCATAAGTTGTCAGAAAATGCGAAACACATAAAGCAGAGTGTTAAAGTATAAGTTGTTTTCAACCTTAACTATGAGCTAACACATGCTTGTGGAAGTCAATTTAATGTGCCAAATCCAAACTCTTCATCTAAGACATTTTCAAGAACAATTAAAGAGTTGTATTTGAGAGAGACATAGGAAAGACGTTAGACAGGCAAGATAGGAAGAAAGCAAAAATGCCAAGAGGAAAGTTAGAATTCCATACTTAATTAATATAAAAAGTTTAGTGTACTTTTAAATACTCTATTGTGACAACATCTTTTTTTATGATATACGCTGTATTACAAACTCTTAATGACAGGAACTGGGGGAGGGTATGTTAGACGGGGGCGGGGTGTGTGAAATCCAGACAGTAAATTAAATATTGCTGCACGCGCAGCCTTTCAGAATCCTATCCCCAATCCCTTAGGGAGAGTAAATGTTTTAATGTGCAAGTAAATGGCAATTATTTTTTATCAGCAGCAGAAATGCAGATGAGTAGATTGTCTCAATATTTGCAGCATTTCCTTGTATTTTGTAGAGCTACCTTAGAGACAGTTGCACTTCACTACTCAAAAAAAAAGCAACCCAAACACCCCCCAAACCAGACTGTGAACTACAAGAAGAATTTAGTAAGATACTAGTTTAGGATGTCATGATTGCTGCCAAAGTAAAACACTGGTTGATGAAAATAAAGTATTAAATTAATAAAAGTACAGATATACAAAGAAACCACTAAATCACTTGCTGTCAGATCTCTTTACCGCTGTCACCTCCTTTCCTTTACTTCCTCCCCCAGCCAATGCACTGGAAGGGAACTGGCTTCTGGCACCCATCTTTAGCCAGAGCCTGAGCTCCATAGGCAGGAATTTACCATTGCTTTCATCATCCATTAAGAGCCACATGCAACTAGGGGATCACATAAATAGTCACAATACACTTTACAATGACTTAATAGGTTTCATTCATTTGAGCATTTATTGGTGAAAATGATGTTGTTCACAGTGTATCTATCTCCTTGTTAATCCAAACATCTATGGAAGGCAATTACAGTTTCCTCCTCAAGATCTGCAGGGGCACAAATATAAAATAATAACACTTTTTCTGCAGATTATAATTCCTTGCCCCAGTTAGTGGTAGTTGATTTTTAAATGCTGTGTGATAAAAACATATGTGATCTCCTGTTGGGCCAAATACATATATACAGACTAAATATACATATACGTATTTATGGTATGAGATATAATGAACACTGAGAAACACTTTCAGGTGGAACTATATGTTAGTTTGGTTTGCAAAGAGTTAAAAATTTACTTCATCATTCTACACAAAGTATGATTCTTTAGAAAGCAGTTTCCTTCACCCCTCTTTTACTAGATATAATGTATTTTTAAGGTCTTAGCATTCTTATGTTTCAACTCCCACAAGCTTATCATCCTTAAATTTCTTCCAGTGCCTTCAACAGCAGCTACCATACTACAGTATGATCTCACTTCTGATGTACTGTGCCCCTGACTACAAGCAGTACAACACAGACCTCCACAGAGGCAGCCTGAAAATTGATTTATAAGTTTTATTAACACTAATAGCAAAAAAACCCTCCAAACCCCACCAAACAAACAACAAAAAACCCCAAACAAACAAATAACCATATTTTAAACCTGGAAATCTTCATTTCCTACACAATGTCATTTTGCAGCAACTCAAACCTATTCAAGGAATAGAAATTCTGTCTCCAGTAACTCATCGAGTCCATTACACAGGAAAGTACTGTAATGGGTTGTCCCCAGTCAAACAGCTCACGTACACGACTTCCTTCTCAATTACCAACTTGTCTGCATTGCCATCTGTAAAAACGAACACATACCTTGTGCTGCCAGTTTCTGCTCTTGCACTTCCATTAGTGGAACTAGCTGCAGCTGCTCAAGAAGAAAGCCCTGATTGTCTTTGTTTCCCCCCAGTGTAGCACCATTTTTCTCCCTTCCTCCTGGACATTGACTCAAGGTAACGCATTATCTCTGCTAAGGTGTGCTCCAGAGTATTTAAACCACAGCCTACATAAATTTGTTTTGGTTTTGCAGTATATCACCTAACACAGTAAAGAACTACCAGCAGCATCTCTCAGCGTTTTCATCAGAATTATGATGTTAGTATTGCTGCAGGTTTTATTAGTCTTTTTTAGGAACTGCTGTGAAAATTGCTGTTTCTGCATAAATCTCTTCCTACTTTACCAAAATAGCTTGACGACTCAGGCAATTTTGAAACAGTACTTATACGAAACAATCAGAAATAAGATTAATAAAGGAAGTCCCATTTAGGAATAATACTATTCCCTACAAAAAAATGGCTAGGTAGAAGCATAAGTGTTCATAAGCACAGAGGGAGCCTGGCTTGAGAACTGCAATCCTTGCCCCTCCAACCTTCTCCACTGGCACTCTGCTGAAACAGATTAAGGCAGCAGATCCAATGCTGAACAGCTGCCTGAAAACTCAGCGCTTGTACACACAGATCACTGCTCCTTCTGAATGCCATGCACTTCCAAACGAGCTCAGAGGTTGTTAGAGAACACATCTTAGTCATTATGAGACCCTTGCATTTTTTCTCAAATTAGAAACACAACCTAAATGGTATAAAATGCACAAAGTTAGACTACTAGTCTTCTGATCAGTAACTGCACAAAAGTAGTAGTACCCTCAGAACTGGGCACACTGAAAGAGACATCGAGAAAACTGGAAATGCTTCTGACTTTTTCATTTCTTGGCACAAGACAAAAATATCCATGGTCTGCTGTCTCAAATGTGGAATCTAAATCAATAGTTAAGACTTTGCTATAAACAGACTCACTTTCTGAGACAAAGAGCCAGTTATGAAGGTGCCTACACATGGAATTACACACTTGTATGTATGCATCAGTACCAGAGGATTTATGTTCAAGAAGGCACCCCATGTGTCCCTTCTTTCATGAAGTAATCTCACTCATCAAATGAAAGGATAAAAATGAGCAGATACATCCATATTTCCTTAAACACCCCTAACTTTGACATGGTAGAAGAACCAGACTGCTTTTGCAGATCTTAGCTAACAGAGAAGATGTAACTCTACATGTGATAGTAATTGAGGGTCCCAATCCTGCAAGTGCTCTGCTGTAAACGTGAGCACAAAGCTGCTGGAGTTCTCAACTTCTGGCATCTGTTCCCACTTCCACAGAAATCAGATGGGCAAAATTAAGTTTTGAGGGAAAAAAAAAAACATAGACATTTTAAAAACATTCCCTGACCTTATTAAAGTCCATGTGATCTCTATTTATATAGAAAATGTCTCAGAAAGCCAGCAGCTGAGAGGAGGAACTCTCATTTGTAGATTTTGGCTGAGGGCTGCCAAAATCAGCAGGGGAAAAGCTCCTCAGGGATAAAAATTTCAAAAGCCGGTAAGTGTCTTAGAAGCCTCAGTCCCACTAACTTTTGATCACCTACATCCTCCCAAATTTGCACCCCAAATCTGGAAATTACACTGGAAGAATAATTTCTAAATCAAAGCTACAAATTGAGGATCTAAAAAGTTTTCATTAAAGTCTTCAGGACTCAGACAGGAAATGTCAATAGGATGTCTACTTCTTGATGAAAACCAATAAGCTAACATTTACCTGGTACTTGTACTATAAAAAAAACCCTTAGGACCATTAATTTCAATTAAAGAAAAAAATATAAGAAGAAATCATTTCATATAGGTAGCTATAGCTTTACACACTTGCTCAGAAACTAAAGCAACAGTCATTTGAGTCTCATACAGTCCCTGTGAGAAAGTTGTTACTAGGGTGGGATCCAAAGCAGACTATATCCACCTATTATTTTCAATATGCTTAGGACTGCACTCTTACTGCATATCTTGTCACATGCTGTTGCTATAACGCGTTCCATTCAGAAAAATCAATATTTGCCAACCCATACCACACAATTACCATAGTTATTTGCTATTGTGAGCTTTGGAAGAAATTGCGGTATCCCAGATACCATGGTGTGGTAAATATTGCAAAGTAGTGGCCTTTTAATAAGGGACATTTTTGTCTAATCTCAGACATTCCAAACACTTCCACATAACAAGACAATAACGCAGAATCTGTGTCTAAGTGGCTGGTTCTAATATAATCATTCTGTTCTGTGATCCCACTTTCATATAAAACATTTGATGGTTTCCTTTTTGATAGAAAGTAAGAAGAGACTAGAGCTGTGACTAACCCCAACAACCATCTAGGGAGGTATCTTCTGAAAAAGAGAAAAATAAAACAAAACAAAATAAAACAAAAAAAACCAACAACAAAAGAACCTCCATATTTGCTTTTTTTTTTTTTTAAGCTGATCAATCTAATAGTGCCAGCAGCCTCCTGGGCTGCATTAGGCAAAGTGTCACCAGCAAGCTGACAGAGTTGATCCTTTCCTCTGCTCAGCCCTGGTGAAGCCACACTTGGAGTGCTGTGTCCAGTGCTGGGCTCCTCAGTACAAGCAAAGCATGGATGTACTGGAAATAGTCCAGTGAAGGGCCACAAAGACGATTAAGCGGCTCAGACATCTGTCATACAAGGAGATGCTGAGAGAACTGGGATTGTGCAGCCTGGAGAAGATAAGGCTCAGGGAGATCTCATCAGTGTGTACATGATTGGGGATAGAATAAAGATGGCACTAGGCTCTTCTCAGTGGTGTCCAGTGATAGGACAAGAAGCAAAGGAACTAACTGAAATACAGGAAATTTCATGTGAACATAAAGGAAAAGTTTTTTTACTGTGAAGGAGACTGAATACAGGAATAGGTTGCCCTGAGAGGCTGTGAATTGTCAATCCTTGGAGATATCTGAAACCTCATGAGACACAGCCCTGAGCACCCTGCTTTGACTGACCTTGCCCTGAGCTATGGAGTTGAACTAGACGATTTCCTGAGCTGCCTTCCAGCCTCAAGGATTCTGTGAGTCTTCCTTCAGTGAGAGGTTGTAGATTGCTTGTAATTTTTTTTCTATTGATTTCTATCCATTTTATCCTTAATTCCTATTCATTTGCCTTGAAAAATAAAATATTTTAAATGTCTATAAAAAGTATTAATTGAAATAGACCAAAATATGGACCAAATGCAGTCTGTAATACTGTACAACTACTAAAAATGGAGAAACCTACTTTTAAATTCCACCATAAATAATTTGAGAACATTTATGAGGAACTGAGTGAAGTATCTAAGGTAGGTTTCACAAAAATTATTTTCTGCTGTCTCTTTCCTATCAAGATCCTAATGCCTACTTGTAAACAAGACTCAGTGTAGGGTGTTCTATAGCTTTCCTTAAAAATACCATTAAGATGAGAAGGAGAAGAGAACAACTGTTCTACATTTTGGAGACTTTTCTCCTTAAATAGTGTTTATATACTGCAAGCATCCCTTCCATAAACAAACCAGGTCTTTGGAACAAGTGAACACAATCTCTGAAGAATCTTTACCAGCTTCTATTTCTGGTACATGATGCACTGAGAATTTCAGGCCAACATGGGCATATGTTCTCCTAGTTTGATAGGAAACATTTCATGGAATTCAAGACAGAGTCACAGCATAATGACTGAAGACCTTAAAATCTGTGATATTACACAGGGGTTTTGATTGTTTTTTAAAGAAAAAAACCCAAGTGTTTTCTGATACAATACTAAAGGCAGTAGGATCATGTAAAAGCACAAGAAAAAGGAAAGTCATGGTAACTGGTGTGCACAAAGGAATCCTCTGAATCCCTTATTAATCAGGCTTAACCTCATTAACTAAACTGCCTTAACGTCATCTTTCTGTTTGTTTTGTTTTTTAGGAGAATCACACAGTAGGGAAATCAATTTAAAAAAAAACAACAACAATATTTATCTTAATAACATTTACATAGGATTTGGTGCTTTTCTGCCTTTGCAGCCCTAGAAAACAGTATGACCTCTGTTCTTTTTATACTCATTCACATCTGCACAGAGAGAATACTGTAAGTGCACAGTAGTGCTTCCAGCGTCCCTAGTCTAATTCTTCTCTTATATTTAAGAAAGTAGTTCTTAAATTGCCTAAGACACTAGCTTCAAAATCTGCATTGTCAGAATTACTCTTACAGATTGCATTTCACCGAAGGAATTGTTTCTAATGCAAGTGGCAGGGTGAGCTTACTGCTGGGGGCAGTCATTCTCTTAAACGGCATGAGCCTGACAAGAGCAGTCTGAGAGAAACACTTAACTTAGCAGGCTTTCCATCATGAGCTCTGCTTGCTGAGGAAGAAATGTACCCTCCCTGTCGCATACTCAGGCTTTAGTTCAGAGCGCTGCGGAGAACTGGAAAATGGCACTCAAGAAATCAAGCACCAGGCTGGAAGGAGAGGCACAGCGAAAACTGTCCTGCAAACCCACAGTTAACTTATTTTTCATGTCCTTTGGAGGCTTCTTAACTGAAGCTGACTGCGCAGGAATGCCTTGTAAAACAAGCCCTTCACTTCCTTTCTAAAGTGGCGTCAGTAGAACAGCTCCACAGCCTCGCTTGCAGGCAGCTGTGGCTGCATCCATGTCGTAACTGGAGAGGCAGGGATCACTGGGTTGCCTGAACGTGTTTATGAGTTTGTGCAGAACTGGTAGGACACAGACTCCAAGAGAAACTATTTGGTCCCATTCTACTCATCAATTTATCAGACTTTGCTGCTTAGGCAAAAAAATGTCAGAAAACAGTTTCCCTTTTACCTTTTACCTGCTGGTATCACAATTCATCAGGTTTTGAAACCAGTCTCCAGAAGACCCAGGTACATAACTTTGAAATAAAAAAAGAACTTTAAATTTATATGTGCTGTACAAAATCATAGCTGCTACTTACAAACAGGCTATCTTCAAAGTCATTCTCTCTTACTGACGGAATAAAAACTCTGACACTCTTACGAATTCACTTTTCAATTTAATTCAGGTTTTCCTTAACAGTGAATGTCAACTTGTTTTCACTGCCTTTCTTTATCTTCTGCTGGAATCTTTAGGAGTGAGAGGGAAAGAGAGTACACCAGAAAGGAGCACATTTATAATGACATGCCTTTTCTCTAGGAGAAAAAAAATAATCTCCCATTTCATCAGCATCTTTTCCAAAAGCCCTCTTTCAGGAACTGAAAAGAGAAGGGCTTTTATTTCCTACATATATTTTATAGGAAACATTTTTTGGTTGTGTGTCATGGACTGGGATTTCACACCTTAGTGGCTAGTCGTATGGAAATGGACATGGCTGTGGAAACTTCATAGCTGTGAAATCCTGATAGTAAAATCAGCAGGAAGATGAGGAGGTGTGGGGAACACTGAATGATTCATGCAGTAACAACCTCTGGACCTTTTGAGGACGTTTTGGGATGGCTGCCAATGCTACCTGTCTATGACCAGCATCCTGGACCATCTAAAGCAGGCTTTAAATCTGGGCATGACACAGAGGGAGTATTGGTCTTTTGAATAATGCCCACATATGTAAGTGGATGTGATATGTATGGATTTTTATAAGGAAAGATCTTTCCAAAATAAGGTTGCAATTACCAGTGAGTTATACCTTCCAGACAAAATACCTAAAACACAGTACTGGACCCTGTTTCCTTTATTAGTAGTAGTTAATGAGGGAACAACTTCCAGAAGTTACCATGGAGCAATGCAAAGCTAAGCATCCTAGCTATGACATTCAACAAATAGGTGTTTTGCAACTAACTCTTCCTTTGCCAAACCAAAGAACAAATTCTTTCCTATTTCATACCCTGTATAACTCCACCTATTGCTTAAAGCACAAGGAGAGCAGAAGATGGAAGAAAACCTACAAAGCTACCACTGCTTTGATGCTAGTCTGTTTTAGACACAGAAGAAAAAGAAAAGATAAAAAATTGACCTTGGCTTTCACTATGGTAAGGGTAATTCTTGGCTGATTCTACTCTGACCTTGACATCTACTTTTGGAGCCTTTGTACATGTGTGTCACTAACCAGGGCAGCCATGGTATACTGATCTTCAAGATGGTCTATTTGATTTTGCATTCCAGGTACAACAGTCCTAGCACTGTAGCACACATTGCATGTGTGGCCAAGGCTGTGATTTCTACTACATTTCAGTGATTAATGGCCTTGTAATGGAATACAAGTTTCCTACAGAATGTTGCAATCTCTCTACAAATTTGGCCTTGTCTGCTACTTATTGGCAGGTTGAAGGAGTAGTAAAAGACCAGCACTGCTCAAAGCACTGGGTATAGTCCCAGGTACAGAGGCAAAGGCACATGATGCAGCTGGGCAGCACTGCGCGCAGCCAGGCTGGGCTGTAACAGTCAGCTGCAGTCACTAGAGGGTACTGCAAGGGCACCTAAAGGGTGCTGCTCCTGTGGCAGGGGGCAACAGAAAACATTGGGAATCACCAGACAATTGGAACGAGCTATTTTAAAGGCAGATTTTCATTAAAAATGCCTAATCTCAGTCCCGATTTTGAAGTGCTCCTATTTGCACACAGACACGTGCCACCAATAAGCCAAGCAACTCACTCCTTTAGGGTTCGCTTTTAAATCCCACACAGGCTGTGGATCATGAGTCACACGGTCTCTTCTTACACAAAAGGCCAAACTGCCACAGAGAGAAGAGTGAGAACAAAATTCCTATGGTTTTAACAACAGTTTTTCATAGAGGGCAAGATGGGGATACCCTTATTTATGGACAGCATCATGTAAGATTATAGGGCTATTTAAGCAATAAAGTAGTCCAAAAAAACCCAGAAAGAAAGAATCTCAGTATCTGGGCTTTAGAAGACACCCCTATGTTCATTAGTGAAGCAACAGAAAAAAATAGCAATCATCTAGTGAAAGAATCTTAGCCACTACTACTTCTGAGTTTATCCATTAAACACTGCTATACCACACAGAGTAAGGAACTGCCAGGAAATCTACTGCACATGCTTCAATATTCTAGCATTTTTACAACACACAGCTCTTTTCATGCAGGAATATCCCTTAGCGTGTGTGATGTTGTTTCTGTGCTTTGTATGGACTAGTGAGAAGGGATGTTGGATGATGCTTGTGTTATGCTCTTAAATCGTACCAGATTTCACTAATAATTCTGATCAACCAGTAAATTTAAGACTTTATTGCCCATCTTTCTTTCTCCATTTCTTCCATCAACCAACCAGTTAATAAGAAAATAGGAAGAAAATGTTTGTGCAGCAGTTAGCACAGCATTTCAATGAGACACAGAAGTGGACAAACAATTGAATAGTTGGGAAGATCAAGAAAGCATGTTAGCATTAACTAGATTTGCTTTTCACTCTATTTAAACACAAAAAATTAAAGTAAGAACTTTCTGTATTTTAGTCTCAGCCATTTTTGGGCCACACTGAATGTTAAATAAACTATTATCTAATCAAATGCAGGCATATTACTCTCACTCCTGCTGACAACATCAATTAGAGTATTTTTGCTTCATACAAAAAAAAAAGAAAAAAGAAAAAGCTCATGATCTTTAAACTACTATGGCTTCTGCACAACATATGGTTACAATTTTTTATATATTCAACCATCAAACTTCTATCTCTACAAAGCAGTTTACTCAAGATTTGTTTTAATTATCCTGCATTGCAAGCCTCATATGGCTTTGAAAAGGGGGTGAAAGGATCGCTCACAATGCAGACAGATGCAAACTGAAAAGGACTGTACACTGAAAGATGCTTTTGAAAAAAAAATTAAAAATTAAAAAAATCCTTTCTACCATTGCCAGGAAACAAGTGCTATTTTGACTGTTTCATTACACAATACCTCTTGGCTTGGTCATTACCAATTTTAAATTTTTTTGGTCAGATTCTAGGATTAAGGCAATCTTTAATTAGCACTTTCAGTGTTTTCAGTGGAGTCATACAAGTTGCAAATACATCTTTTCTCCTTTTCTTGCCAATGACACAGTAGGAACATTATATTTCTAAAAGTGCTAGTTTAAAACAGAAAACATAGCAAAGAAAGCATCTGAATGTGATAAAGGAGAAATAAAAATGAATTTTATAGCAGTACAGAAAGGCCTTGCTCATACAAAACAAAATAAATGTTATACTGAATTTTAAGCATGGGAGAGATCTAATTTATTTTCATAAGCCTATTCACCTCTGTAAAGTTAAGCACATCCATAAGATTTTGCAGGATTGGACCTAAGACAAAAATTAAGAAAATGCCTGAGGTTCTAGTTTTATTGAATGTTAGAGCCTCAGTCAGCCAAAAGGACATAACTATATTTTTCTGAAATGAGTCTTGGGGTGCTACATCAAATCAATGAGTCATCATTACAGATAGAAACTGTTTGTCTTGACGTGGTGGAATAAATGTAAACTTTGGAAGATATGAAACATCTTACTCATTTATTTGCATTACATATATGAAATAATGGGAAATCCGCATTATGGAAAATTAGTTTATGAGGTAACTGCTTTGAAATCCAGCAAATGAAACTCCTTTTTCCTGTTTTATAGCCAGCGTGCATCCATCATTCCAAGATAAGATATTCAAGGAAACTTCAGAGTGTTTTCTGAAGTTTCTTCTGATAGAAAGCATGGATTAGTTTAGAAATGGAATGTCATCTTTTAAGTTTTTTTTTTTCTTTAAAGATACTCCAAAGAAGCCAGCAGAAGATAGTACTGCAAAAACACAACTTATAACCATGGCCGACTTGTAAAACAGTTGAGCTTCACTGGCTCTGATTCCCAGAGAGAAACCCTCTTGAGTATGTGCAACTTTCTAAAAATTTATTTTTAATGAGAAAACCTTATTTGTGTATTAAAGAGGGCCCAAAGAGCTGATTTTATTTTTGTTCTACAAGGTATTTTGGTATTAAACCCATGATGCAGTCATGTCTCTGAACTGGTGACCATCAGCCACCAAATGGGTAAACATATGCATGAAAAAACCCACCAATACTATACCAAAATGAATCTAATCCCTGAAGCCTATTTATTTATTCAGAAGGACTAAATCCTGTGGTTACACCAAAGATGTGACTGTTCCCCCCACATTACAGTTATCATCTCAGCATATCAGCAAAAGGACTTGCTGAGTTCACGCTGATTAAAGCAAAGAAACATGAATTGTCACTGTCCTCCCTGACCCAGCCTGCGAACAAAGGGCTTCAGTATTCACTGTCGTCTTTTATTTCAGGTAGGGTAAGCACGAACGTGACTCAGAACAACAGGAAGCCATCAGTGAAGCCTTCTTTTGCATGTGCACCCCTGCACAACCTCCCATCAACAATCCCAAGGTACATTTTTAGTGTGGTGGGAATTCAGACACGCGATTTTGATTAATGTTAATGCAAGTCGTGTGGCCAAATCCCTGTACACTACTTTGAGAGTTTATTCTAAAACTGAAATATAATTAAGGTTGCAACACAACTTGAATAAGGCAAGGAAATGACACTTCATTACGAGTACTATAGGTAACCTGTTGCAACAGTGTGGTACTACAATAAAATGGTTTAAGTGTTTATATACCATCACGGTCAACTGGTTAGGAAAACACGGTAAAGACATCCAGACACGCTAAAAAAAAAAAAAAAAAGGTTTGCTTCTAGATAAATTACTCTTTTAGATTATGTAGTTGTGGTATTGGATCAGAAGACTTTAAGTCCTCTTCCCAGTGACACTTGGAGATCACATTTGTTCTCTTTGTAAATTTATACTAACGAGCACTTGTGCATAATGTATATGAGGGGTTTCTGTTTAGTCAAGCTGAGAGATAACAGATAAATGATCTGAAGATTGTTTTCAGTTCTGCTCTTGCACAAAGCTATATTCCGTATCTTTATAGCTATAGCATCCTCTCCATCATGTAGAAGCTGATGGGAAGAAGAGTTCTCTAAACTTTCCCTTGGAGGGCAGAGCAGTCTTTTTCCTAAAGATTTGCAGGAGCCATCTAAGAAGATAATGGCTGCAGATTATAATCTTCAATAAAGCAGTTTTACCATCTCTGCAGTGCAGAAAGGAGTGTTTTTCTGTGTGTACATGTGGGCATGAAATTCGAATGGAGGGAAAGAGAGGAAGAGGTTATTGACAGCAGCAATAGTCCACTGTGCTTTACAGAACAAGGAGATCTTAACAGTATCAAGTGGGCAATGTGTCTATCTGCAATGGAGCAACTTCCCATATCATCACTAAAAGCAAATGAGATTTAATACATAAAATACAATTCAATCCTTCATGTAAGTCTTAGGATTACTATTGCAGACCTAAGGTATTTTGTGCGGGCATTTTGGACATATGTAACATTGTTGCTAGCAGTAAATCCAAAGCTCTTAACACTCGTACTACAACACAAAACCTGAGAAAAAGAACTGGTGCTTAATGGAAAAATATCAGGGCAATAAGTGTTGATCCTTATTCCACATCTACTCACTATATACCTTGCCATACTTCCAGCAAGTTCAGAATAGAGGACTACACATTACTAAGACAAACTTGACTTGAAGTCTGTAATCTGACTTTATAAGAACATTTCTTAGACTCATACAAAATATATGAGTAAAATGATCTAAATTATTTAGATTTTTTTTTTTTAAATTCATTATGTCTTATATAGGTAGGTTTTTCTTTATGTTCTCTTTAATAAAAAGTGAATTAGATATACTGTCTTATGACATAGTGCAAGAAGGGAGGAGTATGCAGAGAGCTCCGTGGATATAATTTATTCCCTCTAACAAAAAAACATGTGTGAAGTTACTACAACTCTTCAAAACAGCCCCGTAATTGAACCTGGTTATGGTCTCATTAATGTGTAAGTTTCATTTATCACCTTCTTTCTTTGTGTATTATGTGCACGGATTCATCAATACTTGTGACACCTGGTTTTCATTTGCTCTGTTCAGTGCTTCTTTTTTAATCAGTTTATACTAGATTGGTTTAAGAAACAGTCTGAAAGTAAATCGCACTAGCCTCCTGAAAACAGAAATGAGAAAATTTCAGCTTTAAAAAAAAAATTACAATTAAATACCTTTTCACTCTCTTTTCATGCTTTTCTTTCAAGTTTGTTTAATAACATGCTTGCTGCAGCTACTTATAAAAGAAGCAAACAAAACAATGTACACTTAACAGAGGGTGTCTAGCAAGTTCACTATTGCGAAAAGTAATTGATTTTAATTCATGTAATTGTAAATGACAAGAATAACACAAGCAAGGTTTTTTCTTGCTGAACTACAGTATCTTTGTTAAGTTATACAGTTTAATAATGAGATGTTCTCGTTTAATTTTTTTCTCTTCCTTCCTTCTTTACTTTTCTAAAATATGAATAATTTCAAGTATTTCCATTCCATGTGTCACTGGCAAATGCCAAAAATAGAGAAGGAGAGATCTGATAAAGATAAAGCATGACAAAAGTTTCACGGATAATTGCCTTCACATATCCAGTTCAACTCTCATCTCTCTTAATTAGCCTCATTACCATACCTTCAGACAGACCAGCAGTCACTCAAACTCCCTGTTTTTTCTGTCAAAACTATTGCTGACAGGCAAATGGACAACACATGCACTCAGTGAGTCTATTCTAGACCACTCTTTCACAAGCCTAGCCTCTAGCAGAAAACACAAAACAATAGGTCTTCTATAAATGTATAATAATAGTATACATACAGCGTGTGAATACTTAATAAATTATTGTTCTATTCATTACTCCAACATCACTTAAAATTAGGACAGTAAAAAAAGAAAAAATCATTCTCATACAGTATCACTCCTCACAATATCAAAGAGATCAAAACCAATGCAATAATACTGTATGACTGATACAGACCTCTAGAACAGCCTTGCCACAGTCACAAAAAAAAATAAAAATCACTTGAGTACTGTAAAGTTTGAATATGTGGTGCAGTACTCATTTCAGCATGCCCACATTATCTCAGGAAGCTTTTTGTTTTTACAAACCATGTTCAAATGTAAAGGTTTCATCCCATTGCTCATATTCATTTAAAATTAGCTCATAAAAAGTATCCACGGAATAGTTCACAGGGGCACCAGAAGTATTTTAATATTAAACTCCACTGGCTATCAAAACATTAAACTGTATTATGGGAAGCTATTGAAACCCCTCACAATGTCCATTTCTTTTTCATTGTTGTTTTAGTCACACATTACATTATGTATATAGTTCACATACATGGTACTTTGTTTTCACTTTCTCTATTTCTCTATAAATTTCATTCTGTCTAACATTCTAACAATTTGGGTATGTTTTTCTATTACAACCTCCTGTTAAAAGGTACAATTTTTTTTAGTGATCTGTCACATTTTCATGTTCACAGTACCTTTAATAAAATAGAAATACTGTTTCAGAATTTTCATAACAGAAATTTAATACTCACAATGTCACTTATTTAAGAACCAGACATTACTAAGTTACTGGTCTCTTTCCTCCCCAGCTCCTTAAAAACAATCTTTCTTGTTATTTTATTTTTCTTTTGTACAGCGTAAGTTGTGATGCAATCTCTGTAATAACAACAAAAAAAAGTGAAATGGATTTTCTGCACTTTGCAGTTTGGGGAAACTACCAGTCCATTCAGCGTGACTGAAAAATACCCTGAAGGCCAATATTTACTAAGCATGGCACACACACAGGAGCCTTGTTAAAAATCCACAACAAATCTCTCATTGCAAACAAATCCAGAGGCTTGAGAGCTGCTGCAACTGTCGGGGTAATGTTGATCCTGACAGTAGAACACTGCTTTTTTAACAGGCTAACAGCTAGCTAGATGTCTGCTGGCTTCTCACCAAGATTTCACTATTTCAACTTCTTCTTTTCAGGATTTATTAGGTGATGAATGTACAGCAATCTATCAAAGGGATGAACAGCATCAAATGAAGGTAAGGCTGACACATCCGGGCACTCAGTACTCGAAGAACACTGGTAAGCAATAACTACTTCATGCAAATAGTCAAATCAAGCCATATGAAATTAAACTATGGTCTGAAGTCAGACACTGTGAGGGAAAGAAATGGGTCAAAGAAGTGTTTCCAAATAACAGGAAATACTTTCAGCTTCACGCATAATGCTTCAAAACGCATTTTTTTTCCCTATTCTTTCAGCGATGTCAGTGTAGAAAAAGATAAAACCACCATCTACTGGAAGATCACAAAATTAAAATGAAATGCAGGGACACTAATGTGTGAACAGGAATGTTATGTAGGAATGCAATGCAAGCAGGGCAAACTAGTACATTATGTACACATACCACACAGATCCAAGTGTATGAGTAGGCATGTTTGAGAAGGGCATTTCCAGCAGTTGTTTAAAAAACAAAGAGACTCTGAAGCAGTAAACTGCTGCTGAAGTCTCCTTGCAGCCACTTATGCAGCCCAACTAACACATGCTGTCATTGTGTTGCAGAGCCAGGAACCAAATTATGGCCCAGAGAGATTAGCTGCTGGGTAGGCACACTTCCACTAGCTCTGTTAGAGCTGGACAAGCTTCCCAAGTGATTTTCAACACTTCGAACATTGAAACTATTTAATTTTAAAGTGCT
>VWZO01015376.1:125000-299967 GCA_013396975.1 Bucco capensis
CATTAGCAAGGGTGCAATCAGTACCACTGGCTTTAAATAGAGTTGAAGTATATTTTAACGTCTAGGATCCCTGCACTTCCAGCCTGGAACACTGACCAGCTATTGCAGTCTCTTGCAATACATCTGCTGAATGTGGATGGCAAGTGAAAAATTTTATCCAAAAGCATATATAAAACTCCTATCTCACAGTTCTTTTTAATTTCATTAGGAGGACAAAAAATACATGCTGATATATACAATTTTTCCTGTGTCTACATGTACCTTACAATATCATGCTAGACACAGAGCCTTGAGGAGACTTGTTCATACCACAATGGGTAAAACATGCTTCGGGTCTGGAGCCATCAGTGATGCCTCAATCATTCCTCTTTTCATTAATTTTTATTCCTGCTTTCTTGGTCATCATCAAAAGATGAGCTGATGAAGCTCTTCATCAGCTTTTTCCCATATATATGTACCAACGCATCCTCATCACTTTTACTCTCACTCCCCTGAAATAGAACACTGAACTCATAGAAGTCTCCACAGGTTCTAACTGGTTTCCAGCTAAGGTTAGCTTTGAAGGAGAAGTCTTATGGGAGTTCTAGTTAAAGTAGCATTAAGGGACCATGAGACGACAACATCAGCTCACATGTATCTTGTGAGGGCAATAGGTTTTTCACCCTGGGGTATCTTTGCAATTAGGAAGTCAGTTTACAATGTAGAATCCTGGTTTTGAGAGTCCATTCTGTCATCTGCTACAAACTCACACAGTTGTTCAAGTGTCTTGAATAAGTACCACTGGACTAGGGGAAACACGACTTCATAATCATCCGTCATGATAGTGCTTTATATGGTAGCAAAAGCACAACTTGTGACAGTCATTTTAGCAGTGTGTCATTTAATATTAATAGATTAAAATACCTTACTCCTTTCTGCATGACAATCTCTGCTCTTTCCACCAGTGGGGATGCTGTAACAGCAGTGATTTACAGATCCTAAATTTAACTTAGTAGAATCAGCCTATGAGCCTCGATGAATCTGAAATAGAACATAGTATGAGCCTGGAATTTATTTTAAAAGAGTCTTTATCTTATGACTTCATTAAAGTTTGAAGCCAAACAGATGTACAGTACCTAAGGCAAACACATTTGAAGATATTTTACTTTCCACTTTCCATTATCCTACTGATCTATAAAAAGTCAGATAATATCATTGTCTAACCTTTTGAATTTTTGTTTGTACTCTATACTTCCTTGGTAAATTTGTTTGTCTTCTGAGTTATTTAACATTGTTGGCTTTTACACAAAATTTGCTCCACTGTGTAGAAGTTGTTTTGACATATTTAATTCCACAAGAGAATTCTAACCACTGGTTCTTTCATCAGCATTTATAATGCTGTTATAATACTGTTCTCAATTACTTTTACTTTCATGGCAGCTCTATTAATACAACTTTCTTAAAAAAACATGATAAACTGATTATCCCTATTGCTATATATAAATAATCAGGGTACATTTAAACCTCTCTGCATGCTCTTAAATTGGCTCTGTTTCAATCTTTCAATTGGGCACTATCAAGAATACTGTATATTGTTTGGGTATTAATTGCCATTTCTTTTAAATGCTTATTTTCAATCTGAAAAATTACTTACGCTTTCTGAATAATGTAACTGTCCTGTGGAAATATGTCTTTTACTTATGTCAGGGACGCTGAACCCTCATTACCTTTTTTTTCTTCTTGTCTGGCATCCACAACTTCAAGCAACCAGTTATTCACTAAGCCCAATTACATTTGTCTATAGCCCTTACTCAGACTGTGAGCACAACTTTGGTAGTTGCAATCATTTGGTAATTCATCTTTTGCAGCTTATTGTGTTAGTGCTGCCAGTTGTCACGATTACTGTTAGGTTCATTTGAGGATTTAATGAGTGAATTTTTGGACACTGAGGAATGCACTGAGCCTACAGAACACTGCCTTTTATCAGCTATTTATTACTTTACAGTATAAATGCTGTGCAAGTTTATTCCTTAAGTATTTTTCAGGCAAACTAATAAGACTACAAATGCCATCTTCAAATGCCATATCGGCTGAATACTGGATATGTTTTGAACAGCATGTATTGCAGATGTACACTAAGGAGATGGATGTCATTGACTTACTTGTATGTTTCCAGAGATAAGCAGAAAGAAAATATTGGAAATTACATTATAATGACATTAAATATAATTGTATTGTTGAAAGACATAGACAAGATGATAGACAAGACAAAACAAGATGAATCCACAACCTAACCTGGCTCTGGAAATGGGCTGTCACAGCACCAAGTTGGCCCTTCTTTGGGGTTTTTCTTTCCTTTCTCCCCATTAAAATTCACCCATTGGTAAGAACTGTGTGCCAGTGCTCTTAGGACTTATATAGCCTTTTACTATGTCATTCCAGTAGATGTTGCAGAAAGATGTATGGACTAGATTAGATGGTCTACTTTCCAAAACTATGAAATACTCATCTAAGAAAAGCTGCAGGAGACAGATGGAATACTTGAATAAAATAACCAAGAGGTCCTACAGAAGACTGAAAGTCACATTTAACCGATAGTTGGAAGCACTCAAATAACACACTTATTACTACAAGACAATTGACTAGAAGAGACCAGGAAAGGCAGAATGAACTCCTCATTTGGCAATAAAGTTTATCGTTCTACTGTCAGTATCTGATTACAGTGTTGGTCCATCTGAAATTAATAATTCTGAACAACATTGTTTTGCTATTCATTTTGTCTTTCACTTTGAGGAAAGTTGTTACAGGGTTGCAGCCAACTCAGATATTTATTTCTTTCCTTTGAGAGGTGAGGAGGAAAAACATGAAGAACAAGACAGTGAACAGAAAAAGAGAAACATGTTGGCATCTTCATTGATTTCCTGGTAAGATTGATTCAGCAGCAGCCAACAGCAACATCATTCCCCCAGGGCTGCAAGAGTGCCTTGCCTCTCTTTGCTTTGCATCACGTAGATGCCCAGATGTTGCACCAAAGATCATATGAACAACTACCCAAACAAATACCCAACCTTTCATTTACACAGCTGGAACATAAATGTCAACACCTGCTCTCCCCTAGTCTGGCAGCCAGAAAAATGTCCTAGCTAAACCCGTGCTTGCCACTCTTTCCACAGTTCCTACCAATTCCCTATCTTTTTCATTATCACTGATGCCTACTCTTGTGTAATTTGTTTTAAAACAGCTAAGCAGCTGTGTTTTGCAGAAGGCACTTTACAAACTGTAAAATTATAAAATACTTTTCCGGTTCATATATTGTCACATAGGTAAAACCCCAAAGTAGCACAGGACTGTTGGGATAGTCCAACTTGTTAGGACTGAGGTCTTCCATGGACAGCATCTATCTGGGCTCCATGGGCAGCCTATGACTCTGGAATTCCAGACACACACAATGGTATTTCTGACTAGTAGGGTTAGTCATAAACTGAAACATAAGTAATAAATATGCTATTATAACAGATATGTCAGATTTCTCTTATTCCCAGGCTTAGGTAATAAGGAAAGCCACTTCATTCCAAGGGAGTACATCAGGGCAACATTTGGTGTTGACTATTTACATGTAAAGAAATTACAGGATTTCCCAGTAAGAAAGATGAAAAGCTCCATCTGAAACTGGTACAAAAAGGAGTTCAGCTAGCTTTTCTGACAACATGGGGATGGTTAAACCATCTAGGGAACTTGGAAAATTATCATCTGATTTCAACTTCAGTCTTTCAGCACAAACTCAAAGGGAAATCAAGACAGGCACCAAGAAACAATTGCTTTCATCACCTGAATCCCATTCTTTTTGATCCATATGATCTGTGGTTTTCATTGCCTGAAAACATGCGTTATGAAAGATCTACAAGGAGACAGAGACAACTGCAATGTTATTGTTCTCCTAAACGTTAGCATTAAAATAAGAAGAAAGAAAAATGGTGCTAGAGACAAAGAGAAACAGTATCACCTATTTCTTTGTGTCTGAGACCCAGAAAAATACTTATCTAACATTGTCTAATTATAAAAGGTAAGCCATAAAATCAAATAGGTAAGTAAGTAAAGCATTAAGAAATAGAGGGTGGATAGTGGAATTTGAATACATGAGGTAACAGATGAGGTGGTAGAAGTACAATGTACCTTACAGAACAAATATTGAAATAGTTATCAAATGCAAAAAAGTATACATTAATGCAATTATAATAGATTAGGTTACTTAGATATACTTGATAATTGTTTGTACTTCACAATCTATTCAGTTTGTATAAACAGAAAACAAGCCCTTCAGATAGGTTGCTGTTTTCAGGTGTCAATTAAAAATGAATGCAACCAAAATCCACTCTGCAACTCCAAGTCTTTTGAAAATTGCCATTTCAATGTGAAAAGAATAAATGCTGTTGCCATTATATCAATGCCTCTGCACAAAATTTTCCCACCATTATCATGAAAGTTTTAAATGACTATCTTTGGGAAAAGAGAAGTATTTTTAAATGCAGAAAATGGACAGAGTTTTTAAGAACTAATATAAAAGCTGTATATAATAAATGTTGTGGGCTAAAATGAGCATGCAGAGCTTCCCACTGTATCTACACAACAAAGTAAATCTGCTTCTTGTATTCCTTTGAGTTTAGAAGCCTCCAAAAAATCAGATAAGATACGAGAGGAGAGGAAACCATTCCCCTACTCTTTGGCATTCTCTATCGATATAAAGGGCAGAGCAGTCAAGCTCTGCTATATATTACTCTGAAAATATCTCACAAACAGTACATAAAAGCCCCATATTTTGGTCAACTCTATTTTAGATACATACATGCAAGTACAGAATTAGACCAGTGGAAATTAACTAAAGAGTTACAGATGGCCCTGTGTATAAAGCAGTACAATACAAGAGAGACCATCTGGAAATATGTTTTGTCCTTAACCATTTTTTATTTTAAAAAAAACCTCAAACCCTCCTTTCTACTTTCCTTTTCTAGTTGCAAGTTTTCACTGTGCAATGAAATTGTGTTTGTTTTAGTTTAAAAAAAACCCCAAAATAACAAAGACGACTGGAGCTATACACCTGCTAAGTTAGGAGTTTGAAGTAGAGGTCCAGGCTAAATACTAAGGGATTCAATGCTTTAATCATCAAAATTATGTGGTGACATTTGGGACGTGTTTAGTGGGTACAGCTACAGATTGAATCCTTGCTGATTTTGCATTACAGGAAATCGGCACGTATTTAAGCAAAGGATGTGTTCATGAAATAAGTAGATAGTCTTTGAGTGAGATGTATGCAATTAGTGTTGCTGTCTTCAATGGGAACAACATTTTAATGTGAGCATTAACTCAGCTTGTAAAAATCATGTTGGCATCCACTCTGTATTGCTAAAATTCTACAGCATTTTTGCTACCAGACTCAGGAGAGAAATTGTGCAATCACACACAAATAGTTAAACACTTTTGGACTGCCACACTTATAGCTAAATGGCACTTGGTGAGTCATAGTGGGGTAAAAGCTAGGTAATGGCTAGTGAGGAGGTACCAACTCTCCTGAAACAGGGGAGACTTCAGATCCCAACACTGTCAGCCTCAAGGTGCTCTTCTTCAAAAGTGCCACATTTGCTGACTTCAACCACTTCTCACATGGATTAAGGGTCTACAGGAGCATAATATTTTCAACTAACAGTACAAACAATTTAATTAGCTCGCACTTTCAGAGGAATGCCTTGTGATGAAAAGTTATAGTATATTTTTCCTATCCTGAAGTATAGGAATAAGTCCTTTTAGTGTAAATGTCCCATTATCAACACTGTATGTGGTGTGTTTTAAATTACATTTCCAGGCTAAAATGTTACGGCCCCGGACAAATAAAACCAAAATAAATTATATCCATCTTTCTATAAATTCCGTTATAGCTTAATTGTAAGATTTTTTTTTTAAATTTGGCATCTTTTTAATATCCAAATTACTTGCATGTGCTCTTTCCCTTCTGCTCCTCCTCTCCTCCTCCTCCCCTCTCTGAGCTGAGGGAGGCTGGCAATTTGTCATTTTGATAGACAAGAAAGGGGAGACTCAGTAAGCTCTCAGGGTGTTTTGGGGTATTTTTGTTGTTTTTTTTTCCCCCCTGAGTTAACAACTAACAGTACTACACATGTAACACTAAAATCATATACTGAATTTTTCTTACGGCCTTCTGCATTACACTTACATTCACATTTATCCATCACATATAACGTGGAGCAAGGCTACAGTGTATTCTGTAACAACAAAAAGGGTTTTTTCCTCACATGGGACAAACAGGGCAGCATTAACAGCATTTGTTGTTTTTCATGAGACACACACACTGCTAGTGTATCAGGTCAAGTGCTCTGTAACCTGCTTATCAGCAGTTACCACTAGATACAGTTTAAGGGAACAATTCAAAAATGGGTTTGATTGATTGCAACAAACTGGCAGTGTAATTGCACTCAAGCCATTAGAAATCCAATTGAACTCTGATCGAGTACTTCATTACTCCTGCTCTTTTCACAAGGGCACACCATTCCAAGTAATATTTAATATGTTATAAAAGGTTAGGTTTGAAAAATTAGCATTACAAATGTCACATTTACTTCCAGCTGGAAATGTGCAACAATGTGTGACAATACTGAATAAAATGTTGAAACATGTTTTCCTTTTGTTTTACTTTACTCATTTTTGTAATACAACACTGGTTACTGGAAAATGCCTTACAGCTTTATTCAAAACACATGTTCAAAGATCTGAATGAAAAAGGCTTTGACTCTCTCTGGAACATCTAACCGATATATCATTTGTGTGCTTCAAATTTTTTTCTTACTGTCAAGAACACTTTTATGTCTTTAAGATTTATTTAAACTAGTTTATTATATAATGAAGCTTGTCAGATCATAAGAACAAAGTCAAACAATATGCAGAATATCAAAGTATAACATTTAACATATAGATTTAAGTATACATATCAAGTACAATGCAATCAAGCAGGGTTTAATCTGAAAATGCAAATGGTTCAGATTATTAAAGCCACATCTGTCCTTTGAAGCATAATTTGAGCTGTTTATCAAAAAGCTATGTGTAACTATATTATTCCCTCCCACTAAACATATTTTAGCCATGGATTTCTTAGTCTGAAAACCTTTAAGTTTAATCCCAGCGCCAAAATTTCACAGCCTAAACCACAACTACAATATAAACACAAACATGAATTTGAAAATGTATATAATCACTTCTAGTCTATAATCTATTATGTTAGGATAGTCACTTTGTTTATATTAATCTCATGGTGCTAACAGACATGCATAAACTACCAATTATTAAAACTGAGTTTTCATATTTCTTTTTCTCTATTTGTAAATACACATTGCTTCATCATATCCTGCTACTGTGCAGAAGCCTGTCTGAGGCAATATAAAAGGTAAGATTGAGGTTTCTTTTGCTTTGAACAACAGTGTCGATTTTCATTCCTTGCTGCTTAAGTGGGGTACACTGCTACATCCTACATACATTTCATAATATATATTTTAATGGCTTGCCTCTTAGAGTGCCTCTGTTAAGAAGGTAGAGAATGGAAATTTCATTTTAAAATACTACTGCAAAGATCTGCATCATTTGCAAATACAAAATATTTCTTGTATTGATCAAGTTAAATGTAAAATCTTGTGAAGATCACAAAGTGATTGTCTCCACTGTAAACGGCCCATACCCGAAGATTTAAACTCCAAATTATAAATAAAATCTGCCATGCTAGCAACCCATTAAACCTGTATTAAATGCATGGGAAATAGTTATAAATGGGGATCTATACTGATGACACTCTGCACAGATCTAGCAACTGTGCATACATAATAGTAATAGTTCTCATTACATGCAAACCCACAAGTAAAACATTTGTGCTTTAAGACACATTAAAAATGCCTTCTGCACAAAAGAAGGAGTTTTTATGAGTTCCTGGAAACTGGAATGTTATATTTAGTTCTTGTGAATTTAGTAAAAAGCAACATGCTACACAACTGACACTCATTAAGACAGAGTTAATAAATTAAAACATTATGATATCTATATAGATTAAGCAAATCAACTTCTTTAACATGTTTCATTTTCATTCAAAGTCATAGACCACACATTAAAATGACACACTCTGTATTTAAGAAATGGTCACTCAGGTGCTCACCTGTCAGTACTTCTGAAAAGAGAGAGATTCTTCACTGCTTTTCTTTTTTTCTGGATCTAGCCTCACAATGATAATTTATACATCTACATCAAATATCCATAGGACACTCTAATGTGTAACAAAGTGAGAGGTATTGATTTAGTTATGAGTTATCCTCTTTCCCCAGCCCCATAGAGAACTGTGCTGTTCCCTGCAACAAAATGTTCAACTGGATGAAGTGACTGGAGTTGAGAGGGCAGGATTCCTCTTGAGGACAACGCTCCTCACCCTTCTAGAAATACTTACTTGTTTTAGGGAGAAAGAAAAGTTTGGAAGAGGAATTAAAGCAGCACTTAAAAACCATACTTCATCATATCCTTATTTGATTGGCCATTTTAAAATGTATATGTAGTCCCACTAAGTAAATGGAGCAACCTTTAAACCAGAAATCAAAAGCTATTCTTTTTCACAATGTAGACATTGTTTGGTGGAATTACACTCCAAGGATGGCTTGTTAGGTAAGTAATAGAAAAGCAAATCCAGTATTGCAGTGTCTATTTATAACACTATTTTGGGATGCTGAAAGCAACAACCAAGTTTTTAGGTGTTTTTGCAGTGTTTTGACACATTAAAAAATACGGCTGCCCAAAACAATCCCATCTAAAATATGTTATAGATAAGGAAAACAGAAGCCCACAAGAAGTTGTATAGCTATAGCCACCCACAGCCTTCAAGCCTACAGTCTTCTTATGTGTTACTGAAAACCAGGCAAGGTTCAGAGCACTCTCAGAAGGTTAACAAATCAGGCTCTTGTGGGCCCAGACGGATCACAGAGACAGTACCTTTTTAACTGTTTCTATCAGTTACATGATAATAAACTGTTCCACATGAAGATTATAAATGTTACCCTAGTGGCAGATACACAGACAAGCAGATTTGCTAGAATAAACAATGTTAGAACAAAAGGAGTTTTAGTTTGGGGAAGGAGGACAGAAAGATGAATGGAATAATCCTGCCTCAGGATTTCCTTTTTTGTAGGCTTAGATCTCAATCTGAATGTCTTTTAACACATCTTTATGCAAAAGATTCTTGGTTTTTCATTCTGGTAAGTTCCAGTACCTGCACGTTGAAATCAGAAGTGCTTATGTTCTCCACAACATTTCTCCAAACATGGAAATAAAGCATTTGATCCAGATCCAAATAAGGTTTTACACATTTAAAACAAGATTTAGTTTCTCCTGAGGTTCCTGAACCCCAAATTGTGAGCTACATTACCCCTTCTTAGCAGCCATTAACCCTGAAAACAGCTCTGGCTTTCACCTGAAAGCTCCTCAGCCACACAAAGTTTACCACTTTGACACCACCAGAGCTACCTGTGCATCAAGAGCTCCCTGTCTCCTACATAAGATCAGCAGGAATCTGGAAAATAGGCAAAACACACTAAAATGTCTCTTAAGAAAATAATCACAGCACTGAGTGCAGCAACTTTTCAGAGTAGCTGGGGACACATCCAATTTGAGACAAGTGTGGTAGCATTTTCCTCCAGCTTAGCTGTTACAACACCTGCACAAAAATAGGAGAGCTGGACTCTTAACCTAAAGCCAAGCTTTGTTGAAGCAAAGGCCATTTTTCAGTAACAAATTAAAAAAATTAAGGGACAGAAGAAGGAAGGAGCCTGACGGGATCCCAGTGCCTGGTTCCAGGGTGCTACTTCTCTGGTTTTGCTCCAGGACCTCCTTCCAACTGCTTTAACTAGCCATGTTAATCAGAAATTCTCGTCCTCATTCCCAAATGCATGGTTGCACTCTTCTTTTTGTGCCACAAACATTAAAAAAAGTTGTTTAAACAATTGGTCCCCAGACCATGCTTCCTGGATGTCACTAATAACCCTCCTCCATTCCAATAATCCTGGCTCTGGGTAAAGCCTTTTGCTGTCTCCTTTTGAGGAAGAAAATGCCATCTTTTCATTACTCATAGTAAATCCCAGAGAAAATGTACAACTTCCTTCAACATTTCAAATTATTTCTTGCACCCCAAATCAACCATAAGATCAATAATCGAACATAATGCTTTTTATCTTGCCTGTAAGTAAATTATCAAGCACACTTCATTTAGTAGTTCAGTGAGTGCTTTCCTTTGCTGACAAGGATCTAATCTTCACCTCAAGAACAGAGAAAGGTTATTCAAGCATTGAAACTGGACACAACCAGCACCCAAAAAACACCCACTCGAAGTTATCTCTTGGATAAAGAGAGACTTCCTTCCACTGAAATTCCTCGATCCCACATATCCTTCTTAATCTTTTAAAGTCAAGAACTTCAATAACTTCAGTTTACTAAGATGACACTAACACAAATGTCAGGCTCTGCCACAAATGAGAATAAACAATTAATGATGTAATTTGTCTAGTCTTCCATCGATTACGGTCAGACATAATTGAGGACAGAATTGAAAAGTCAGTTTATAGCAAGCAGATTTCTGCTTCCATAATAACAACAGGAGGGAAAAAAAGTTTTATGTATTTTAAAACAGAACTTTATCTAATTATTAAAAGGACAATGTGACATCCTATGACTGCATGCGGATGAAGCTAGTGATGCAGGAGTTCTCTCTTCCAGGTGAGTGTTGCTCTTGTTAGAGGCAAACAACCTATACAGAAAAGTTTATCTCCTCTTCTCCAAAGAACATCTAATTTTGCAGTGGATCTTAGACCTTCTGGAAAACTGCCTGCAGTTTAATTACTTGGAAAGATACAGATAAAGAGAAGCTGAATTACAGATGCAGTTATACTACAATACTGTGTCCAGGTTCCTGATAAAATACATGGCTTTGTTATACTGAAGGAGCCCATAGGGGAAAACCATAGTCCTATTAACAAAAAAATAAGCTGAAAAGCCAGACTGGACAAAAATCCAATTGTCAAGATGCAGCTGTCTACAGTGGCCCAAGTTTCTCACTTGCAGTTGCATAACAGGCTTTTTGGGTTGCAGTATTCTTGGCAGCCTGAGTAAGAACAGAGACTGTTCAAATTACACAACTACAACGTCATTAGTGGCTTCTGAGGAGTGTGCCCAGAGCTGCCCGAGTAAGTTAGCATTATACTAAAACATAAGCTGCTAGTTACAATCTTCCCTGTTGTGTACACAAGTCAGAATCCTATCGCTGTTTCTCATCCAGGGCGTACCAGCAAGCTGCAGGAGCACTGCCCCAGCACAAGGCCGCAGCCAGCCCTGTGCTTCTGTCTGCCTGCCCTGTCACTAGCATCTTTCAAGAGCTGAAAGCCTGAAAAAGCATGACTCATTCATTTTCATTTCTCATTTTTAGCAAGGTCAAGGGCCTTCTTCAGAAATCAGTATATTCAAATGTCAGTTATGCCAGAACAAATCTAGAGTCAAGTCAGTTACTCTTCCTTTTCACGGAGTAACTTACTCTCTTATCTGTGGAGTTTTTCCATCCCTCAGTGACTTTTCAGCAAGACCTCTGGCTTTGTTACTGTGCTTACCTTCTCATTTGCTACCTTCTCTTTTGTTGTAGTGATCAGCTTTACTGATCATACCCATTTACCTAAGAAATAAGACTTAGTCACTCACCTTGAAGCATGCTAAAACCATTTATTCAGACACCTACCAAGACATTATTAGAAGCACTATCAAGTAACAATTTCCTGAGCAAGGAGATGCTATTCTTTAAAGCACTCATTATTACTAACGCTAGTACACAAACCCATGAACTGCTATTTGCAGTCCTGTTTCTCTATTGTTATGTTATCATATATGTTGCATCTTTTTGTTTGTTTTTGTTTGTTTGTTTGTTTTGTTTTGTCTTGGTTTTTTTTTGTAATAAAACATCACTCTTTTCTTACACTGCAATAGGATGTGTAGGAAAGCACCTACACATTAATTCAAGTTACCAATTGCTACACGATCTACAGTATTAACTGCAGTCCCCAGCTAGAACTCTACTGGTTTTGGTACTATGCAAAAACCATCACAACACTGAATTAAAAATCTTTTGTTACCTCCTTTTTTCCCCTTTCTTTTTCTTTTTTAACTGCAGCAGCTCATCTCTAAACAGGAATTACATAATGCATGAGATCAAAATATCAAATTATTTTTAATAATGAAACTTTTACAAGCCATCTTGAGTTTTTTGTGTGTTTGGTTTTTTTTCTCAAAAAAAGTCATGCCATGCTTTTGCCTACGCATGTAGCCTTTAAAGTATCTGAGGGGTCTTAATAGCCTGAGGACGGGATTTTTTCTATTGACTTTAATCATAGTTGTACAGTATTAAAGAAAATAGAAAGTGTCTACGCTATGAAGAACACAGAGATGACAAGTGAAGTTAAACATGTAGCAGTGGTACGAGCATCTGTGAGATGTCTAACATTCCTACTGTCAGAGCACGAGCTCCCTGACTTGTCTCCTCACTGTATAAAGCTGTAATATCTGAATTCATCCCTAGTTTGGGAGTTAAGATTACCATTTCCCACTTTCCTGAAAACTAATAACTTATAAATATTCTAAAACCATCATGGAATGTTTTGATCAAGAGGATGAGATTTTCCAAAAGAGAACTTTGAAATGTCCAGTCTCATTGAATTATTTTCTGGCAGGAAGGGTTGTTGCATTCAGAAAGCCAGTCCCTTCTACAGTGTTTCAGGAACCACTCCAAACTGAATGCATTCAAAATGCCAGGATTTAATACTTACATATTAATTTTTTTCTTTTCTTCTCCTCTTCTGTTTGTTTGCTCAGAAATCTCACAGCAAATCAAATGCTTTCTATTACTCCTCTCCTATCATGTCACTAAAAATCTACATTCTAGAAAGAGAAGGCATAAGGCATTTCACTTTGACATTTGTGGTTTCTGAAATCACTGACATAAGGGAAAACATTTTCACTTAAAGTAGTAAAGATGGTAACTGACTTTTTATGCTGACCAAATGTATTATGTGCCACTCAATCACTGGTATCCATCATTCTTAATTAGCTGCTACACACTAAAATAGCTCAGTTCAGAAGTGTATTAATTACTGTTATGACTCTGCTTCCTATTATCCCAGTTGTACGGCAGCAACCATAAAAAGCCTGGCCTTTTCCAGCACAAAGGGGCAATATGTCTTATGTGTGATTCATGAAAGTTTCATTAATATTTAACTTCATGTGGTTTAGAAGAGCAGAAGGGAAAGAGCTGTTTGTTATTTCTTCACACTCAAGAGGATTTAGTTCAATTTTCAGGACAGAACAAATTGTACAGTGTGATAGGACAGAAAATCTGCTTTGTATATATCCATTCACATTGTGAGCCACGAATCAAAACAATACAAACAAAAAAAATTGTCAATCAAGACATCTTTCTTCAAAAATCAGTGCTGCCACAAAAATCTAAAGATCTAATCTAAAAAATCTAATGCAGAAGAAATCACAGAAAACATCCCTCCTCTGAACTACCATCACTTGATAGAGAACAAACATCTACCATGTACTTTTTTTAAAACTGATGTGGTACTTTTTCCCTTTTGCAGTTCAAAGGGTAAGAGTGATAATAAACCAGCATTTGCTATAATCTCTCCTGTAACACGTCATTTGAGACTGTGTATCTCACACCCGAAGTTTAGAAATATAATTTATCTGAACAAACTGGCTGCAAGCTGAAACTAGAAATAAGGATTCATGTAGTCTTTTGTTTCACAGACCTCTGGGACAAAGTGCATGACTAGCTCAAAGGAAAAACAAAAGCAGCGGAAAGATGAAATACTGAAAAGTTTAAAAAGTTCCAGAATTTGCATAGCAGCAAGAAGATCTACACATAAATTCATGAACCATTTTCCTGCATGTGTTACTAATAAAGATTTTTAACTAGTAAAGATAACTAGATTATTACTAGTAAGGATTTCTAACCTAAAAAAATCAGTGTGTTGGGATTGTCCAGGTTCAGCTCTGCTCTGCAGCTGTAGCTAGTAGAGTGGACCCTCTCCACACTCAGACTCACTTCCCAGGAGGAAAACCCATTGGCACCTACAGGCAAGCTGTGCTCTGAGTGTGTGCTGAGCATGCAAGAGAGATTTACATCCTCAAGACCAGAGGAAACCACACTCATAGGTTGTTTGGCAAGAGAGACGGGATCAAGCATCTTCGCCAGCTGTCTACTTCACAAGCTGCTTTCTTCCTAAGGACTCATCTCCATTATAGAAGATACCATGACTTTATAGAGAGACTATCAACAGTGTAATCAAAAGATTTGAATTGGCTAAGTTTGGCTTTACAATTATACAGCAGACTTACTGAAGGGAGAATAAAGTTTCAGCATATGAAACAGATGGTCACTTTGATCACAGAGTTAAGTCAATCAAAATATAGCAATGCCTTTTATACCAGTCCTGGATTATTTTTAATACTACCTCACTGAAGCACCAACGACAGCATCAATCTGTTAATATGCAATAAGATTCATCTGTCTTGTGGCCAAGAAAATTCTGGCTAGTACTATAAACAGTAGGTTATGCAAGGAATCAAGGGGCTCCCGCCTTCTGAGATGATAGATCACAGAAAAAGAAACCAAAAATCAGCATCACTTGTCCTGTAGTTTGAAGAGAGAAGAGAAACTGAGCAAAATCCTGATTTTAGTGAGACAAAGATTTCATTGTTCATTTTCAGACATGTCAAAGATCCATCAAATTTATGGCTGGAAAGGACATTTTGTACATCACAGGCCATTAAATTTCGACTTACTGCTGCTCGACTTAACCCAGTAATTTGTGTTTGGCTAACACTTTCTGTGTTGGGCTAAAATGGTCCTGTAAAATGATACCCCACCCTGATCTGGATATATCAAGAGTCTCCACTGTCAGTTTCTCCCAGCTATCCCTCTTTAACCTGAATTCGTAAGACTTCAGCTTCTAGACACTAACTTTCTCTATGCTTGGAAAAAGATTATTAGTATTTTATCCTTCATATAAGGAAATAAAATAATCTCTGAAGTTTTCTTTCTTCTACCAGTTCGAAGGGCTGAACTGTAAAATACTCACCAAATGAAGGACTGTATTGTACATCATCTCTGTTCAGGTCCTGTTTAATATGCTTTTACTACACTCTGAAGTTCAGGACTTACTTCAACAATGCAGTAGTAATTTTGCAATTATTTTGGATGCCCAGTGAAAATAGCTAATAGTTCTGGACTTTTAACTAGCATTTGTGCATTTATTCTCTAAATGTTTCTAATCAGCTGTGATTCCTCACTAATGACAACTTTTTGAGGTTTGTCAGTTAAGCAGTTCTTAATTCACTTAACTGCGTGCATTACTGGCATTTTACAAAAATTGTGAATACACAAGCTTAAGGAGTTTTCTTCTTTGATTTCTACACCTCTGTGAAAAAACTCAAGTAGGACCAAGCCTCCTTAGTGAGAAACACAATGCTCAATATGTTACCTGTGGATTGCAGTTCTCTTTAAACCACATGAGTAATGCTCAGTCAACTGGAAAACCATTCAGGTTCGTGAAATAGGGATAAACTTTATTACATCAATATACATGATACAAGGAAAAAAGGTATTCTAAATATATCTATTCTGCAATTAGTTTACTCCTGGTAAGACAAAGAGATGAAAACTGTTTTTCATCATATGTCAGGAGAAATTCTGTAATTGGTACTTGTTCTGCTACTTAGGGAAATAAATTAAATTTTCTTTAATAACTGTCCTCACCCAGGGCCTTTCTTTCTTCTAAGTTTTGAAACTTTACTCCTGTTTCAATTTTGAAATTTTAATGATAGAAATTATTCCTCAAAAGAATCCTTCTATCAAGTCTAATGGTAGCATACTGCACTTTTCAAGTTACATACTCAGAGAAATAACAAGGGAAAGAGGCAATCTTAACAGGAAACATACCTGAAATGAGCTGTATGTTAAAAGGTTGGAGGAATAATCAAATTACCAAAAATCTCTTTTGTACTAAGTGACTGGCAAATTATAATCTAGATACAGACAGATTGTCTGCTTGGCCATACATGTGTGTGCCTGTTAAGTTTTGCTATTTAATTAAGAGCTACTTTCTACTTATATGAAATAAAAAACCCCATCAAATAAAGCAGTAAATATGTTATACACTAATGGAAGTCTATTGTGTGTTTTATAAAAATTGAAAAATTACTCTTCTTCATTTATGGTTCTAAACTTCCAACTGAGGTTACAAATTTCATGATTCTGATCACAAGACAATCACAGGAGTAAATCTAAAATCAACAACTCCACCAATTCAAAATCGAAGAATCAGTATAGTATGAAATATCAAAAGAAAGATAGTAGTCCCATTTACAGGTGAAACACATTTTAGATCAAAAAAAATAGCTCATCTAGGTTAAGTTCAAAATAATAGTTGGATGTTTTCATTAAACATTCAACCTTTCCCCTTAACATTTCTAAGTATCTGATGGCAATATTCTGCTTGAATTGGAATCAATTTTCATTATTATTATTATTACTATTACTATTATTTTCTTTTCTAGATCCCTCAATGATATCCTTCAGACAACTACACATTCAGTGTATAGGTTGTTGCTGTTCTTTTTCTACAATGCATCAGTGGAAATATACTGGAGGTCTGGTAAAATAGTAGACAGCAACTTCAACCTTTACGCAAGATACTACAGACAAGGGTTTACATGAACTTGGGGCTTAATCCTGTAAACATGTTTGGTAAAGAGAAGAGTTTGCTACTTCAAGCACTTACCCTGATTTCAACATCATGACTTAAGGTCTTTGGTTGGTTAAGTCAATCCTTTAGGCACTGTTCTTTATTCTGCATTGCACAAAAATAAGGGAGTAACTATTTCAAATCCCTTACTCGCAGGGGAGTTAAAATCAGGGTAAAAGAGAAATTGGTATGAGAAATATTTTGGAGATTTTTACGCACATTATTTTGGGTGAGAAGGCAGTTACATTTTCTGAAGAGAAATCAGATGTGTCAACATATAAATCAGGATCTGTCAAGAAGAAACTGAAAGGATGAGATCTGCCATTTCCATCTCTAGCTAATGTCAGGTTCTGCAACTTCATCAGTAGGATATGTTTGGTTGTTTTAAGAAGACACAAGGAATCTTCCTCCTTGAAAATGAGTCAATCAGGAGAAGGATGTTAGTGGGTATCTCACAAGACTAGCCTTTAAAGGTCCATGAGACTGCAAGCATGTACATTTTCATCCTCATTTTCCATGTACTCCTCTTGCATGCTCGTAACACAAACACAACAAACCTGATAGCAGTTACAGTATTAGCCCTCTACGGAAAGATGCCAGAGGAAGTACATTAGGGTACTCTTGTAAGTTTAAGTCTCTCCTATCTCTGGCTTGTGCAAGAAACTGTACAATCAAAACCTTCTTCGCTAGAAGAAAGAACACATCAAAACAATAAATATAAAAGACAGTAGCAAGGAAACATTTAAGGCACCATATCTTATACAAAGCTCCCTTATGATTAACTTAGACATGCTTAGTTGCAGATGGCAAAAATGTCCCTCCACAACAAACCAGCTTACTGTGAAGGCACCAAATGCCACCCTTCACAGAATCACAGAATAACTCGAATTGGAAGGGACCCACAAGGATCATCATGTCCAACTCCCATTTAGGCACAGGACAACTCCAAGGTCACACAGGGTGACTAAGGGCATTGTCCATGTGCCTCTTAAACTCCACAAGATTTGGAGCCATGACTACCTCCCTGGGGAGCCTGTTCCAATGCCCCATCAGTCTCTGGCTAAAAAACTTCCCCCTGAGCATGTCCCTCTTCAGTCCACATTTAGGAGAAGGAGGAAGTTTTACATGGGAAATTATACATGACTTACAAACAAAACTTCTGTTGTTGGAATAAACAGCTGCTCTGCAAGACCTTCCCTAGCTCAGCCCAGGGATGCTTTGAAAAGAAGTGCAGTTGCTGCACTTGCATTGCCCTAGGTAGAGCCTGAAAATGGTTAGTGCTCCAGAAAAAGACTAAGTATCTCCACAACTAGCTTCCTTGCCAATTTCCTCTGAGGAAAAATTCCTAACAGCAGATCTAGAGATTAGTTCAATTCTGTGCATGTGAGTAAATACTATGTTTTCTGACAGCAATTCCAAGGACACCTTCTGTAGACCTCCCCCAAAATAAGAGAGGCCCTGAAAGTTTCCTTTGTTCTGTAATTCCCAGTTAAAGACATAATCTGTGTGTTACACCATAGTGATTGACACAGAGACAACTCTTACGCCACAAACTGAGATTATATCTTAAATGCTCCTAGTTACAAAAATGGAGGCCAATGATGTATTAGCAGAATTAATTCTAAATAAGTACTTCCAAAGCTTTCTGTCAGCCATTTAAAGGAATATTTTGGGGTCAGACATGACTACATTTCTTTAGCAGTCCATATCTCTTCTTTTTGTCTGTCTTCAACCTTATAATATAACAACTGACTTTTTGGAGAAGAACAGAAACAGTGCAGTAAATGGCACATTACAGTTTTGCCGATGTGGTTACTTTTAAGCTCTATGTGCATGTTTAGAATTATTCTGTTTAATGGTTTTAAGTGCATAGGGAACAAATTTTAATTTGTGACTGTAGACTAATTTATAGTTAACCCCATGGGAAGCATACCAGACAGTGCATACTTGAGATAACACCCAGTGCCCAGTCCTGAAGGTTGCAAACTAACCTCTGCAGATGCTTTTCAATGGAGATCTTATTTGGGAGATGTCAGAGAAAGGACCTAAGTACATAAACTATTGATTGCATCTTTGTACTGATCCCTCATCTCCTTTATTCAGTTATACAAGCAGCTCTGCCATCTGTGCTTGTAAGAGGTAAGTTGTCAGGCTAATATCTCAGCTAGAGCACATTCAAGTAGCTTCACTGATCTCAGCAGAGCTTCACTGTTCTGTACAATGGGCCATGAGTCTTGTGTTGGAGAGTTACACACAGAGTAGCTTACTGGCTCCTTCAGTAAGTGGACCTGCAAACCACATTGCTTTCTCATAGTTTTATGACATGATTCACACTTGATGTTTTGAGGCACTCACTTTGCAGAGCTTGGAAACTGATTTACTCACTTTGACTTAGTTTCTAATGACTTCACTAATGACTGAACCTTCAACACCTCCCTCACCCCTTCATATAGAATGTTCAGTGTTCCAGACTTGTTTCAAACTGTGAGCACAAACCCTGTTGCCAAACAGGATATGAGCAGCACTTACATGATTGCATTAATTTCAAAATTACATTCATTTTTACAAAGAGCCACATTCTGAATATCAGAAGTCAGATGGAGAAAAGAAACAAGATAGAAAGGAGTTTATTTCAAGCCACAGATGTTTAACTTTTGCCTTGCTTATATTTCATGGAGAACACGACAGGTTTGCTAGGTGCAGAGCTAAGATCAGACATGCTCTACAAGCCTTTGTAGTACAGAAGTTAGATTTTGTCGGATGAAAGAAGTCTTGCTGCTTTCAGAAACACAATAAACCCTGTAAAATTGAGTTCCATACAGCAAATTATTCCTCAGAAGGAACTTTTAATGACTTATTTCTTTCCAATGCAGTTTACAAAGGCTCAAGCCCTCCTAGTCTGCAGAGCTGCAAAGCGTGGTACTCTTGATGTTAACCAACAAGTCTTCTCACCTTCCTATCATGGTAAGGAGAAATTTCGCATAGAACTGGCTAGAATTAAAATAAAAAAACAATTTGCATGAAAGCTGTGTGAAAGGTAGCTTACAACATATCATGCTGTTTTATTCTGCTTTCTGACAGAGTCTGAGAAAAATAAATGCACATTTTTATGAATACGATCTGTGACTCACCTTAAAGTTCTTACATTTCCATTAACATGAAAAAGAGTCATGGCACAGCAAGGAGACCTAGTTTAGTGCTTTTCGTTACTTAAGAGTTTTTCACTCCCTAGTCCACAAATAATCATATAACAAAGGAATGATTGCATTGCTAAATGAACATAAAAGGATCAATTCTTAGTGTAAGTCAAGAAAGAAGAAACTAAATATAAATACTGGATTTTTCCATAAATATTATGAAATGGCCTCATTTTATCTTAAAAGTATATACTAATTATCAGAAACTGATGCATCACCTCTCTCACCCACCTTCTTTTTCTATTTAGAATAAATTTCGTAACTTTAAAAGAAAAAAAATGGTTCTTTTATCACTCAGTGCTTTTAGAATTCCAAAGCAGTATTTGAAAGTGGTACTTCTTTAATAAAGTAAAATTAATTTAATCTGAACATCCTCAGGGCAATAAGAATATTATTTTTTGTAATTGCAATCCAATTCGACTGTTTCTCATTTTAACCACCTTTAGATTTGAATTTGAAAATCTAAGCATTCCTCCTGTTTTTAAATCCATTAATTACACTGTTTAGCTATGTAGCACTACTGGCATGGAGCATCACTGTTTGTTAGATATTGAAACGGAAATAACTTCTGGTTACTGTCACTTTCATTATCCACTGTGTGGAATTCAAAGATGAATGCAGGAATTTCAGAAAGCAAATGTGACTGTTAAAAAAGGGAAGCAGAGTTTTCAAGAGAGTTTGCTGTCTCTCCAGTAGCAAGTACTGAGAAGTGCAGGAAATTTTTTTTTTTCCATTTTAGTCTTGTTAAGTAATAGCTTTAGCACAGACACTTATTCATACTCCATAGTTTTCAAATAACTATTGAAGTTCTTGTAAAGTGGACTGTAGCTTCTAAGGTGACAGTCTGAAAGAAGTAAACTCATGTCCCTGGGTACTGCAGTGTATCAGACTTTCAACCATCATCTCCAAAGCTGATGACTCCTCTTGTACGATCTAGTTTTGAACAGGGAGAGCAAAAAGGTAGAGGAGGATGACTGACAATCTGTGCCACAAGAGAGCTGTTCCACACAGTGCCACAGGAATTGCTTCTGCCTTTCATATTCAAGGTACACCTGCACATTTTTCAAGTAATGAATTAGTTCTTGTCTGCAGGCAAAGTGAAGAACTGGTATGAATCTCTAGTGTGTATGTAGGACACTGAAGTCTGATTAAGAATTTAGTTTTACAATTTATGGAACATCTCTGATGATTTCAAGACGATAGTAAGACATGTATATTATTGTTAAAGTAGTCCTGGCCATCTCAGAGAGCACAGTCAGCAGTTCTTATGGAGAGTTCTTATGGTACAGGTAGCTTTTACTTTCTATTACTTTTTTATGATACTTTCTGGCTGTTTCACTACAGTAGTGCTCATGAAAATTAAAAATGCAGTCTTCTCATTAGCTACTCAAGCCCCTAAATTAGTCTAAGATTTTTTTCTAACTCTTCCCCTGCTTGTATGTATGTCCTTTAGTCTTTTAGTTATGTCCATTTCCATAGCTATGCACAATGACTCTCCTGACTACTCATGGACTCATAGCCTGATTTCATTACCTCCTTCAGGTCCCCAAAAGGCATTGCCTGCATGACAAGACTGGTCAGTTACTGTTTCAGTGGCAGGCAGCCTGTACCAATGCACAGGAACAGCAGGACTTTCACTAGCTGCCAGAGAAGAGCACATGGCCAGCTTTAGAGGAGCTGCTCACACCATTCTTCACTATATTTGGCAGTAAACAATTCATTACAACTGTCTAATTTTATCTGATGAAGAAAGGAAACTAAAAAATCAGGATAGTTGTAATTATAATTGCATGTATTTGAAAAGATAATTGTTATTTTGAGATGGAGCATCTTCTCTGACCCCAGTACAGCCAGTTGTAACACTGCTAGCACTTGAGTACAGAATTAGAAGCCAATACAGAGACAAAGCTGTCTTTTTCAAGTCAGTGAACAGCAACAGTTGGGACTGCATCACAGTCAAGATGGTCAAAATCAGGTATCTAAAGTCATGTTCCAGCTCCCTATGTTTGCAACTATTCTTGGTCATTTGAAACTGCTACTATGCATGTTTGTTTTGGGTTATTCGGGGTTTTTTGTTTGGTTTATTTTTTTTTAAATATTTCACCATCTGTATGTCTAACTGTACCTACATTTTATCAGCTGCTTTTGAAACTTTTTCACATTTAATATTTGAGTCCAGAATAAACCACCAGCCTTATCCATCACTTACATTTACTACCATCTGTATTTGCAGTGAAATAACAAGGGTGTACTACAAAGAGAACAAAATCACTTCCACTGCCCATTCCTTAACTAGAATTAATTCCACTGATCTGCACTCAAGCATCTTGAATTAAAAGATCATAAGTATGTAAGTGGCTTTGATTTCTTCTTCTAATGACCTCCTCAATTATTTATTGTAATCACTTTCTCACATCTGTGCACATTTTTCTATTAGGCAAATATAAAATACAAAGGTCATTGCATTTTTTTTACTATTTCCAACTGCAGCAAAAATAATATTAACTCCTTATTCAAATATACATACTGGTCAGCCAAAGTGAGGCTATGCAATGCTTAGACAAACTGAACAGGCAGAACATATCTGCAACACCATTTGAGCTTTTGTAATGCTCTTTACCTACCTAATACTGAATAATCACAAGAAAGCTTCTGCATTAGTTTTTATAAGGAGTAGTTCTCCTACGAATGATTCACTCTGCTAGAGCACAGCCTGGGAGGTTCTCCCTCCATGTGCAAGGAAGTTAAAAGGACTTTATATCTTTAATAAGTGTGAATACTCCAAAAAGAACCTACTACTTTGTCCTAAAGGTCAATTGGAAGAAAGCCTTCAGTTGTATTTTCCTGCTTATATCATTTATAGACGAAAAACAGCAGCTAAAACTTTTCTATATATGTTTATTTACACTATTTGCTGTGAACAATGACAGCTACAAAGCATTTGTAGTATATGCCATCCAATATAATGCCTCTATGTACTTCTTTAGTTTCCTTTCATAAGCATTTTCTCTAATTTCATGCTATACAAGAACACATACTTATCTATGTTACAGAATGGCTCACTTCTATACTTACAGTAAAAAAAAAGTTACACTGGTAATCACATTCACATCTCTGAAATATTAATCCTTGACTGCAGTATATCTGTTCTATCACAGAAGATCTCTGAAAACCCTTACTAACTAAAGCCAGAGTTCTCACGTGTACAAAGTTAATAGAGTAAAACCAGTTCACCACAGTATTTATTATAAACAACCATCTTCTGAAGATGGTAAATCAATATCTATGTGCAAACAAAAGTGTACCATGGAAAATGTTACAGAAAAGTGAGCCCCCTTTCATTACAGAAGGTTGGAAGTTCTTCTCTATCCTCTTTCTTTTTAGTGTGGATAATTTTATTTAAAAGACCATGTGTGCTTGCATCTGCACAGAAGCTGAAAAGCAAACCATGAAGGGCTCTGGATGGAAAATTACAGGAGACTTGTTTCTAAATGAAAGGAGGAGTTATGTAACTTTAGCTCTTCTTGGAGGTATGGGATGGATAAAGAGGAGGAAGGAAGGATATGCTTATTTTCTGAAAAGCAAGGGAAAATCATAAAACTAGGGCTTGCTGCAGTTTCCTCAGTTTCAGCCTGAGTTGAAGCTTTAGCAAGAGCTAAGTACCATATACAGTGCTACTTCATTGAATAAAAAACCAAACCTTTCACTCATATCTCAGAATCAAATCAGAAGGAGTAAACCCTACTGAATTCAAATACACAACCATCCTTTCAAATACAAGAATCCCATGATGAAACACACAACCTACCACAGATGTGCACAGAAGGGCTGAGAGTTTCCTGAAGGAGGTCACTGGTGAAGAAACTCAGTGTTGAGCACCATGCTATTCTCCTAAACTGTTTGTGTGACAAAAACCACTTCTGAGATACGACATGTCCCATTAGGTACCTTGGAAGTCTAAGAAATGAGAACAAAAGCAGTGGAACATCTTGTTTCACTGTGGTTCAGAATGAGAGAGACAAAGAGAAGGGCGAGCTCTCCTGCAAAGGCTGTCATTTCCACAATCACAAGTAGTCTTTGTCTTAAATACACCATTAAGATGAAAAGACAGCTAGGAAGACACATTATTATTTCAGTCAGACTAGCCACAGGGAGAAAACCTACACTTTGCACTAGTAAAGCATTCCTTTTAAAATAAATGCATAAATGAAAGCAGAGATTATGAAGAATTCATTGCAAAGACCTTATATTGTCTGAATTGATTAACTTTCCTCAAATGAAGACTTTCATCTCCTTCAGGCAGTAAGCAAAACTAAACTTTGGTATTTCAAAGGATGACTATTGGATTATACACCATTTTCCCCAGTGGAATGCCAGATGAGTCTGCTGGTTTGTTTTTGTTTTTACCTCCCAAGTGCTTTAAAAATTAGGTAAAATTAATTTGAACTAGAGTCATTGAAATTAGACTGATTAAATACTACATTGACATTTCTATTACTTTGTTTTCTAGACTGGTTGTCTACCAACTGAAAGTCACCATCTCTAAACTGAAAAGCACTGTTGGCCAGTATCTTGAGATCAAAGTAAAGATCCAATTCTTTTCTGTGGCCTTAAATGACACCTCTCACTTCCATGCTATTCTGACCAGTATTACTCCAGTTTTCAGGAGAAAGGACTTGTTCTGCATTGATCAAGATTTCAGTTACAACAGAAAGTGATCTAGAAGTGATTCTTGGGTCAAAATACATTCCCCTCAGAAAGTTGTATATCTCTTGAGAACTTTGAAAGGATGTAGATGAGGTTCAAGCAAACCAGAAAACCTTCCTATAAACTTTACAGAGAAAGTAAGAAATAAAAACATATTTTTTGTATCTTAGAACCCTTTTTTTTTGTACTTGCATTATGTGGTAGGATTATCTTCCCCCTACCCCGGTGAAAGGATCATTTGTGTAAACTGTTGAGCTTGTGCCCTGCCACACGACCATTATATATTTCAGAGTAGCTTATAATTATACCTGGATTTATTAACGATTTATTTTGATGTGACAGATGATTACTTAGCAGTAACAAGTGCCAAGTGTGCAGAAATCTAGTGAGTAAAGCTGAATAAGGCCAGGACTGCACTGCAATTCTGAAGCTTCTCTGTTCTCAATCTTTAATTCACTGCCCGTTGGCTTGCCCAAGTGCCAACCTAAACCAAGTCCCTCCTGAAAAATGATGTTTATTTATCACCTCCTCCATTCGTTTACACCAGATGCTGTTCTATGCTGAGCAAAACTTCTTTTACCTGATGCCCTTTGCCCTTTTGTGCATATTCATCCACCTTAAAAATGCTCCTCCTTTGTCTCTGAAGAACCTGCAATCAATCAGTACATCTAGAAGGAGAAGAGGAAAACACATCTAAGAGGGGCTTAAATAGAAAAGGAAAAATGACGGACAGGAAGAGGCTCTGCAGAAAGGCTATCCTGACACACTCCAAAAGGCTCCAAAAAACAGGAGCAGGAGATAACTGTGCTCTTTGCTGAAACTTTCTTCACTGTAAAACTAGAGCTTGCTAAGAAACCATGAAGAACAACACACATGTTTCTCAGAGCCTCTAGAATAATCTCTACCATGATCTTCCCAGGATAAGTCTGCAACCATTTAAAAGTTTCTGTTACAAAACTCAGTGAGCCACAGCGAGACAGCCCCATTACCACCTGTGACGCAGGCTGCTCCATGCCACCATTCAGCGTGGCACGCATTATATTGCATGTAGTTGGCCTATCATCCACAGCCTGCTGCTGAGTTGAAAAATGCCCAATGCCAACATTTTACCATGCCAGTAGAAATACATTTCATTGGCTTGTTTCCATATTATGAAATCTCATAAAATTGTTTAAATAAAGAATTCAGGACAGTGGGGTGATTTAAAGAAGATGAGTGAATCTGCTAACATGGAAGATGAGAGGGGGAAGAACAGACTTCAGATTTTAAAAGAAAATAAATGTTTTGCTTGAAACCACTTACGTACATTTCAAGAGCTATGTTTCAGATGCAAACATCAATGTATTTTTTCCTGTTAACTGTTCACAATGATCTAAGTTTCAATACCGTATTTTCCACCATTCAAAACCTCCTTGAAAGTTAAACATAGTTAAAGATATGAAATACATACAAGTCCTTTCTATAAATGATTAGTCAAATATATTAATTTATTTCTGAAATGTATGATTAATGCATTTTTAATGCTCTTATTAGATCTCAGTTATTGACATTTTCCTTTTTTTTTATTCCTGTAACCAAACAATTATTTCTAAGGGATGGACTTTAAGTACCAACTCAAAGTTCAAGCAAGAAATTAATTTCTGATGAAGATATGCGGAAGTAAGCCTCTCTCACATTTCTCCTTGCCTGTAGCCAGCCAGCCATCAGACTTACTGTAGTTTACAACAGTCCTAACAAATACCAGTAGTTTCGCCAGTTTCTCCAGGCCTTGTTGTGTTTTAGAGCACAGGAAAATGATCCAAAATGCATGAAAGACTTGGGTTCCTCCACCCCTCTTCCTTGCACTGAAGCAGGTTCCCATGGGTTGGAGCTCTGTGCCAGAGGAGAGCGCAATTGGCTCCTTCCCTACCAAAAGGCAAAGAGCAGCATTTTGTTAAAAGGGAGTGATTTCACAGCGTAATGTCACTGGGGTAGTGTAAAGCAGCACATGTGCAAAATTAAACACCAAAACTCGGAAAAAGAAAACTCACAACATTTCACCTATCTCACACAGGAAACTTTCCCAGCCTACTCCTTGCTTGTCCAAAAAAATCCCATATTCTATCATTTCATTAACAAAGCCAAGGAGCTCACGCTGTGGCATCTCATTGGAGGGCACTGGAGTTAACAATGCGACTGTGAGCTCCAGTGGCCATGGCAACAGTAGCTAATTCTTCTTTCCAATCAGGGTGGCAATTCTCTCCCATGGTTTGAATCAGTTACAAAACAAAATACTCTCAAAGACCTTTCAGAGCCAATAGCCTTGCAGCTAATCTGCTAATAGGAAATAATCTGCAGCTAATATACACATTCCAGGGCAGCAGTGTTTTCTTAAAACTTTGTTACATGGGCCTCTTTCCAAAGAAAGCACAGTGAAGAATAGAAAACAGACATTCATTAAAAATAGTATAATACTACCTGGCCACTATTAATGCCTGAAACATGCGGCAACTTGCATGCCTCTTAAATGGTGATTTGGAGTGACAGTACCAGAGAGGCTGAATGCAATGCATTAGATCAAAAAGCTACATACAGTATTAGTTAGCAGCTAGTTCATGTGAAAAATCAGACTTGAAATGATTTCCACATTTCTCTCTTTTCATTTGGCCTTAATTAAAGGATCTGTTAACAGAAACACTGAGATAACAAGTATATGCAGTCTAGATGGATACAAGAAAACAGGTATTAATAAATCTACATTTAGAGCATATTCATCCACCTATATGGCAGGAGTTTAGATGCACGCTCTCCTGCCTGGCTTTAAACTTGAGTAAACAGCAAACAGGCAGTGGATGAGAAAGGAGTGCTGAAAAACTAGTGATAAACCTCCAATTCAGCATCAGTCATGTCAGGAATACTTGACAGAAAGGCTAATAGTTTGAATTTACTAAGGGTAGAACTGCACTTCTGAAAGCCTGAGTGTATTGGCTCTGGTGTGTCGTGGTAAAGGTGCAGGCACAAAGGCTGGGTGAGCTCCAGTCCACTTGAGACACACAAGTTGCCATCTTGTACATGTAATTAAACCAGAGATGCAGCATTACTGTTGGATTAAGGAGTGAATCACACCCCCATCCCTAGCAAGTCTAAATGCTGCCAATGGAGGTGGCTGTTACAGGTCACAAATCTCCCAGCTTCACAATTATCTTTGCTCAACACATCCAATTCAAGCCACCACATCTAGTCTAATCCACCACATCTTCGCCACCAATGTAGTCCAAGTGAAACTAAAAATCTCTCAACGCTAAGGTGTATTTATACTTTTTCTTTTTCTCCTCCAGTGGTAAAATCCAAGGAGACCTGGTCATTTCAGGCCATGCACTGGCGTCAAACAGAATTAAAAGACTGACTGCAGATTCTGGCAAAGACTGAGAAAGAAGTGACTAATAAATTGCCCAGTGCAGTACAAGTGAATGTTTCCAACTATCTACTATGATTGTAGAGGCATCTCTCTTTTGGGTTACCAAAATGTTAACTTCTGAAACTTCCATTAATCAGGGTGTCACTGCATAGATTTTCTCTTCTTCCTAAGATGACTACTTTTCACTGTAATTCTAAGCTGTAACACATGCACATTTTTTTCTGTATTTAATATAAAAGCTGTTTTCTTCTAAATGAAGAGAACAAGAATTACATCTCTCCATTATGATCTTGTTTTTATTTTACTGAAAACTGCTCAAGTACTGAAATATGAAAAGAAAGGCAACTCAATGTAATGAGCAAGCAATTTTAGCAGCAACAACACTTCAAATTTTCTATTATGAACAATTATAGCACTACTTTAGTCAGAGGCCTTTGAAAACAGTAACTCTCCCAGTACAGGAATACAAGAGAACCAGTTTAAGTAATACTCAGAGCATCACCAATGGGCAAAGACCTTTTTTTATTTCCGTGGTCACCTCTTTCACACGGAATTGCTTTTGCCTCTAACTGTCTCAAGATTTCATGTCATGTAATCTATTCCCCAGGTAAATCAGATGATTTATGAGGACCAGTGAAAATGGGTTGCTTATACATAGGTATGTGTCTAATGATTGACAGTGAGCTCCTTTTGCACTTGGGGCATTCAGAAGAGCTGCTTGCTGCATGAGTTCTCTTTGAAGTTACTACAGGAGCTCCTGCTGCACACCCTGGGGCAGAAAGTGCCCAGGACAGGATCTTGTCATAAGACAGCCTGTTTTCTTGAAACTACTTGGAATATTATCTCTGCATATCTGTAAAATCCAGCTGAAACAGGCTGAAATGCTATAAAGTTCCTGAGTAACAGCAGGAGGAGCTGAAACGACTATATGAACATATACAAACACCCTTGTCTCCATAAATGTAAGAATAGGATTGCATATAGTCTAGTTACAATGTATACAAGCCCAATGCACAGTGATAAAATTTGCTTGAACTTGCTCAGAAAAAGTGGTTTTGCTGCTGGTCTGCAGTTTATATGTGAGTATTTTGTGTTTAATAACAGCTGTTTTACACAAACTGATAAACTGCACAATACACCCCTTTTTGTTTGTTTATTTTATCCTGGTACTGAAGTTCATTCCCATTCTCTGTTAAAATAGCCTGACTCATTCTGAGCACACTCTGCAGAGAGAACAGGATTTCAATAGTGGTCAGCACTAACCTACTTGTGCTCTCTAGCCATTGGCACAGTAAGCAAATGCTCCTTGATTTTGATGGAGAAACACAAACAGGTCATTGCTGAGGGCTCTTGAAATTCCACCAGAATCTCTAAACAGATCGAACATGCTGGAGTCTCACTGCTGTTTATCCCAGACTAACCTAGAGCATGTGGTATCTGTTTATCTTGATATGTATTTGAACAAGTTGCTTGGGAGGAAATTGTGCAAACAGGCACACACACAAAAAAAAAACCCCAACACCTTTTTATCTTATTCTGACTTTCCCCCAGCTCTGGATGGTGATGGTTTGGTCCAGTAATACGCTTGCCTTCACATTTTAGTTCCTGCATCCTCTCTGTCTCAGTGAGAAAGAAAAAAAAAGGCTTCATGAGTTAATGTGTATTGCAAGTCTTTACTTGGTGAGAGTCCTGAATATTGCCCATTTCTTAAAAAAAGGAAAGAGGCAGAAAAAAGAGAGAAAATAAAACCCCAAACCGTTAAAGTTAAATGATTTTCATCACTGAAGAGTGCTTTTATTTCTCTTTAAATCAGTTTTTATAATTTGAGTTGTCATGACAACATGATGCAACACTTCACTGCCATGACAATCTGACAACTTTCAAAAACAGTAAGTGCTGTTTTTACTCTGTTTTTCAATCGCTCCCAAGGAAACAAGCTGTTATTTACTTCTGTGACAAAACTCATACGATACCATAATGGATCCAATGTCAAGAAAAATTAAAGCATAGAATGGCGAAACAGGGATGGAAAATGTGCTTTTATGTACACAATTACTCCATTAAAAGCATACATTTTTTCTGTCCTCTTATCCCGATTCACCATCATACCTCTGCTCATTTCCACCTATGAATTCACTTTCTCAACCTGACCAGAACTAGTCTTCCATTATTCACAAGATCATTATTGACTCAAAAATGGCTTGCTTACTTAGTAGCAGTTTTATTTGATGTTTTTATGCTTGATTGTGCATATTTGCATAGTACACAACAAACTAAAATAAATGAAATCTCAGTGTGATAATGAGTTAACTCCATTGGAGCAATGTATTTGTAAATCCCATCCATTTCTGTGAGACTTCTGCCTAAATTCAACGGGGACAATAAACCCAGTGACTAACTCTCTTGCAGACAGAGCCAGGAAATGTTTCCAGACACTAGAGCTTGGTTTATCTATATTAGTCAGCTGTGGGAAAAAAAATCACTGGGATGACACCTATTCTGTCTAGCAATAATTCTCAGGAGCTACTATGGACCACACCTGACTGCTGCCAAGACCCTCCACCGACTGCAGAAGCACCTGAGCCTGGACCCAGCCAGAGGGGCAGTGAGGAATCAGGGAGACTTTCAGCCTGACACCACATGGCAATGGTCTCGAACATCAGTGATCGCTTTCTCAAACAAAAGGTAGTGCTGGAGCAAAGGAGCATTAGAAATTTTAGTTGCATTAAATACATATATATATATATATGTTTTTGTATATATAATTGACATATATATAAAAAAAAATCAGTATTTTTGTTAGCAAATGGACATCTATTTTGCAGCATCAATATCTAACAAAAGAAAAAGAGTAATTCTAGAGGGGAAAAAAATAAGCACACTCTCATTTCATGCACTCTTGCTACCCTATTCAGTAGCTTAGTGACTATTATTTACCCATGTCAGGCTTAGATAAAAATAAGCTAAATGAGTTTTCAGTGCTTCACCTTCTTTTCTCTGAGAGGCCAAAACTTAATTTTCAACCTGCTTAGAAGACAGGAGTTCACTAAAATAAACAAAGCACAGAACAGTTAAAAGCTAGCCCCATCCTAGAAGATCTCTTCCAGTTCTTGCTTTTCTATAAGGGAATCTTCACACTGACTTCAGTATAACCTAAACCAGAGAATAACTATGTTGCACATAAGCTCTTAATTTAAAAAAAAACAAAAAACACCAAAAACAACAAAAGAAAACATACACATACATAAAAAAAACATCAACAAAAAAAACCAAACCAAAAATCAAAACCCCAAACAAAAGAAGACCCACTTCTGCCTCCAAAATCCCACAGTTCCCATTCCACATCTTTATATGTCTCTATTTATTTCAAGTTCCTGCTGACAGGAACAGATATAGCCTTTTGTTTCCATTGGTACCTCATTAGCAAAACAAGGTTGCCAAAAGCCAAAATGGTTTGAGATGTTGTTTTAAAATAGTTGCCTATGAACTGACTTCTGTTTATGTTTATCAGTCAAAATATGCTTGTGCATTTTGTCCCATAGGCTGTTCTTCTCCTGACAGGTAGCACCTCATCAAAATCATGACACTTTCTGCTCTATACACTTCAGAACTTATAATACATTAGGAGTTGTTCCAAATCACAAGCTTAGGTACTGCCAGAAGAGGGAGAGGATGCAAAACTCATTGCAGAGATGCAAAGGAAAGTGGGGACTTTGAAAAATCATCAGGTTTCTGCATGGCATAACAGTGACTCCACTCAGAAATTTATACACTGGGAACTTGTATTTTGTCCCCCATGCAGACAGTGGAAGTACTCATAGGCACCATCCAGACAGTAATTTGAACTGGTTGGCCAAAGTATGGGTGATAAATCATCATTTAACATGGCCTATGGAACCAAGACAAAGAGTGGAGAAGACAAGTTGTGTGATGACACTTCATTAGTAGCAGATAAATTGGTATGATCTAGGTATATTTTCAGACATTTGATTATCAATATGCAGTTTCAGTAATGGTGTGTTACTGACCTCAGACTGCTTCAGTGGTGAATCCTGACTTCTCTTTCTCATGAAATGTTTTTTAACCACTTAAAGGAAGAACCGGGAGATTGTCTTTTAATTCAACTCTCAAGAAATGACCCAGAACAGAGAAACTTGGGTGGTAATATATAATGAACTGGGACACCCTTGTGTGATTTTAATCTCAGTTGTGTCATGGATCTGTTTCCTGTTGACGTCATAACAGGGAGCTGCACGATGTACCAGATAAATTTGTGAACAGCATGACCATGATGTAGAAAAAGCAACAGTGAAACATGGATTAAGCACAGGAAAATCTGTAATGGTTGAAGGATGCTCCAGAAAAATGTGGGCAAGTGATTCACTGGTTTCAGCCACCTCTTCAGCTCTTGTCCTTTCAGAGCCTGTTGCTTTGGAAAATAGTTTACCCATGCTTCTATCCTCAGACTCATTCTTATTTAGTTCATTTTGACAAAAATATTTACTTCAAAATCAAGTGAACATAGGTAGCTCTCAGGGAAACTTCACAAGATAAACTGTAAGTTAACAAACTTTATCTTTCCTCAGATGGATTGTATGAATATGCTTAGATGCCATTAATATGCACAAATTTACTTGTCCTTTGCTCATTTTTAAAGCAAAATATAGATAAAAATTCAGCATATTTTTGGGAGAAATCATGTTAAAGAAGCACCCAGCATAATTTAGACACTACTATAATTTAAATATTAAGGATCTAAAAATGACATTATCATGTATTATCATTCAATGAATTACCATTACTCAGAATGGCATATATTCATTTTCTCTCCTATCAAATTTGTTTTGTTTGCAGTAATGGATCCACAACTTTACCTGTCTTTCTGAAGTATCTGTGCCATGACATAAACATGATTCATGCTTCAAGAAAGAACAGGAATAGCAAGAATGGCAAAATAACAAAACAATAATCAGTTTACCCATTTACAAATAAAAATGCAGACTTCAAAAAAATGGTTTTTTTATAACACTTGTACTGTATTTGATACTTCTTAATGGGTCCATTAATATTACAGTGACACAATACTAGTGACCTAAAATGATGTTGAGTGTCACTTTTACAGTTGTAATAAGAACAATGTGTAAAAATATGCAAAGCTAATTCTTGGTCTCTGAAAGTTAAAATCTTTTAAAAAGCTTTTGTTGTTTTGTAGAAGAGTAACACCGTTAAATACCAACATGAGAGATATTGCATACTAAATGCCTCCTTATAAATTTTAATATCTGCATACACACAACTCATCCACAGTTCCTCTCTGCTTAGTATTACAGGTATGATGCCACTTCTCTAAGGGTTTTGCCCTTAGCTTAGAGAAGCTTACAGAAGCTTTTCCTTTGGTTGTATTCTGTATTTGTTTGAGACTCCATTAGAGTCATGCTGTTATAAACGTAGTTTGAGATGAAGTTAAAAAAGAAGGCATGGTATTAGCACTAATACACCACTAGGATATCTTGAGTCTATTTTCCTTGTTTTTAAAGCAAAAAGTTTGAAGTGGCTAGAACTTGTATCAAACATTACATCTGACGGCATTTACTGAGACAGTTTTCTGAGGCGCTACTGCATAGACTGTGAACACTTGGGAATGCAAACGCTTTTTTCTAATGTGCAACTCATAGCATAGAGAGGAACATGTGCTTAAAGGAAACTATGGTAAAATAAATAAATAAATATTAATCATCATAATCATCAATCTTCCAGTAGTTTCCCACAGAATTTGCTGAAGTGGTAAAGACAGACTGCTGCTGACCTGTTTAAGGATTTCCTTCTTCTTAAACTGAAAGTCACTTAAAGAAATTGTTGTATAAACCTACTGTGTCAAATGTAATCAAGTTGATTGGTAAATATTAGCATGTTTTTCTATCACTGGAATTTGCAGCAGCAGCAAATATGTAGGATACATGACATGGGGAAAAAAAAAGGTTTGGCTGAAGTTGCTTGAATAATTTCTTTCTCCATTATCCCAAACCATGAGTGCCAGGCTTAATCACTCCTGAGATTTAAGGGAAATCCTCACCTCCCATCGAAAACTTTGTGTGTTGCTGGATCTGTGTTCTAACTTATTTCCACATCGAAGAAGCAATGCACTAAAGTCCTCCATCCTTGGAGAATACTTATAACTAGCCAGCATAGACAAAATCGCTCAAGGACTACATCCTGGATGGAGCAATCTTATGCAGTAGACTTTGTTTCAGGAATAAAAAGACTTATCCCTACATATTTGCTCTCACTTTTACCAGGACAGTCTCTCACTGATCACTGAAAAATTGTCTGGATGGTAAGGACTTGTATTAGCGATGGAGCTTAGTTCAATCCACTGCCCCCAAAATTGGCCTGCCTAATGCCTGAGAACAGAACATAAAACAAAATGTAGCACCTTACCTAGGTGCCCCTGAGCTGTTCTGAAAATTTGGCCTTGATCCTAGCCTGTTGAACTCTACTCTGATTTTCAGAGAAAGAAAGTGTACCATGAATAGGCATTCATACATCCAAAACCTACTTGCCACTTGTACAACTACCTCCTCTTGCACTTTTCTCAACAGCAGCCACTTTCTGCTCCTTTTGCAAATTTGCATGTCATTTAAGGCTGACCTACAACTAAGCAAAACAACACAGATTGGGAGCAAAATTTTATCTGAAGAAGCACAAAAGAAAACAGCTTTTTTCAGTCATTTGTTTTCAACCGCCCATTTTTCCATCCAGCTGCAATTCCAGCACTTCAGTGCTATTCATATGCTGACATTCCTGCAGGAAAGACAAGGAATTGCTAAGCTGCCTCCCCATCTGCTTTGCTAGGAAATACAGCGTTGCATTTACAGCTTGTCAGTCCCTGCTTTCCTGAGGTGCAGTCATGTGGCACACCCATTTGTACAGCATATATATGTCCCTATTCCCTAGACCAGTGTCAGAGCACTTCAATGTGTGTGTGTGTGTGTGTGTGCGTGCGCAGAGGGTGTGCAAAGGGGTCATTACCGTTCCCCACTGCCGCTCAAATTAACTAATGCCATTACCTGCTGAAATGTCACATAATTTCAAAATCAATACTCCAAGCCCTGTGTCACGCCCAAACATTACTTCAGTTAAGCACTTATCATTATGTGAGCTTGAAAGTTAGGTCTCTCCTGAGGGAACGTTCCTTGATATTAGCCAAACCATCAGACTAACAAACACTTTACATAGTTTTTAACATATGGATTACATTTGAACTGACAATGCCTTTTCCTCTGGACTGATACCCTACCGCCTCTGTACATGGTTATGCTTATGAGGCTCTTTTAAGCATTGCTGCCCTGAAATAAACTCCTACTATTCCTACAGGATTTCACACCAGCCAATTTAAATATTTTAATAATGAGTAAAAAGTTTAAAATTAAGATAAAATATTGTGTCAACCCACAGACACAGTGCTGACAGTTCAAAAAGAAAATGCTTTCTTTGCAGCATCCATCAGCACATCTGCAACCATACACTGTGTTACATGTCTGGATTGCTCAGGATTCCCCATCTTCCTCTCCCGGCTCTCCAAACCAAACTGTTCAGCAGATGAACAGACCAAAGAGACAGGCTGAGAGCAACATGTGCTGCTGAAGGGCCTGCTGGAGGTAGAAAAGCAGTGGCCTTGCTCATAGAGGTGATACTCTGGTGGTGCCCACCATGGTCCCTGCCAGCAGCTTTCTGAATTGCTCCAGTGAGAGCCCAGAGCTCATTCTCTCAGCTGGGCCAATGCCAAAAGCAATGCCACAGCTTTCCAAAGATGGCATCCTCCTTGGAGCACCGCCTCCCAAGGGAATGAGAGCCACTTTGGCACACAGGGGCATGGTCTACACCCTCTTTGTGCTTACATGGGGATTACAGAAACAAAGTATCAGCTGGAAAAAAGCAGGAGGAGCCAGCAGGGTGCACAGCCCAGGGCTGTCCACATTGCACAGGCTGCAGCTCAAGCATGGCAAGCAGCACCTGATCCCTGCTCTGTTTGCACGCTGTAACAAGGACATCTGCAAAACAGCTTAAGAAAGTTACTCCTGACCTCCACACATCCATGACCTGAACCATCCATGACTGTGTAAGGCTTCTCCTAGTCCTGGGGACACAGTGCTGGTACATACAAGCTACATGGGTGACTGGCATTCATCCAGGAGGGCATTTCCGAGAGCCCTGGTGTGGCTACCTTGCTTCTGCGGAAAACACATGGCACCACTGGCTGATGTTAAATCTCCAAACTTTCTCCTGTTGTTTTTGAGCTTTTTCTCAGTAAAGATAAAAAACAGGCTAAAAAAGTCTCCCAACATCCACCACGTCCTGGCAGAAGGAAATGCTTCAGATTTCACGGTGATTTGGGTTTCTGAGTGCCAGTCACTGTTTCTGGTTTGGCTTTTTTTTTTGTTCCTATTTAATTGCTATCTGAAAATGAGAAACTTAGCAACATATTGTGTAGCCGATTTAGCTGATAATGCCTTCTTTTAAAGTTCATTTCCTGCTTAAGGATAGCATGGTAACAAAATGAGGTGTGTTTACTCTGTTAAGGCAAGACACTGCACTAAACCAAAGCAATAAAAAAATGAATGCTGGAAAGCGAAAAAAGGAAACTAACAGCAAGCTGATGCTTGGTTTTATCTTCCTGTGCCTCCCTTTTTTGTATAGTCTCTTATTAACTGAAATAAATTCAGCTGTTCACAGAAATCAGAAAGTTATATGAAAAGGGAGAAATTAACTAAAACTAGTTGATAGCATTATTTTTTCCTCTTTTTTTGTTATTGTTTTTGGGGTCTCTTTTGTTTTGTTTTGGTTGGATTCTATTGCGAGGGGCTTTAGCCAAGGAGAATGAGAACAAAATACAGAATTGTATTTAATAAGAAACATAACATTAACAGTTTTTAATACAAAAGGCAAATTATAAGTGAAAAAAAAAAGTAATCATTCCCTCTCTGTGCAGTTACGTAGCCTGCTTCAGTGAATGCTGCCATGTCTTATAGCTCAATTCTGTAAACATTTTCTGTGCTGATAGAGAAGGGTGCACTTTGCATTCCTTTCTCAATATGGTAAAGCTGTAACTTATACCTCTGACTTATCACAGCATTGGGAAACACATGTTTTCCCCTTATTTGGTAGCACAGAGCATCTGGAAAGGAAAAGGGGCATACTTCACGGCACCAACTGCAAGCAACTATCACAACAGACCTGCCTACAAAAGCTGCCACACTACCTAGTTTGAGCAGGATACAAAGCAAAGATGCTGACATGCCTATGGCTGTAGAGTATCTGAAACTCTTCAAATATATACAGGAAAAGGTCCAAGAGAGGATGGAGGGACTTGCACACAGCACTCAGCAGAAAGCTTAGGGTTCATCTGCCTGCTTTGCTGCTGACTTTCTGATGAGCCAGTGCTCAGTATGCCAGTTCTCTCAGCAGGCCATAACATACTAAAATAAATGGTCAATTTACATGGGAAAAGCTAACACCACATCATGCTGCCTTCACCAGAACACTGAAAGTCATCAAGTTGCAGTGCACTCTTACCACAGTCCTTCCTAGGAAGCACAGAGATGGCAAGACAGAGAAGAGGGAAGGGATATGCTATTTTTTCCAGTATAGAGGATAGAGTTGTAAGGGTGAACTTAAAGCTCAAAATTGTGTCAGAAATACTCAGCTCTGAACAAGAGCAAGAACCTCTGAGGTTTGGCTGCTCTGAGCAGCTCTGTCCATCTTCTTGTCTGAAAGCACATGAGCTCTTACCCTGTCCATGTGCTGCAGCAGAAGCAACCTTCCTCTAGAACATCAAATGCCCTTCTCAAATTGGATTTCAGATTCTAAGATACAGCATGAAAGATAATGATTGAGTAGGAAGAGCAAGCATTTAGAAGGAAAACCTCTAATACACAAAGTAAAAGGAACAAGTGTTTACTCCCCCCCCCCCCCAAAAAAAAAAAATTCGACCACAGCTCCTAGAGGGATCCCCAATTGCTGCACTAGAGCTGAAGTCCCACAAAGCGTGGGGACTGATAAACAAATATGTCGAAGCTGCTAAGTGCTTCCTCCTGCACATGCAAGCAGCTGAGTGCTGGGGCTGCTGCTGCTGCAGGTGATGATAGCTTGTGGCATCAGCTCATTTGGAAACTCCTGTTGAGAGTGGTGCCAGGAATGAAATGTGTCCCAAGGTCTAGCTCACACCCTAGTAGCAGGGAGATGATCCTTCCTTCTGACTGCAGCCATTAGCATCTGATCACTATATTTGCAGTTTTTTCCAAAATCACCTTAGTATCCTATGTTTTCTTTGTATCCACTAGCAGCTCTGGTCACACACATGGAGGGAGGAGAAAAAAAAAAAAATAGGCTAAAGTTGAACTCCAAGGAGGAGACAACAGGTATCTGGTAGAAAAGATGCCATTATGATCCCCTGTGGATAACCTTCAGATGGACACATATCCCTTGCACAGCAGTCAGTGTAGTGCTACCACTAATACTGTAAAATAACCACTCACTATCTTGTCAGAAGGAGCTGGCGGGAACCTTCTTGTAAGAACATGTTTTGGAGGTGGAGAGCTCCCACAGTCATCCTCATGGTGGTAACATTTTGCAAAATAGGCTCTAATTTGTTGTTAAAAAAATTATCAAAAAGTGGAGTTACAAATTCAGTTCATTCCTGTCCTCTTGGACAGCTGCGAAGAACTTTGCAGACACCTGGTTTCTCCATGCAACTCAAGAATGAGGTACTTTTCATCTCATTTTCTGAACAGAAAATTAAAATAAAGGGCTAAGTGACTTTCTCAAGGACACAGGTCCAAGGAGTGTCAGGCTCCAGAAGTGAAATTCCTTAGAAAGTTACTTTACAAAAAGTCACTGCTTCCCCTTCCTCTCCACACCCCAAAGATTTTGGATATCATGCATTTAGAAACACAGTCATAGTTCTCTGGGTTTTTTTGTTTTCTCTCTCTCACTACATACATGCACACACACACCATTTCCCATCATTTATCAATTACATCAATCTCATTTCTTCAGATATTTACTTGCTGAAAGAGTGTTTTAAGGAAAGAAAAACAAAACCAAACAAAAATGCCTTTATGGGTACTTCTGAAGAAAACAATTACACAGAGGGTTATCTGGCAGAGGCAAGACAGAATGTGACAACCAAGGGAGAGCATTCAAGAATCTCAGAGGATGAAGCAATTCCTACTGTTTTGAACTGCACACATGAACCCAGAGTTGGACAGTAAATTGTCCCTGGGAGAAGCTGCAGTAGGACATACAGCACAGCAATACCACTGATAATGATGTCACTGTCACACTGTTTCTGGTGAGCTTTACCACAGGAAGTAGCTATAAAGAGTATATAAAGTCATAGCAGCTACGATCTTGGAGAAGCCTTGGGGAATATGATGAAAATAAATATCCCCCCTGCCACAGAGAAGCCTCATCATACTGTTAACAGCTCTGATTGTGTAACTGAGTCTGCTCTGAAGCTTACTTATACTCCCCTGTAACTGAATCCGGGTTTACATCCATACACCTAAATCACTGGGGATTCATATAATCTCCTGTCTTTGATATCTGAACCAGCTATCTTTAAAAAGACATGTTCCAGTGCAATCAGAGTGTAGCAGCTTGATTCAGGATTTACTGTATGGAAATCCTGTACACATCAAACTAGTCTAAGTGATCACAGCAGAATCTTCTCAATTCAGACACCCAGGAATAGATTTTTCTATCCTTAAAATGCTAAAGCAACAACTATGAAAACATTCTAACTGTTCTAAAATGGGATATCTCATTCAATCCTTGTTAGAGTTGTTTTGCTTACAATCCCATTATATATTGCCATTTGCCAGCATTAGTGAGGTGGTCAGTACACACAAAAAAAAAAGAAACAGAGGCATGAAAATCCCACATGAAAATACATTTTCTTGATTGAAAACAAGTCAAAGAAAATATCAACCACAGCCTCGGCATGTCCACATATTGAAATACCCCTTCAAAGAAACAAATTGATAATTACAAACAACACATCAGCAACATAAACATTACAAAGAATATAAAGCCTGTCTTTTAGTCTTTATCACAAACCATATGAATTGAATACTCAGAAGACAGAGGAAAAGAGGGTTTAGTGATTCATTATCAAATACCATCATAGCACAGAAAGCCTGATTCTTACATTACCTCAGGGAAGCAAGAGTTTTTAAGGGTTGATGTTATTCTTCTAATATGGTTAGTACAATACAGGGCCTTGGTTTGTCCTTTTCTAGGCAGGCTGATATTAGCCACATAGCACACACATTCACAGAAATGTTCTACTCTCCCACTAACTGAATTTTATGCCAGTTAGATGTTATTAATAATACTCTCAAAACAGATAACAGTAATTGAAGGAAAAATAGCAGACATAAGAAGGATTTCTTCAGTACATGAATTTCTCCAGTAGGATAACAAGTGCCATGGTTTTACACCTAGATTTTAATTTAGGAAGTACATAGAAAAACATTTTCAGGCAAATTCATGTATCTTTATGCACATACAGCAGAGATTTATTTTAGAAAAAAACACCATAGGAATGCAGTAAGTACAGCTGGCACAACCTGCGTTTTAGTTATGATAAAGTATGTTTTCTATGCAAAAATCCCTGATAATGTTGTGATCATTTTTCCCAGAACGGATGAATCATAGATGTTAGAGATTAGCAGGGCAAGTCAGATCACCAACACCTACCAGCTTTCTTCATACCAAACAGTTACTTCTACGGCACAGGCCCATGAAACACATGAATCACAGGTGATGCCCATTCACAGAAGCAAAACAAACATCCCTGTCACTCTGTGCCACCCTGTTTGATCTCACTGGAACTTAAAAGCAATGCAAGGTCAGGCAGGGGCAAGAGCTGGCCAGAAGGATCACCATGCAATGCTGAGACACCCAGCAGGATATGGCATTAGAGGTATGCTAAGTTTCTTTGCCTGCTTTCTGATTTCACACGACTGAAATCACAGCCAATTCAGCAGAAATAGATGATGTCCTAGGTCAGCACTAAACCAGAGCCCCAGCATGGTATCAGGGGCCACTCATCTGCTGGATGTCTCACTCATGGTTTGAGTCAGGAAAATTTTCCACCAGCTGTGATCATTAAAGATTCCTCAAGCTTGTGCTAGGAGAAGGTTAACCCTCCTGACTTGACCAGGTAATTACTTTTTGCCTATTTAATTTCCACCTGGAGTTTCAGTTTCCTTACTTTCTAGTCCAAATTACTTTGTGTTCCTAAAGGGCACTATAAGTCACAATTTCTGGAAGCAATCCCTAAAGAAAACGACAGACCCTTTGGGAGTGTATGGTAGTGAATTAGTAAGCAATTAAAAGTGACTCACGTCAGAATACAGAAATCATTCTTGGGAACACATAATACAAAATCCTGATTATTCCCAGGGATCATAAAAGCAATCTGAAATGTATGATGAATGAAGGAAGCACCATGTGAATGCCAGAAGATCAAGAGTGAGGAAATGATAAATTCTCCTTTTCTGTGCAGCAATTCAGAACCACTGTAGTTTCACTGGAATCGGTTGCTTTACATTCATTTCACTCCGGGCAAGACAGAGAAACTTTCAGGTCTCACCAGCCTCACCAGCCTCACCATCACCCTTTCCTCCAGCCAAAATACAAAGAAAACACTTCCTAGAAAAAGTACAGTATGTTCAATGACAGCCCCCCTGCAACTCTATGAGTAAATGCTGTAATACTTTGTGCAAATATCTTTTTAATGTTTGATCCAATCCTTTTTTTTTACCGTAAATCTGAAATTCACAGAAACACCAAGGTGAAATTTATTTTATTTTAATGTAGTATTGGGAGTTTATTTCCCTTTTTTGTCCAAAATGATTTGAAAATGAGGGCAGATTCGGTCAAAAGACTGTTGAGCCATGGCAAGCCTTGTCTGAACTGTAAGTCTAGTCTGAAACCTAAAGCCAGGCTGTGTTTGTCCCAGCTCTCATCCAGAGGTGTTACACAACTTGAAAACCCTTACAACATCTGGGCAATTTCTACTCCATTGTTTGTGCTACTCTCCAATAAACAAGAACTCAAGTGCAGGTATCTACTTACTGTTTTGAGATACCACTCCTACAGAAGGGGAGAAACTTCAGCCAAAAAAAAAAAAGAGAAGCTGAACTCATTTCCATTTGTAAAGAACTGCTTTACTGTCTGTCTGCAAATAAATCTCCTTAGTAAATAGCTCCAAGGTTGAACCAGAGAATATTGTATGGATCAAAGAATTCATGTCTTCCTGTGTAAAGTGAACAGGCCACAAGCTCACTTGTTTGTCTAAAACAATTATGGCTGGTATGAAAAGGAGGGGGCAGGGACAAATGAGCTGCAGCTGATTTTACTTTACAAAATATTTTGGGAGAGGGGGTTCAAATTAATAACTGGTCAGGCCCCAAAACAGTCTAATCTTTGTCAATTGGTGCCAAATTATGCAAGGTGCTGCCAATTCTGGTTGTCTAACAAATCAGTACCAGTGTACATTACTTCTAGGTTGAAGCCTGATTGATTCTGGTCATTATTTGGGCTGATCTCATTTGTACACATGGAATCAATATGCAGTCCAGATGTTCATTTGCAGTGAACCACCGAGTGAAACTACTCATCTACACGCAACTTTTATCCTGTAGCACAGCACCACAGCCCCACCACTTCTCCTCACCAACCCAAGGATTCCTCCAGTACAAAAACCTATAAAACATTCTGCTAATAGTTCTGTCAACTGAATGACTTTTACAGTACTATATAAAGCTGATAGATAATGCATGCCAGTCCTAATTTAAGATAGACTTTTCTTTTGGGATTTCAACCATTGAACAAGCAAACAGATTGAGCAGTAACATTTATTACTATGCATAAATCATTTCCCTGCAACTACTACAGGTCTTGCCTGAAGGCAAAACTTCTGAGTAGCCCATGAATCCTAATATACTGGATAAATTACAAAATTGTATTGTCAGTCAGCCATTTGCTTATCAGAAGGAAATTAATAAACCTTTTCAAAAGTAATTCTGACAACCTTCCCCCACCCACATGTAGTCTTTAGAAACATGTACCAGCAACATTTTCCCAAGAAAAAAGTTTCAATTAATTTTTAAAGCATGTATTTTCTCTGTGTTACTTTTAAGTGAAACCACTCATTAATTCAGCATGAACATAAGGCTAATTATATTCGAATACACCAATACTGAAGTATAGCCACAATTCTAAATTACACAATTGTTGCATCTGACATAAGCCTGTGTAGAAAGGCCTTATGAACCCCCATGTCACAGCAATATAAGTGACAGGAACTTAGAGAGAATGCCCTGAATCAGATATTCAGGCAGATGAAGGTCCTGCTATAAAGTATATTGCAAAAGATTCTTCAAGTGTGTAAATAGAATTGGTAAAGGATAATCTGGTGCTTGATTTTTACAATGATTATGAGACTAGTGCACAAAGAAGTAACATTAAAATACTTTTTCTAGTGAAATCTAATGTGCGGTAGTTTTTAATTCTCCCTTACAAATGAACTGCAGATGAAACAACTACTCTAAATAGTGAATCATTCTTTAAAATCGCTTAATCATTCTGTAACTAACTTAAAAGCCAAATTCAAGAAAAAGAACTTGGAAAGTAACACTAATCCCGTCTTTACAAGCGATCAATAAAATGATTGCCACTGTCTCTTCTTTATGCTTTCTAGGGAAATAGATCTATGTTTTAACTACCTTACTTGGACTTCTCTTGCCCTCTTTTTTTTTTTTTTAACCAAAAAACCCAGTCTTTCCTCATGATGATGATTCCACCCTTCAAGATCCATCTGTTTCCTCTGGCTCCTCTGCCATTTTGGCCTCAGTGGAGTCCTTTTAATTCCATTTAGACTTATCCTGGATTGTATGAGCCTATTCCCAAGGATGTCTGGTTTTCATCAGGTAATGACCATTAATACTGGCTGCATTTCCTTCTAAATCTTGTTGAATGGCATAAGAAACAGAAGCTCTATGTCTTTTCTTCTATGCCCTATTGTTTTGGAAATCAGGATTTTTTCTGGACTTGGACTGAAGATTGGTTCATCTAGAGGCACAGGGATGGTCCTCAGACCAGAGAATCCTTTCTCTTCCTCCCCATATTCTGTTGTTTATAACTGTTGATCTTGCCTCTGCTGTTGTCATGCACATTTCATTCACATTGCTCCAGATCATTTCCCAGTATTTGTATTTGCATCTGTAGCTGCTCCTTGCATCGCTTACAGCAACATAGGAAAGCACAGCTTATGGTACTACCACAGGTCCTCCTTCGGGCCCTGCAAACCCAACTTCAAAGAGTCTGTAACTTAAGTAACATTTATAGGCTTCCAGTTCTGTAGTGAGAACTAAAGCCTTGCTAAGGTGAACTTTATTTTATGTGATCCGGTAACAGTTAATAGAGGAAACATAATAGCAGAACACACTCTAGGAAATGCAATTTCACTGTCTATAACTTACCTGTGCATGTGTACAGGTATATGCTGAAGCACTAAATTTATCTTTCAGTGTAGCCAAGAATGATTTTAATGTCTTAAATAACATGACTCCTTTTGCTAAATAATGCTATAATGATATAGAGAAAAATCCTGAAATTGATGATCTAAGTTGAAAAAGTTAATATTGCAGTTCTACTCAGTGCTTCATCTGCAGCTGATTTGCAGAAGTACACAACCTAAACCCCAATTTGCACAACACAAAGAATGACAATAATTTATTTTATGCTATAGTTCAACAATGGTTTAAAAGCTTTGGAAAGTACAGATCATAATAACGGGTTTGGTCCACACAGAAATTTCAAGAGGGTAAATTCTGCTCATTTGGCACAGTTTTTTAGTGTCACTACAGTTACATTACCTTGCCATGGTTACCAAACAACCTTAAATCCCCTTAATATTTTATCTAAGCTGCAGTCTTTAAACCCTCTCACGGGGCTGCACGGCTTCCTTGGGGTTACAGCAGGTTTTGTTTGCCATTGGGACCACGGTGCCAACAGTGGCAGGGCAGAGGCCTGACCCCCCTCCAACCTTCTCTTTCTCACCATTTTTGTACCAAAAGGAGAAAAAACCCTCACGGTTTCTGTTTGCCACTAACTGTTGCTAGAGTTCAGATATCTGTGTTTGCATGCTACTGCAGAGATAACTCCTCTTTGTGTGTTCCTGATTTTCATAAGCACTCAGTATCTCAAAATCATAGAATCATGAAATCATCCAGGTTGAAAAAGACCTTTAAGATCATCAAATCCAACTGCCGACCATACACCACCAAGCCCACTAACCCATCTCATGAAATGCCACATCTACACATGTTTTGAACATCTCCAGGGATGGTGATTCCTCCACTTCCCTGGGCATCCTGTTCCAATGCCTAACCACTCTTTCAATGAAGAATTTTTTTTCCTGATATCCAACCTAAACCTCCCCTTGTGCAACTTGAGGCCATTTCCTCTTGTCCTATCATTAGTCATCTGGGAGAAGAGACTGATTCCCATCTTGCTACACCCTCTCATGTAGGATATAATCAAGGCAATTTCAGGTGGTTAACTTTAACTAGAGCACAGGTCTTATGAGGATTGGCTGAGAGAACTGGGATTGTTTAGCTCGAGAAAAAAGGAAGCTCAGAGGAAACCTTATCACTCTCTACAATGACTTGAAAGGACAATGTAGTGAGGTGGAGGTTGATTTCTTCTCCCAAGTAAAAAGCTGTAAGACAAGAGGAAATGGCCTCAAGTTGCATCAGGGGAGGTTTAGATTGCATATAAGGAAAAATTCCTTCACTGAATGGGTTGTCAAGCATTGGAAGAGGCTGCCCAAGGAAGAGGTGGAGTCACCATACCTGGCAGTATTTAAAAGACCTTAAATGACACTTAGGGGCATGGTTTAGTGGTAGACCTCACAGTGCTAGGTTAACAGTTGGTCTAAATGATCACAAAGGTCTCTTCCAAGCTAAACAATTTTGAGTCTGTGACTTGATCATGAATAATCCATACATACCAAGAACCGAAGACAATTTCTTTACTTTTTCCAACAAATACAATAACCTTCAAATTTGTGAACAATTTCCTCTACAATGTTCACTGTTCTTCTTACAAAAAAAATAGCTGAGTAGCTCCGAAATTCAAGTTCTTGCATCAGCAGTGTGTGATTAGACTGTACTACTGTATTACTAAATAAGTAAGCTTCCATTATTTTTATTATTCTGAGGCAGACAATAAAGATCTTCATCTACTTTTAATGAAGTGCAGAAAATATGTAAAACCGTGTCTTCTCAGGCAAATTGTTTGAGAAAAAGGAATGAAGATTTGTATCTGTGCACATTATCCTCTCCTCCTTTTTTTTTCTGCTTTGATGCCTTAATGTAGCTCTATAGGTTCTTATCTTGACATGCAAGACTAAAGAGTTAAGCAAATATAATTCTCTGAGGTCTCCACTTGCATTGACAACCACGGGTGGATTACAGAAAAGCCTGAATTGGGGCCCATTCATTACAGGGGAAAAAAGGGTCTTGCTGCAAGAAAGAGGGAAACAATCTTCCTAATGTATTTGTATCTGTATCAACAAATCTAATGACTAAATCCTTTGTTGGATTTTAGGGTGCTTTTGTGGCCACGACTATCAATAGAGTTATAAAGAACAGAGATTGAAGCCAGTGAGTGAAGCTCATTTAACTAAAAGGACAGTCAAATATTTGATACAAATTTTATCACCTCTTCCTTCAACCTCTGCTGGATTTTGTACTAAGTGAAGATGGAAGTGTGATCATCAGATTTTAATACACAGACCTTCTAGTCAAATATCAACCTATTAAGGAAAATTAAATAATAAACAGGGCCCAGAAGATTCTTTGCACCTTAGGTTTTTTTTCCTTGTTATTACACAAATGGATCTTGCCCTCTTTTCAGATAAAAAAAGAGCATTTCCGGAACACCATCTGACCTTCTTCAGTCACTCTGTACCTCAGGCTTTTCTCCACCACTGAGTAATCTGCTGTTTCTAAGACATAAATTGTACTCCAACAGTTTCCTGGGAGTTAGTCCCTTGGGTTCAACGAAGTACTTCCAGTTTCTTCAGATAACAGCATCCCCAGATGTCAACTTCTTACTGGAAGAAGGGCTTTTATTAGGTTTCAATTTCCCTTTTATTAAGTCACACACTGAAATCTAACCTTGACTCTACTCAGTTTATTCCACATCCACTGCTTAGGGCTTCCTCTGCCACTCATTCACTCAACTGAACTTGCTCTACTGCTGTCATTTGTTCATTTGTTCACCTTCACAGGATTGGATTTTTTTTATTTTTTTTATTCCACCTGAGCCAAAGATTTTTCAGGAAGCTTTCTGTCTTTTTTTTAATGTCAAGGTTATCAGAAATGCAGTTTCAGACCTTGAAGTTATGATGCTTTGTTATATGGCAGAGTTAAACTCATGATTCTGCAACTAGCGACAGCCAAGCAGAAGCAAACCTTCCTTGAGTACTAAACTGGCTTTCCCTAGATTTAATGCAGAGCCACAAAGTTTCTATAATAGTTGCCCCCTCTAGCTCAGTTTTTCTCCTTCTGTGTGGTAGCTCAATGAATATGACATTCTTAGCTTTGATAAATTCACAACTAACTTCTTAATTTTTAATTAGATTGTTATGTAGAAGCACTTAATGTATTTCTGTAAGTGACACTTATGTTGGCAGATTTAAAAAGTGTCTGATATGAAGTCAAAGTTTAATTAGCTTTCACTGCGAATAAAAGACATATTCACTTACAATTTGCTTAGAAAGCCATACACTGCACAATCATTATTTTTCCAAAGGTGAAGCTACTACTGTTTTAATATGGGATTTTTTTCTCATATACTTCATACAAAAGTAAATAATTTCTCATGCCTTTGAGCTCATTACAAATCAAAGTCCTATATTCAATGTTAATGGAAAGTGTATACAAAATTTCTAAAGCAAATTTCTCATGTGAAAGTCAACAGTCACTGGAACGTATTTGCCATCAGCTTGTGGCCTCTCGAGCATAGCACATGATAGGCCATCTCTGAAGGAATAGGTTGTAATAACAGAAGGCTTTGAATGTACTTTTCTTAATTGTTTTCTATATTAAGATAATATGATTTAATACCTGTAATTGCCATAGGTAGTCAACAGGAAACGTGTGGAAGCAGGGTACATCAATCCAAACTGCGGTGTTTCTCCTATTTCTATTTAATATGGGTAATGACATTGACAACATGGAAATGGGATGTAACAAATTCTCTGGGAATAGAAAGTTAGATGACTTTGTAATATGTATGATTCCTTAACCCTGCATTTAGCATATATAACTGATTTCTTTTGGAAAAGTACATATACACACAGAAGTCTTATTGCAGGTTCAGTTGTGCAACTACAATTTTGCATGAACTGAACTTCTCTGGAAGTACTCAGCTGGTTTATGAACTAAGATTAAAATCTGATCCATAGACAGTTTCACTGCAGCTTTTCTAAAGCATATAATGACACAGAAACACAACTACTCTCATGTATATAAAACTCATACACTCATCTTTAACATCCATTACTCTAAGTTCACTCCTCCTCTTAGATGGCAAGAATATAATTGTAAAGTCTGTGTCTTTGTATTTTCTGCAGTAGAAATACAATGAATTCTGATTCTGTTTCCTCTGGGCATTTCTACAAAGTACAATTGGACCTCTACACTCACTTTAGTAACAGACTTACTATTTTGTGTTTTAAAATCAAATTTAATATTCTTACTAAGCCTAGAGGTTTTTTTTGTTTGGGTTGGGTTTTTTGTTTGGTTGGGGTTTTTTGGGTTTTTTTGCTTAATAACTGAAGGACTATCTTTCCCCTTGCACTGATATATTAAATTCAATGCTCTTCAAAGCAGAAGAACTTAACAGAAAAAACCTCCACAAAATAATGGAAAAAATCACAATGACTCTCTGTCAGCAAACTTTACCTATCAATCTTAGTATCATAATCCACTACTAAGTTTACAGCTACCTTAAAAATTAACACTGTTAAGGTAAATACAATTTGCATAAACCCTGCATTTCCAAAGCTTTAGTATTATTATATGAATGACATTTTAATGAGTACAGAGTAATGTCCCATTGAACATCTATCTGTATTCTTACTCATTTTTCTGCAGCCTTCCGCTATTTACCTATGAGGTCAGACTTTACTTGAAAGGTACATTAATTACGATTAACAGATAATATAACAAATGGCTCAGGGAGTGTTAGAGGATCTAATAAGCCGAACAGTTGCTTATTATCATAAATACCACACTCTGCTATAGTGCCTATGACTCTGACACTGGTTATGTATCTAGTTACACTGTATTAGCCCTTTATAACAACTGATGTCCTCTAGATAGAACAGGAGACCATATAATGATTTCAGAACAGGGCTCTCAAAACGACAGAAACCACGTTATGCAAAAAATAATTATACAAAACCATCCAATATTCTTGAAGCTTTCTTTTCAAAGAATTCTAAAATCTGGCAAGTGATGGAAGTATCCACCTTATGAGGACAGCTACTCAGCCACACATCACTCTGTCAGGAGAACAAAATGGCATATTTCTTAAATAAAGGCTGATTTGCACATACCATGCAAAACAAAGCAGCAGTGTAATTAAAGTTGGGACAGAGCTGCAGGTCCTGTTCTGAGAACCGGTTCCAGAAAAGGAGGGAAGCATGGATCAAATAGTTAATTTTAGTGAAGACGACACTCAAAATCCTTAGATCTTGGAGGCTTTTAAAAATGAGTTTGTAGCAAATAATATGATATCAAGAAGTATTTTTTTCTTCTACTCTTGATTTTTTTCAACTCCTAACACGAACAATTTAAATACCCCCAACTACACTGAAACTAGCACTCAACATTTGATACTGATACAGTAGCACTATATTTCCCACTTTTTCAAGAATACAGAATAGGCATAATTTGCTCTGTTTAAGCTCACTTAACCCTTCACAATATAAACCACGATCCAGATGCTGTGATGGACTAACTCTGTAACTTCGCAGCCTCAAGTGTTACTATTTACATAATTTAGTTTTCTGATAATATTTTTAATATTTTATATTAATTATATTATATTAATTAATAGATATTAAAATATATTTATAATATTTTTTTCAGAAAATCATTTAGGAATCAATTCAGAAAAAAATAAACTCTTTCTCTTTTAGCTACTTTACCAGAAAATTATTCTAAATGCTCTAATACTGTCTCCAGGTAAAATTTTCTCACTTCCATTACCACGAGGGCCATAAAGCTGGACCCAGCACCTGCAGAAAGCTCTCATTAACTTTTTGGCCTCAGTCCACTTTGTTATCAGGGTCTGATTCCTCAACAGCCCTGGTTAAATATAGATAAATTTTGTGTATAACTGTGAAACTGATCAGGGATTATTGTAATAGTAATGTTGCAAATCTGCCTGACAGAAACAACTGGTAAATTCTATCATTTGTCTCTAGAACAAGCCTATTGTAAATTCATAGTTTTACTTAGTTTTAATAACCAGAATAAGGCAAAATGAAATTTTCAAAGACTTGGGGTATTTTGCATACTAACATAGATTAACCTTCAAGATTCTAATTACCATTTTAGACAGATATTCTTAGCTGCTGTCTTAGGTCAGCAAGTATTTTGAGTAAATGGAAAGCTCTGCATTACACATGCCATGGACAGAAGCAGCAGAAATTTATGTATTCTCTTTAAAAAAAATAAATTAAAACATCCTCTGCACCTTAATGGCAATGGAGTGTTTTCTTCTGTGGAAAAGGGCAAGCTGCTTAAATCTCTCCTCACATTTCATACTCCCTTTCATCATTATTTCTCTTGGACTCTCAAGTTTTCATTACCATGATATAAATGTAAATGAAAGGAACACTTTTAAAAAGACTTTTTTCCCCGAGGTTTTGGAGGGTTTTTTTTCTTTATTTTTTGTATTTTTTTCAGAAGCGAGCCAAGGATCCCAATTAGTGACATCTACTGGTAGTACTAATACTGTAATCAGATAACAAACTTTGCTATCAAAGATCTTTACAAGGGCTTCAATTTATCTGTGAGTAGGTCAGCTCAGCAGTGACATACTCTCTAATTCACTCCATTTCTCTCATCCTCTCTCCCGAAGAGGCAGATACTGCACTAGTCTTGGTATGCAGCGATAAAAAAAATACCTCTTCTTCTGACTGCAATGAAGGACAGAAGTGGATCATTCTGCACAGTACAGCTAGGGCTTCACACAGTCCAACAGTTGTTTATTATCGTTACTATTATTAATATACGCTTTCTCCTAAATACAACCTTAGCATCATTTGAACGCTGCTAAGTTGAAATGCCTAGCAGGCATGAGAAGTCACAGTACTTCAAACCTGCAGAAGATCAGTGCTTCAGAGGGAGGTGATGTAAATGGTTGAAAAGCAATGCAAAATATATTCCATTATTTGTATCATTTACCTCATTGCAGGGAAACCTGTAATCAGTTTGAAGAAGTGATAGGTGCTGTCGCACCCAGCAATAACACTGTATGCAAGCCAAGTTCAAAGCAACATGGAAACTTAAAAGCATCAGCTCTCCGACACAACCAAACCTAACCTTTGTTGATACAGAGTATTTTCCTTGGGTGTTTCATGATAAGCCATGGTTTACATAGTCATCTATTATGGTCATACTTATTTCCCATTTTCGACATACTCTAGTCTGGTAGACACTGATATTTAAACCAGTGCACCCTTGCCAAATAGAGCTGCTGTGTTATCTTCATAACACACTAAAAAGCATATCTGCTCTGTTCCAAAGAATGCCTTGTAGACAACTGGGTCAAAAAGCAGAAATTGTTTTGCAGTAATTTAATGGCTATTGTTAGCAGCCAGAATTAAGAAACACCACACTTGCTTTGATTGAATAAGGAAGATGAGCATAAAATTTGATTCAACTGCTAAAGATGCCAAGGAGAATCTTCTAAGGATTACAGTGAGAGATGGATAAGGCCAAACTGAAGAGTCAAAATCAGGAGTAAATGCAGGTGGGGGGAAGGAATGCTTTGATGGAAAGGATGTGCCATAATCCCTCCTTCCAACTAACAATAGTCTGTTTAAGATGGCAACTTCTTTAGGTGACTTCGGTTGCAAGGAGCCTCATAAATGCTTCTGCATTTATTTTCAGACCAATCATAACTGAAGCCTTTTACCCACAGCTGCAGACAGTAAATATAAGAAATTTCATTCTTAAAATGTTTTTTGTAGGAGAAAACTTTTCTCTCAGTACTAAATGTGACAATAGTGTTTAACAAACAACTTAAGATCTAAATGCTGTGTAATCACAAGATGTTTAATACAAAGAATACAGTAAACCCATTTCAGTGCAGAAGCTGGAATTAAAAATGTGTTTCAGTCACACTGCCTGCAAAGCAGTAATGCCAAGCTGCCTTTTGCCATTATTTCCTTTCAAATCATGGTCAAAGATATCAGCATTCTCTAATGAACCTCCCCCCATATTCCTAAAAAATACACAAGTTTCTCCTTTTATCCTATCTGCCCTACATGTGTATCTGTTAGCACTCTTCAGGCTACAGAATATCATTTATCTTACCAATTGCTCTATGTTACATTTTTCAGAAAAGAGTGAAAATGTAAGTTGATCCTGTAACTGAAAGACCAGTCTAGGTACTGCTAGAGACACAGTGTCAACACAAAAGCCCTGAAACAAAGAGGAAGCCCTGCAAAGTCTGGATGTGACTTAATCAGTGATAAAAACATGCTGGCGTTTCTTGTATTTAGAAGTTGCACGGGGAAGTACGTCTAAATCATCTATAGTAGATGTAGGAAACACAGAGTGCTATTAACTTATTTTAACAGTATTAACGTCCTGACTTATGTACCATTCCTAATCCTTGCAGCCTCTGAACCACATGTACTTGCCGTCTTTTTTTCAGTGAAATTAAGCATGAAAATAATTCCTACCCCAAAAATCTGAGGAAAAAAAGCAAAAGAGAAAATGACAGAAAAAAAGCAGAAGACAGAAAGGCAACAAGACATCTGCAAAATAATCACGTAGAAACTATGTAAATCCAAATTAATAACCAGGACAGCTTAGAAAGTGTCATCTAACTGCTAGAAACAAACAAATGTACCTGGGATGTGAGTCAGGCTGTGTCATGTAGGTACTTATCCCTTATTATTTGATTTGTAGTAGCAAGTAATGAAGCCAAGCATGCATTTAGACAGTTTAAAGCAGATGGACAGCATACTCTGGAAAACAAGTTAATGACAGAAGCAGGTATATCTGCATAACTCAGTAGCCAAAATGACCTCAGCAATTAGAAACATTTACAGATACTGCATGTTCACATTTGGATCCTGTCCATGTAAATACTCAACAATACATATATTGATCCTATGCATAGTTTGTCTCTGAGAAAATGTTTGCTTTTTTTCAGGAAGTAGATTAATAAGGTAGATAAGGTTGTAGTTGCATGATTATGAAACTACAACTACCTTCTGCCCTTTTTTTTTTTTAATAAAAAAGTTGTCGAACACCATTAGGGCAAATCTACCTCATCCCACTGCCAGTGAAAAGGCCACTGCCCACAGCTAAGCTAATGCACTCTAACCACACTCAGGAGACATTGATAACTCTGCTTTACAACCCAACCACACTGCTCCATATAGCAGCAGATCAGAGAAGGGTAACAAGGGAAGGCTAGTTTGTTTGCTTTGGTCTTCCCTATGGAATAAGATAGCATTCTCCCATCAGAGCTTAGAAAAGCCACTGTCCAAAATCACACAAACTTCTCATCACACTTGAGCCCAATGGGAGAGTCTCAAAGGCAAGTAAAGAGAATGGATATACCTGTGTTTTACTCTTCTTTACAACATTATTGTTTCATATTCAAGCACTTACACAAGCTGTTGATTACCACCTGGAAGGCCTACAAGCGTGTTAGCCCTGATGCATGAACAGAGACCAAGCTGAGACAAAGAAAAACCTGTAATCCTTTATTGACTCTATGGATACACAGAAGAGCTGACAGAGAAGCAACAGTTGTCCTACACCCAAGTCTAAACCCAAGTGTAAACCACTGAGGTGATAAAAAAAATTGTAGCTGCAGATGAAGCAGGAAATTTTGTATCAGTTAAAACAAGAAATATCAGAAGTAACTGGAAGCTCAAATTCTTGCTGGTATAATATGAAACAGATCATAAACTCAAGGCATAAAAATCACTAAATATAATAAAATCAGTTATTAATGATATGAAAGTATTACTTTCTTAGACGTATTGCATAATCAATGTACTCTTGGACAGTCACACACTAATCTCCATGGCTCACAGTTATAATTAACCCTATCAATAAATAAGAACAAACAAAATGCCTATATCTCAATTTTTAAAAATTACTTACACAAGCCCATAAAGCACATATATTATCACACCAATAAGTTCATATTTCCTGAAGCTAATTCACAAAAGATGTTTAATCATCTCTAGAGTCAAGTTTGGAATCAGAAAGAGAAAAAAAATAGGTGTTCTGAAGATCTCTTCTGTAAATTTAAGCAAAACTTAATTACAAAGAAGCATTTTTTTGTTTCTGTACTACTAGCCTTCTGTTAATATCTCCATGAGGCTTCTAATCTACCAATTCCCTTGCTCTGGATACAGAAGTGGTCTCCAGGAGAGTAAGGTTTTGCTAGCAGCCTCTTCCTGAATGATAAACAGCATTTATACAACATCCCCTGATGTGCCTGCTCCCTTCTTCACGATTGTGCTCGCTGCTGAGCAGCATTGCCATGGGTGTGCTGCTCTGCAGCCAGACAACAAACTCCACTCATGGACCATGCAGATGAAATTACTCTTGGTTTCAGGTTCTGAAAGGTGTTTCTTCACCTCTGGAGTGTGTGCGGATACCAGAACTTCTGTCCTCTACCCCATTTAACCCAGCCAGAAAACTATGGTGGAAAAAAACATGCTCCTTCTCTATGTTGCTTCCATTAGAGCAGCTACTGAAACTGAGACTCCTCATAACTTACTTTCAAGTGCATATCCCTTGGTATCTGTTGTACTTTCCAAGATTGTATTATTGTAGAAGGTGCCAAGTGACTGCACTGCTTATTTACCAGAGGGATGTCTCATTGTTTCTATTAATAATGTATTAAACAAGCGAGCGCTGAACATTTTTGAAAAGTCAAGAGCTCTATTTGTTTGTCAGTTTATTGTTTCAGAAACAGGAGTTGCTACACAGACAGACAATTTCATATGTCTCAAAAGGAAGACATTAAGGTGCACAAACTACAAAAAGAGAGGGGCAAAAACATTTCTTTTAGTTGCTAGACATGCCATAGACCTGTTATCTGCCTATATATGGATGACCATGTTTTAAAAGCTGGGTTTGCTTTTGGATTCTCCCATTTGGTCACAATGTTCACAGCTTTAAGGCCAGTTCTTCAGAACAGATAAATGCCCTCAACTTCATCTGAAGCTACTAGGAGCTCTAAATTCTCACTTTTCCAGAAAAATCAATCCAAACCAAAAGTAAAGAATACTCTCAAATACAAAAGCCACAGGCTAGGAAAAAAATCTCAGCCTGTGGTTATTTCTTTATTCTGAAGTGGAGATCAGTTTTTCTAGGTTTCTGAGGCTCTTGGCTGAGATATTCCTGAGCAAGACAGAACATAAACACAGACCACGAAAATGGACCATGCTCTGTTTACTTCTTCTCCTGTGAGTCAATGCTACAGATGAAGCAGGGCAGCATTCAGCTCCCAGCACCATGTGAGCAGCAGCTGGGAAACAGCAAAGGAACTCTGTATTCGCTGTCTTAATGCAATCATATCAAAATGTGTTGAGTGATTTCTTCCACCCCTATCCCCAACATCATTTCTCAGTGTCCCAAGGAATCACAGATGGCAGACTAGAAAGTACAGTCTGGTCATGTAGCCCATCCTGTTGTGGCAATACAGCATTTTCCTTTACAGTAACCTCTTGATGGTATTTGCAGTTAAGTTCACTTTTAAATACCTTTACTTATTCCTCTGTGAAAGTGAAAAGTAAAATCAGGTTTGCTACGTACATGTAGAAATATTCCTTCTATATTTATTTATGACATGCCCTTGTATTAGGCATCAGAACAATAAAGAGGAGGAAATAGGTTCTGAAAACATTTGGGACAGTTTTCTAGAATATTATTACAATTAATTCTACAAAATCCATCTGCCACACCAAGGGCTTGTGTTACCAGGAAATCATTTGTAAAAGGTTTAGAGGGAGAAAGAAATTATAATATCCCTTTCCTCTCTTTCTCACACTTCTCAACCTGCCTTTCACAAAAAATAAAGTTACGTGAGTTTTTCCATGCAGCCAGCTTACCATGGGTTTTATGTGAAGTATTGTGCAGATTTAGAGGAAATGCTAGACACTACTAAACCAAAATGAGTTTTTTCCATTTGAATGATGCAATAGTCAGTTCTATGCCTCTTATAGCTTGCCATAAGAGACAAAAACCTCTCTATTTCCTGCTCTAAACCTAAATCATGGAAATCCAAAGCAACAATTTCTCTGTGCCTCAGCTTCTTGTAATTTGGAAGCAGAACAGAATGCACAGAGACCCCTCTTCCTAAGCTCTAGAAAACAGTTGATGGACAAATATGTTAGCATGGGTCTCAAGTAAATGGATGAGTGGAAAGAGAATGCATAAATGCAGGATAAATCCCAAATATCTATGATAATACACTTGCTTCTACTTTTTAATTTGCACATATTGTTTCTTTCTACATCTCCACCTTTTGTTGATCATGGCTGCCTGACAAACACTGAGAACCTATGCTTTCCCCTCTGTAGTCAGTGCATATCATCTACCCCAGAATGGGACCATCTTCTAAAGATGCCTACCCTTATCTATTTATCATCAAAAGGACCTATTTAACTCATTGAAAATAGACTTCCACATTATTACCAAGCAAGATAAATTCCATCCTGAAGTGTTTTACCTGTGTCACAAGAAAATTTCAATGCAGTTGTGTATACCAACCTTAAAGGTCCTCTTTAAATCTTTGTCACAGGCACAGTCTGAAAATCACTTGGGGNAAATCTTTGTCATCTGTACTGTTTTAATGACAAAGATCATGCAAAGCAGCTCCTCACTGCACCTACCTTAAATCTTCTTGCTCTAGCTTCAGTACTTTTACGCACTGTTGATGTGGAGGTGAGAAAACTGAAGACTCACATACATTTGTTATTGTCATGAAGAAGATAGGTTAGCAATGGAAAAAACTTGCTTATAAGAAAGTCAAGTAGTATGCATCATACCTGAAATGTGTCAAAATGTCAGACATAAGCATTATGGAAGTCATAATCAGACCTACAAATTAATGCTTATTTAGGTACTAGCAAAAAACCTAGTAAAGGCAGAATTATGGCAATTCTCATATGTTTAAATAAGGATTATTTATATTTCTAAGTAGTAAGTAAAGACAAGAGACTTTTTTCAGTCTATTATCTAAAAAGTATTTCACATATCTAAGGATTTTCTCAATTTTATGATACAGAAGTTCCTACCAGAAATGAAAAATTGCTCTCTCTGAAGTCTCATCACAGCAGAAACTTCATAGTGAGCCAAATGAAAACATTCTTAACTCTAGATAATTACACAAAATTCAGGTTTCTAAACATTTTCTTTAAAACTCAATTTAGCCAGAGCTTCTGAAATGCCAGTGACCTTACACATGCTCCTAAATGTATGTGCAAAAATCAGCACAATCAGATCTAATTACAGCAGAAAGAAATTATGCAAGAAAATCAGAGCTACTTCATCACACTCCCTTCCAATTGAAACCTGGCCAGAAACAGCAAAACCAGTAACATTCCTGAATGGTCAGTCCAAGCAGGTTTCCATCATCTGGGCAAAATCAGTAACTTGGTGCTAAATTTATTAGCATGAAATTTTACAATGAACACCACAAAGCTGAGAATGACATCATTGTTCAGCAGAACCAAGAGTGCTCCAGAAATGGCAGAACAAAATCAAGTGACTTTTTAGCAGTTTATATTGCAGAGATCAAACATGACCATGATTTTTGATGGCTTTAGCTGAACACTTGCAACCATCCCCAGCCAATGGAAAGAGCTTCACTTCCTGCTCCTTTGCAACATCTGAAGTCCCTGTGAGAATTAACAGGACATCAAGATAAACAAACTATACCCTGACCTGACAAAAATATCAGAGAAATTATGAAATACTGACCCAATTGTCAGCAGAGAGCATAGGTACTTGTCAGCATGACTAACAGGAAAGTCAGAGATTAGGAAGACTACAAAGCAGACTTTTTTCTGGCTTTTTTCTTGTTTCTTTTACCTCTTCAAATCTAAAAAGAAGAACTTCTGTGTACGTTCCTTACATTTCAGACCCTGTAGGGCCATTTTGGGATGTACCATTGCAGACAGTATGTCTGGCAGGAACACATCTGTGACCAGGTGCCCATTAAATCATTTCCTGAGCTGTTTTAGACCTCTTCTGAGGGAAGTTTGGTAGCATGCCAGTTCTGGTCTAAAATCTGCAAAGAACCACTGATTAATTGGGGTTTTACTGTTTCACTGTTGTAAGGAACTGCACTCCTTTCACATACTTAGGGGGCAGCTTGTGTGGTTTCATTGTCAATTGCAGTAAACTTACCCCTATGTCTATATATATTTTAAATTAAATGAAGTAACTAATAAACTGCAAAAATACTGTTTCAGCAGTATTTTGTACTGATTCCTGATGGCAACCATACTTTGCATTCACTGCCTTATCTGATGTGCTACGCAACATCTCTTTAAGCAACAGGAGTCTCACAAATTCAATGCTGAATTTCATCAACATTTATGGTTTCCTCTTTACATCTTCTTGAGTAATATTTTGCTATTTTTTCCACTGCATTTTAATCACATTTTTACTACAGGTAGGTGACTAAATAAGGGGATGTCAAAATACTCAGTAGGCTCCACTGGAGTAAAGTAATCAGATATAAACTCAGAAGCATATTTAAGTCTATACTACAGCCCAAAGCGTGGGTAGTGTCAGTATGGCCCATGCTGACATACATGGGTAAGCTTTAAATTTACAGGCTGGAGAATTGAGGCCCAAGAAAGGTGGCTGCAGCACAACAGACTTCACCCAGAAGGAGCAAGCCTGCCCACAGCTCAGGGTACTAATCTGTCAAAGCCATCCCAGGCCAACCAGACAAGAGCAACATTGCTAACAGGTACATGGCTAGTTTTGTACAGGGACATGTGAGATGCAGCCAGACCTTTATGGCTGATGAATAAACTTACAATTTAGAAAATGAAAATGTATTACTTCAGTGGCACAGACATGCAGATCTCCTCTGTACTTCAAAAATCTACCCTTTAATTCCAATATTATCTGTCAAAACTTGACATTTGCTTTCAATTAAGAAACATGTATTAGATATACTCAGTGGTCAGCAATTAGTTAGAGACTGAAGAAACAGCTGGTGGACATCTTGGAAAGGGAGACCCTGACTTCTAACCTCAAGGGAGATGGAAGCCAGAAAACTCCTAGCAATCTGAGCATCCAGCTCCTGCAATCAAGCTATTTTTATACATCATCAAAAAGTGACTACAAAGATGTGGTAAATGTCACACCAGTGACTCCACTGTGACTCTAAAAGGCCTCAGAGCCAAAGACACACAAGCTGATGACTTTAGCTCCCCTATGTGACCAGAACTTATCATGGCAGCATGACTGAGCAGTCACTGGAAATCCCTCAGTACAATGGTTAGCAAATGAAGTATTGATCAACGTAACACTTGCACATGGACTTTTTTCAAGGGTCCAGAATGCAAGACAAAATAATCTCTCTTAACAGGAACACTATCAAAAGCTCTGACTTGCCTTGTTATGCAATGTGTGCCACTCATTTGAAGCTTAAAAATTCTTCCAGTATTAGAACAGAGCTCACCACATTCTTGCAGCACAGTTCTGCTCTCAAACAATGGCTGCCAAGAGTTCTACATATATATAGTATCTATTCCAAAACTGAAGGCATTCCACAGGCTATATAGCATTCTCCCAACAACTTATCAGGTATTGTCTTGGAGAAGGGCTGGTAGAAGAAGGTAGCACCTACAGTGGAGTGTGTGCTCTCACCTGCCTGTTAATCTAATTTCGATGCAGTACCACCAGCAATGAAGAAGAGGGAGAGGCGTAACATCAAGGTTATCCTTGCAAACTGGATGTGCTTCTGAAACATGTCTCATGCCTGAATCCAGGAGTTCAGCTCTATCTCATCACAAGCACAGTCACAGATGCAGGGATTGTGGCTGTGAAAGATCGAAGGTATCTTTTTGCCTTGCTTCATTTTGTTCCCAAACCAGGTTAGTTCAAGGCAATGACAGCTCATAACATCAGATGAAAGATTTCTCAGTGAACGTGAAGAGGGGCTCATGGTGGTTTTGCTACTCCTTAAAAGTCACATCACAGGGGTGAAAACACTTCTGCAGTCTATCCAGAAGTCAACTTGAATCCACAAAATACTTCAGTAAAACTGTCTTGATTATCTCTAGTAACTTTGACTGGCTTTCTATGTGACTGGCCCTGCTGAGCTTCTGTAGCTACAGAGTGAGTTTACCATCACATAAAAACAAACCACCGGTAGCATAAAAAGCAGTTCCCACTCACATGAGTAAAGAGATTGAGAGACGGATTCTATACTTCTGCCTACTTTTGTCAAGGCAAATGGAGTTCTGGCCATTTATGCTACTCTGGGACTGTTCTCAATCAAAATTTAGCAACAGGGAGGGGGGGGGAGAAATTAACCTAAAGAGTCATCTTTATTACCTTTAGGAAAGGGGAAAATCAGGGGGAGCAGTCCTTTCTTCCCCTAAGGCCTTCCAAGAAATATGTCAGAAACAGTGAAATTCATAGACAGACAAAAAGAATAAAACAGCAATGTCACAAGAAATAAGAAATGAGAGCTACCAGAGAAACAGATGCCAGCCATGGCATGAAAAAAAAACCCAAAAAACTCTTACATTGGTAAGAGTCAGTTGTTTCTGGCAAGTGACAAATCTAACCTATTTGGTGCTTCCAGTCTATGTTTAAAAGTAGCAATCCAAATAATGCTGAAGATACACATACAATACTTTAGATATATAGATAAATATACAAAGTTAGCTACACATAAACCCAAACCACTGTAGTATTGTGACATGCTCCTTATTTTCAAATGCATTTTGTATTTTCTTACAGGGTCTCATTCAAACTCACTGCAATCAGTGGAAAAACTTCCATTAATTGAATTATGGAAAAGCTTCCACTGATTGCACAGGTCTTTTGAAGAGCTACTGCAAAACAGAATTCTTAGCTCTCTTCCTTGTCCAGTAATCCAGTAATTTTTTTCTCTTAAAACTCATAATTCAGGTAATATCTTTTTTTCATCCATGAACTTGATGTTACCAACACTGTTCCATCCAGACATGGGTACTACATTACCACCCTTTATCAAACTGCAGTGAAAGGAAGCTTTTCCACCCTTGGGCATTTTTCCCTCTTGCAGATATGTCTGTGTTCCTTTATCTGGTCCTTTTTTTGCATTCACTGTAAATCAAAAACTCTCCAGAGGAACTTCCTGGATTCTCAGTTATTGAATAAGGCTAATCAAGTTCCCTGTGAACAATCTTGCTTTTTATGTCTATCTCCATCTGCAGTGTGTTCATCAAAACCAGTCCTATTCAAGGTTCTTAAGGGCTCTTCAAGAAAAATATTTTAGATACTCTAAACAAAAGTTTCTTAGTGCCAGGTTCACTAGTCTCTTAACTTTAACTCAGATCTTATACACTTCTACAGCAACACCACACTTAGAAGATACTGTGCTGAGTGCTTCAACACACAGCTCTTAGATCCAAACAAAGAGTTCAGTTCTCTTTGATTACATTAACTTTTTTAATCCATAAGGTTTTTGGTGAAGCATATGTTCTGCATCATTAAAATCAGATATTCTGTCTTTGATCTCTAAGTTCTTTCAGTTGACTGCTTCTCCAAACTACAAACTATTTGAGCTTTTGAAGTTATCTCCTCGCTCTCTACAGAAAATCTGAACCTTCAGCCAGATTTGATAGGGTTACAAGATAATAACCATATACCATTGTATTTAATTTTTACATATTAAACTTCGCTTTAGGAGAAAATCTACAGCTTTGCTGGAAAAAAGTTACATACATGCAATAACTACAAAACAGAGAATTCTCTACACAGTATTAGATATGTAAGTATGTAAGCAAATCTAGGAACATTCTGTTTCACTGAACACTATTTTTTACACTCATTATTTGTCCAAGTAACTCTTTTTTTCTTTTTATTTTCTTTTTTTCCCCCTTTACAAAGTCAGTGAGAGCCTGGACAGACAGAGATAGGAAGCCTGTGGAATTAAAGCAGTGGAAATGGCACACAGTGAATACCAGCAGCCAGACTGTCACACAAATAAGCTTCTCTGGAGAGTGCTAAGCCAAAGAACAATTGCAGAAGTTAAGATGTGACATTACAGCAAGATTAATTAAAGAAGCAGGGCCAGCTGAAAATAGCCAAGAAGGCCATTTATCAGTTGACTACCAAAGGCACCAAGTGGCTTCCAAAAATAGCAGGACTATTGGTCCCACGATACATCTCAGTGATTCTAGAAGGAAATATCTAGTCCAGCCAGAAAACCCAGCCTGGAGGTGTGGGACTTGAGGCACCCAAGCTCCCAGTCCCCTTGACCAGATAATAAAAGCTTTGGCTGAAACTAGTCTTCAAGTTTTACAAACAACATGAACAAAAAACCCAAATCAAACAGATGTAAGAAATGCTACTTAAAATGAGAGTAAAAGGAAAACTCAAGGTGGAATTATTAACAGTGATTGAAAAAGACAATTATTTGTGACTCCATGGAGGAGGAGGGTGACCCAGTCAGTTCCTTGTTACATTTTAACATGACATTGGAGGTGGAGGATGTGAGATTGAACTTGAACATTCATGAAATATACAATCCACATAAAATGAACAAGTACGAATTCATAAAGTGGAATTAAAGTACAAATGTTTTTGATGAAATAAAATAATTCAGCATTAGAGTTTATCAAATAGTATCTTATGTGACATTTGTAAAGAACAGAAGATCAAATGAAATGCATTCCCTAGTAAGTACTGCTCTGTGCATACAGGAGTGACTATGTCTCTGTGTGTCTGTAAATAAAAAAACTACACATTCTATTTTAATTTGGAAAGTTATTTTCATTTCAAGCACTCTCTGCATGGGGCAAATGACTTCTGAAGATGAAAACATTTCCCACACATGCTTCACATCATGTAACAAGAGAAAGATCACTCCCAAATTCAATCTCTCATTCATGCCTTCCCACCCCGCCTTTTTATTTTCCTCCCCCCTTTTTTCCCCTTTAAAAAAAAAAAAATGAGAAAAAAAAAAAAAAAAAAAAAAAAGAAAGGGAAAAAAAAAAAAAAAAAGGAGGGAGCTCTGTTTGGCAAATCAACAACAGAAATATTTCAGAAACTATCCAAGCCATACAATCCCAAACTAATTTGGACCGAATCACTTGAAAAGAAAAAGACATCTTGTGAAGAAAAGTCATTTCTACATGCCACCTTTTTCCAATTACTTCACAGTAACAATTTAATGAGAGCTACAAAATACAATGCATATCTACCACTACATGATTGTAGTATTCAATGCTTCTGAAACTCAGGTATCTAAATTTACAAGCTCTCTATAATGTGTGTTCATCCAAATACTTTCAGCATATGAAAAACTGTATTCAAATGAGTTGTTTCTCTGATGTTTAGGGCTGTTTCTGAAATTGTATATGATGGTCCTAATCTGGCAGATGTTTAATAACTCAGACCCATTAAAACTGATGAAATTCTAAACTTAAATAATTTCAGTAGTGTTTAATTGCAGAAACATCTAGTACAATAGAAGAAAATTACGTAAGTTTAATATCCATTTTTCTTGTATATAATTATATTTCCACTGTATACTTCCTAGATTAAGCTAAAACTATACTATCTAATAAACATAATTATATTAAATATTCATACAATAGACTAAAGAAAGTAACAACTAAAAGCCTATAATTTAGTTACTCTACATAACTCATCATTCTCACAGAATGAAATATTGGATTAATTTATCTACTTTCAACCAAGCGCTCACAAACACTCTTCTAGGGATAGATTGTATTTTCCCCCTTCAATGCTTTGTTTCTTTTGCTGTCTACTTTCATTAAAAAAAAATCTTACCTAAAATTCTGACCCTGTCATGCAATCTTGTTTATTGATCATACTAGAATCCTTCCACAAATAGTTTACAAAGTGTTATTAAATAAATATACTATTAAAATATTATCTGTTGCACTCTAAAGAAATTCATAAAGGTTATGTAACAATTCCTACAATATCTGCTAAATATTTAGCTTACATGAACTATGTATACATGAATCTTACTACATTTCCCAGTAATACAGAAGCTACGTGTTTTCTGCAATTTTAAAACCAAATGCCTTTGAGTGGTATTTCTTGTCTGTAGCTGTCCTCACCAAAAATATGTGTATGTACACTCTGTTCTGGTATTGCCATCTCTTGCCTAAACAAATTTTAAAGCAGTAGGGAAAATTTACATTTATCTGCACACAGGTAAGAAGATAGCAGAAGAGTGATCTCGGAACAGTGTGTTTCAGGGGTTGCCAGCCTACAGGTCAGAGGAACAAAAATTAATTCCTGTCTTTGTAGAGTTTCCAGCACAACACCCTACTATTTTATACTTTAGAGGAGGAGCAACTTTTATCCAATTACACAGTTTCCATAGTTCTGGAGAATGAATGCTATAAAATTAAAGGAAAACCAGAATCTGAGCCTGAGCCAGCAGCTATTGAAAGCTGGTGGAAGGCAATTCCATCACCTTCAATGGGCTCTGCACTGGAGTCTACATGTACAGCTTTACTCATGAACTGCACACATTATCTTGGTCATTTGTTCTCAGCTTATTCTTAATCCTATTTTACAAAGCTAATGTTCATCTTCTAATCTTCAGTTGAGTTGGTTGTGCCATGTTTACTAGTGGGAATGAACCACAAACCATGTCACTGTGAACTCCAGGGAGTATTCCAGTGTTTGGGAGGTTAAAACCCCCTATCTCTAGAAAGGGGAAACTCATTTCTTAACTCTCTGGTACAAATTATTTCCAGGTGTTGATAATTATCACTCCTGGAGTTTGATATTCCAGACTCTACATCTAAATTTATACTTGACAAGTTAAGCTTTTCATCATGTGCAGCAGCCTCCTAAAGGCTGAGAAGGACAGACTGCCAATGGTTTAAAGCAATTGCACTTAAATACCAACACTTAATTACAAGTCTTGTTGTTTATTTCTTTTCCAAGTATTTCAAATATATCTTTTCCCCAAAGGACATAATATTGTATATTATTAAACAGGTAAGTATTATTGCATCTGAACGAGAATTGTGAATAGCCAAATAATTATTTGTGAAACCTCAGAAAGGACTCGGGGAAAAAAAAAAAAAACATCTAAAGCTAATGCCTTCCATTATGTAGACCTCAAGCAGTTATCTTACTGCATACACATGCTACATACATGCAAAAGACACATAAGTTTGCATGTATTAACAGAGACATGACACAGAAAAGCAATGGATTCAGGCACTAGATGTTTAAATATATTTTTAAATACATACAGGCAAGCACTCACACATTCACACATTTTTGTCACTGATGGGACAAAAAAGTTACTTGAAGGTTAAAATAGGGTCTAGAAAGCATAAATTCAAAGGAATTTACAGAAGGAGCACTATAGCCAGGCTAGTATTTCTTAGGTTTATGTTGCCAATTTTTAAGCTCCTATATGGCTATCTGTAATCTTTCAGGAGTCTACTTTTTGCCCATCTGGCATGCTGTGAAACTGATCAGTCAAGTAATTTTGAAACAACTCTGATATAAGTTTACTTAAAAGGTGACCCAAGAGACTATCTTAAAGTGAACATTTAGCAAACACCATAAACCCAAGCGTACCTCATTGCAATATCAGAATTATACAAAAAATTGTCACACTGAGCTGTATCAGTCATTCTTACACTGGCTGCAAAATTACATCTCCTGACACCTTAGTAAAGAGCAACACCATGATCTGCTGGGGTAGGATTATTTTAATGGACATGCCTTAACTCAAGAAGATGTCTTTTTACATTAATGACTGCTTTACAGGAGGGCAAAGGTGCTACTTATTTCCTCAACAGCAAACATCTGCAGAATCCAGGCTCTCAGTACCTGCAACATTACCAGTGGCTACATTAATAGTGACAGGACTTGAAATTGTAGTCCATTTGATCTTAGTATCTCGCAGATTTAGGTACTAGTCCACTGAACCATGATATTAGACTTCAATTTAAAGTATTAGATACCTCCTTGTCTTTGTTCAATAAGCACAAAAAGAAAAAGCTGACACAGTAGAAATCTTGGAAGAGTGACAAGCAAACATGCAAAAATTTCAAGAGAGAGCCTAGTCAAAGGAAAATAGCTACTAAATACTGTTTGTCTGCAAATTAAGCTACATTGGGCTGTGATAGGCTAGATCCTCAGCTTGTATAAATTAGCAGGCCTCCAAGGTCATGGCAATTTTCATTTGCGAGGCTATGAAAAAATATTTTGTATTACTCTGATGCTTTCCATGCTAGAATGAAAAGTGCGGGGGAACTGCAAGGAAAGCATTCAGTTTCTAGCTGGATAAAGTGATGCACAGGCAAATTAAATGACTCAGAATCACACAACTGTATGAAGACAGAGCAAAACATGAAATTTATCACCCTTTCAGTTCTTCTGCTCCCACTGTCAGTCTTACTGACCAGTGTATCTGGCACCTGAAGAAGAAATACTATTTGTTAAATGACAGTTTGGTTAGTAAGCATATTATGCTTGTACTTTGATCTGCATTCATCCCACCAAATTCTAGCAATTTAACTGATATGGCCCTTCTGAGTACTTTGGTCACTGAGGAATGACAAAATTTCAGACCTTAATTCAGACACCAGGTAGGTAAGCACCCTTCCTGAAAGTACTACCCCTCACCCTTCTTTCACTGACTGCAAGACTAGCCCAGACCAACTAAGCTGCTTAAATACCTAATCTTGAACGGGGCAGTTCAGACCTATGTCTTTTGCTCTATTAGCTGCCAGAAGTGAACACATTATGCAAAAAAGAAAAAAAAAATAAATCTTTGCTTACATGTAAAACTGTGGCATGATTTCCATAGTCCTCAAATCCCAAACCAGAAGCCTGAGAGAATACATAAACAAAGGCACAAAACTGTGGGGCTGAACAGCTTGCAAAGTGCAAGAGAAATGTAGAAAAAACAAGAGAGACCATTAGAAGTACATACAAAAAAGAAATTTAAACCAGAAATAGCCAGAAGCTTATTTCCTTCATGATTCACAGAGCATATTGCAAAACTGCAGTGAGTTGGCATAAATTTGTCTATTTAAGCTCTGGTAGGAAATGTCTGATAGTAGGAGATCATCCTTAAGAGGATAGAAGTAAGATCAACTAATATGAAATGAAGAAAGCAGAAAGAGCTCCTGTCAGAAATCAATTTGGTCTCTTAATAATCTTTCAAAACTACCTTCTCCTTCTCTCTTTCCTTCTCTGTCCCACTTACTACACCATCACATACCTGCCAAGTCCCTCCTGAAACTGCATCCTGAGCACCATTCCCTATTTGTCTGACCTTCGCACCAGCACAATCAACCCAGAAGAGGAACAACCTCACCGCTATCCCTGTGTTTGCAGGAACAAAGATATGCTGGAGCAACTCACCATTTGTTTCCCATTGGATAAAACATTAAATCTTAAATTGCAAAGGAGTTAAACAATGCTTTCTAGCATGTGACATCACTGCATTTAATCACCTCCAACATTCTTGCAAGGTCACTCATGATGTAAAAAGGAGAATTCACTTCTGTTAACGAGATCTTTACGATTTACTAGTATACTTTTTTTTTTTTAAAGGGCCACATTCCAGCACTATTTCTTAAGATATTCTCAACAAAATTTAGCAAAAAACTCTGTAATCCAATACTTATGAAATCAGCTGTCAGGCATAAAGTATGCCAGAATCTCTTAAGTCCACACACAGCAGGACACAAAACTAGTAGCAACTGTACTGAATTACAACCAATAGAAGAAGTCACAGGTCACCGAAGCCACACAGAGTCCTGCTATAGCCAACAAAGAAACTTAATGTACTTTCCATGTCCAGAACCATTCACTATAGAGCTTCCATAAAACAGATTAAGGATAATAGCAGCAGAAACTAGAAAAGAAATGCAAGAAATGGAAGTCTGGCCAATATTCCATTTGTAATTTGTCACAGAAGCACACAATAAGACTGCAGCATGAATGTGTTACCAATTTACAATTCAGATAAGCTTCCTTGAATTTTTAAGAGTGGACTGTACACATTAGTCAGTATGATACAAAAACGCCCTGCTGGCTTAATTTTAAATGCACATTTCATTTGCTACTGTTAAGTAATCACTATCATTATTTCTGATTTTTAAAAGAGGCATCCATTATTAAATAAAACCTAACTCCTGATCTCTAACTGAAAAGGGACTTGTTTCTGCAACCAAGCAGTATTCACTTATTTACAGTATTTTGACTTTACACTAGCTAGAATTTGGTTTTGTTTTGCTTTGTTTTGCCTTTTTCTCCACCAAAAGGAGCATATTTGGTTAGGCCTTTACATAGGGTCTATTAAAAGCAATTTTTTTCATTTACTTCAAAGGCCTATTGATCAAGCCAGCATGATGAAAAAAAAAAGAAGAGTTTCTTTTTGCAAAGCATTGTTTACCTGTAGTTGATGGAACTACTCCTGGCTGTGAAATTCAGCAGATGGACTATCAGGGGGATGCATTTGGCCTACTGCAGACTAGACACTGTTTCTGTCAGAAGGTACAGTGCTTTGATGATGCAGGAAATAAAGCCCATGCTGTTTCTATGTTCTATTAAAAGGAAAGCCATTAAGAGAGTAGTTAAGTGGTCAAGGCCTAAAATTAGACTTGCCACAAATGCTAGAGGGAGGAAATACTCTCAGTATTTAAAATATTGCTTCATAAACCAAAAGTTACACTGAGATTCTGAAAAAATGCGTACCTAAATGCATACCTAGCTTTAACCACAAGAAGTCAGTGGTTCTAGACATTTGCTTACCATTAAGCATCTATTGTTCCATCAACTCAGCATTTACCTTTGTAGGATTCTGTTACTGGAAGGACTGTACCTCCTGAGCTATGCTGAAATCAGGGCTGATAAGACCTAAAGCTGCAAAGGACAATCTGTGGGGTACTGTAAAAATTTAAATTGAATTTGTATCATCATGAAACATCTCCCGAAGCTCCAGCCATTCTTTATTTAGATGAAGATAGTTTTAAAAGTTCCCCTTCCCCTTTTTTCCTTGCCATATAAAACTCTGACTCTCCTGTTGCTTCTATACTCTGCAGTCTGCTGCTCCCTGGTTATCATCAGTTGGGTGTTAGGGCTGCATCAGCAAAATGATCTAAATTGAAAATAATCAAAGGATTGATGGTGATGGTTTTCTGGGTAGAGGCAGAAAGGAAGAGGCGGATTACGGGGAGGTTTGTTTTCTTGTCTTGATCATTTCAAGGATCCAATTCACAACAAAGCCTCAAGAAAACACTAGGTTGCCACAGTGCAGGACAGGTGGGGTTATGGAGTAAGTAGCTGGAATGGGAGTGTCTTTAAGTGGCTTCAGTGTCATGGAAAGCACTATGAGAGCTGGTGGGTAGTTCAACCACAAGTTAAATAGTCATTACAACATGTAATTAGGTTCACTCACAGCATCTGCTAGGAAAGAAAGAAGCTGTTTATATCTTTTTTAGAGCTACCTCATGTACAGGGTTATCGTCTGTGAAGGTTAACTGCAAAATTCACACTATTTACCTGGGAACTTGCTAGGGTTCATTACCTCTATTTGTGGGTAACATTGTAAATCATGCATGCTATTTAGAGAAAGATGTTAGTTTTCAGTGTCTTCAGTAGAAGCCACTTATAAAGGGATTTAGCCACGTATTGAAAATCAGGAGGCTCAGCTGGTCCTATGATGAACAACAGCCTCTGTAAACGGAGTTATTTTACTCGAAAGCAAACTGCCCATCACTTTGATATTTCTTTTGAAAGAAGCTTCTCTGGGTTTTTTTTCTTGGTTGTTTTTTTTTTTAACCTGCATTTGATCACTGATTTATGTACTTCCAAGTCTGTCATACGTAGCCCTTGAATAGAAACAGAGAAGATTTATACACAGGAAAAAAGTTTTATTGAATCAAAGCATAGACTACATATACAATGAATATCCTATATATTTTCCAGGGTAGGATTAGTAACTAGTAACTCTGAAGTATTACTGCCAGTTCTGATAATGATTATATTCTGTGTACTTTGGCAGGTCATATAACCTTTCTATCTCTCACTGTAAAATAAGGATATTACTTATCAGCCTCACAGGGATGTTGTGAGGATTAGTTAATGCTAGAAAAAGGACATACGGTGCTTTACTAAGTAAAATCCATCAAAAACATATGCACAGTAAATGACACCAAGTAATATGACCTGGAATTTAATTCAGTTATATTCTATGATAGCTGAAGTCTTTCGGATAAACAAAAGTTAACTAAAATTTCAACCAAACTGGAACTAAACCTAAAATGAATTTTTAGTTGAGGTTCAAAAAGAAACAGTTTAAATGGTTGTTCCTATTATCTCTCTGTCTTTCTCTTCTAATTTCTGGTTCTAACTTGTGGTCATAACCAGCAGCTCCAATATCCTGTAGGAAAGCTTGTTCTTGTGGTTATTTCTGGCACACCCTGCAAGATGAGTTAGCTTAGCTCAGCATCTCAACTTTGGGGGACTTCTGCAAACCAAGCTGAATCCCATAGCGTTTGTGCAGGACGTTCATACAGAAGAAAATCTTCTTCACATTATTTGAAAATGTTAAAGGCACACTGCGCACAAGAAAATAAGCACTGCAACTCCCTGAGGTGACATTCAAGTGGAGACTGAAAGAGGGGGGAGTTCTTAGTCCTTAAGCTTGTAATAACTTCAGTGCATACCACCTGGAAGTGTACAGTTTCTCAAATACACTAAAGCAGCAGATGAAGAGCAGTGTTATTATTTCAGGGCTACAGAGTTTATCACTTTCTAGTGAAATAAGCAGGCCAGTTTATTTACTAGTCCAAATTCTATTTTCTCCAATGCTTTCACTCAAAAGTTTCCTTGAAGTAGTGAGATAGACAAGGGGAACTTGTCATTCAGACTTATAAACGACAGCAGCTTTGCTACCTGATCTGAAAATCACTCCTTTCACAGATCTGAGTCAGAACTAAGGTTAGATCTCTGCTGTTTCCATAAGTAGGGACAGTTCTGACTTTTCAAGCAATTTAATTTAATGCTGTCCCTGTGGGGAAAACACATGTACTTTTTTTCCTTTTTTTTTTTTTTCCCCTCGGTTAACTATTCCAACACGAATCAGGTTTTAGCAACACCTCCTCTAAATCACAATGTTAAAATTTTTAGCTGTTTGTTACAAACATGAGTCTAGACACAAACCAGATCTAGATGCATTGCCCGTTTCACCAACATGGTTTACAGAATGAATTTTTGATAATTTACAGATAAGGACTTCATCAACTTCAGTGGCTCTAATAATTCACCTATCATCATTGTACTCTGTAAAACAGTAGTGAATCTTCCTTAAACATTGTTTTCTATCATAACTGATACAACAGTATGAAAATAAAAAAACATTATTTTTTTTCAGGTATATACTCATCCTTCCAGCAACATACTCAAATTTTGGTTGTCATACAAGACATTAGGACATCACAGGTTCAATTCACAGAACGGGACTAACTCCGCTATGTGTAGTTCCCACTCAGCCAACTTGAGGACCGTGTTTTTACAAGCTGTGTTTCCCAAATGATGCCTTGTTTTTATAACTTATATTCAAGTTATCTATTTAATGTATTCAATTGGTCATTTTGCTGCTCTGTTCTTCCTCCCTTGGCAGATCACAATTTGGCCTTTTGACATTTAATCTGAATGTGTCACATTCAGTTCCTTCCTGCTCACACCTCCTAACATTTTACTCTTTTGTCTGACTCTACAACATTCTTCATCTATTTTATTTATTTATTTATCCTTGATATCCCCATTTCCCCTGTCCTTCCTCAGTACACTTCTCTTCTGTTTCTTTTCTTATCAACCATACCTATTTACATGCTAGGTTTGAAATTTTCCCAAAGGCAGAATAAACTGTTTGCTGTATTGCTCTGCTTATAAAGTGTAACAGACAACAATACTAATAAAGCTAACCCTAACAACAACAGAACACAATGGAATAATCATTCCCTTAACTCAGTGATTTCCCTGCAGCAGAAAAAGGCTTTCTGGTTTACATACAGAATAACCTTGGCACAGCTTCATATAAGTGCTGGGGCCTACTAAGGAAGTGTTTGATATAATGCCAACAATGGGCAATAAAACTGATGTAAATCAGATACTAAATGGGCAGGATGCAGCTTTCTTTCAGGGCTGTACAGCACCTAGCACACTCTCATCACTACAAGAATAATTTCTAAAAACGTGTTACCCATACTCAGAGTCATATTCCTTTTCCATTAAGATCTAGTTTGTCCATTTCTGTTTAAAAATATGAAACAACAGGTCCTTCATTAGCAGTGGTATAGCAGAACACATTAATTATTGCTCTTACCTTACAATTCATTTTATGCAAAACCAAAACAATGTATCTTTTGTTTATTATCTTGGACATTCAATGATGGTTTCAATTAGAGTCTTTTGTTTATACACATATGGACCTCAGAGATTTATTTCCTACAAACAATTGTAATATTGTGTACTGTATGCATAGTAATCTGAACTCTGAGTGCCAGATTCAGCTCTGTTGCAGGTGAGCATAGATCTAACTTGTTCTGATTCTGACATCCACACTACTGGACCAGAGGACAGAGTAGGCTTAACTCCATAAAGTTAAAGACTTGGAAATATCAGATCATTTAGGCTAGATTTCTGTAAAAAGCAATGGATTACATTTCACATAATGATCTCTATAGTGAGTCAAATACCTTGTATTTGTCAGAATTCTTGCAGAAAGGCATTCAGTCTTCATCTCAAGCATCAAAAAATGGACACCCACCTTTCCATCCCAACAACACTTGTTTCAATGGGCACCAGTCATCACTACTGAAATGTATCCCTTACTTCTCATTTGAATGCTTTTAATTTTTACTTTCAACACTACTGTATTTTTCTTTGCTTTCAGAACAAGCAGAGGAGAGTGACGGCTAACAGTACTCAGTACTTTCTTTCTTTGAAAATATTTTAATGCCATTAATCAATTCAACTTAGTTTCCCTGTCATTAAGATAAGCAGATAATGCTCTAAATTTATCTTTCTCTCTGTAAGACATCTGCCTCACTGAATAATTCTGTGGCTCATTCCTGCTTGTCCCTTCATTTTTATTTATTTTTTTAATTTATTTGTTAGAAATGTTAGTAGTTCTTTAGCCAACAAAATGTGATGCAATGGAGCATGGCCAGGACTGGATTTGGATTTCAAGGGATCGAACATATGAAGCTATGTTCTAGAGAAGGTTAACTGCATTTCAATTTATTTCCATTACAGTAATTTTGTCCTCTAAAAGGGCTCTGGAGAAAGATGGATTATTTTTACACTGTTAAGTAAGACAAGTGAAACAGTTTTAGGGAAAGGCTGAGATCACAGAGCACAAATGACAACAGATCTTTGTGTTACAAAGGTGTTGTTGACTGTTTTACTCCCCATAGACAGTTCATGGAGTTGAGCCAATGGATCAAGCAGAGAGCATGGTCTTAAACATGATCAGAAGAAGCCAGCAAGATAAATGCCTCTTCCTTTTTCACTGGTCATGGGCATGGCCTAGTATATTTAAATTAACTGAGCAGTTACTGTAGAGTAAAGAACAAGGATACCCTCTCTGTCTGGGCTTGTTATAGTCTCCAGGGCAAAGACTGTGACAGTACTGATAAACAAAGCAATTGCAAAAGCTAATGTTACTCCTCTGTAGACAAGAGAGAAAAGGCAAATATGTAAAAAGTGGCAGTTCATAAATTATGCTCATCTATATCTCCCTCAAAAATCCATTAACAAGGAATTTTTTCAGGCAAGTAAAGTCCTCTCTAGGAACACAAGTTCAAGATTTTTTTCTTCAGACTTAACCTAAATTAATGTCAGTGACCTTAATTCCTTCCATTGTGATTGACTTGTGTACTACTAATACAACAGGATGGAACAGGCTAATGAATGAAGAACTCATTCAGCTGCAACTCACATTCATTCATCCCATCCCATTCCATCCCATCTTGAAAAATCTACCTACTCACTTATCATCATCTACTCCAAATATATCCCATCTTCCAGCCCATCCCTAATGGCAGTGTCCCTATTATTCCTGCCAGCCCTGTGTCAGGAAGTAAGCTTGTAGACCCCTCTCCATCTTACCATGTATGCTGAGGTACTGCCTAGCTAATTCCACAGAATGGCAGAATTATAGAATATCTGGAGTTGAAAGGGACCCATAAGGATCATCAAGTCCAACTCCTTACTCCTTGCAGGACTACCTAAAAATAAACTATGACTAAGAGTATCAACCAGATGCTCCTGGAACTCTGACAGGCCTGGTGTCATGACCACCTCCATCAGGAGCCTGAGGGAAGCTCTTCCTCCATAATATCTCAATTTCTTCAATTATTTCTTAATTTATACTGTCAAAAACTCATTCAGATACCTAAAAACACATGTCCCAAAAAATACTATCTCATTGAGCATTCTGACCACCTCATGTTTCTTTCTCCAAGTACGTACTTCCTACTCCTTGCTCTTGCCCACTCTGTAACTTGCACAATCCAAGTGAATGTCCAAGCACTTCAGTTATCCAGAGAACTGTTTTTCACAATATATAAATAAAGGTAATTCTTTAGGGTTTAGTCCAATATGGGGGGGGTAGTGTAACCTCAAAGTTTTTTCATTAAGGTGTGGGGTTTTTTAGCTATAGCTGTGCTGTGACTTTGAAAGCCTTCTGAATACATATGAGAAAATAAGAGCAGGGAGAACCTTTTTCTGATTCTTCATCATGCAGCTTTAAGAAAAATGTATGGCATCTTTCAGATTTTCTATTGCACATTTTTCAGTTGCTAGCAGGATTTGGTGCAGTTGCTACTAGATATTTGCATCACGAAGCAAGTGCTAGCAAGCCCTTCACAGGTGCAGAATACCTGTTACATTCTCCCTGGCTGCTTTTCACAAGTTAAATAAGTAGTCCCTCCACTTTACAACAGCACACTGCTAGCCATGCCAAATTTAATCACAAGAGTTTTACAATATTCGAGCCTACAGATTACTTACAAACTTTTCATTACCATTTTAGTTTCAGTAAACTAATTTGAAAATCTCTACTTACTGAATGTCTTTATTCTCACATGGATACTCTGGCTTATACACTTAACATAAAACACAGTTCTTCAAGTAAGCTACCATGAAGTCTTTGGAAATAAATAACAATTTTTTTTTTATTGTGCTGACAATGGGAGCAGCTCACTGTACTGAGCTGCCAAATGAGCAACTCAGAAGTACTGATTCATTTCCCAAGACAGCTGAACTTATTAATAACAAAATGATGAATCTGAAAGAAAATGTGGTCCAAAAGTCAGAGGCCTCTCTCTGTAGGTCTGAGTCAGAAATAAGTGTAGAAGTTGTTATGATACTCACATTTAGGAGTCTGATCCTTTTCCGTTGACTGTTCATCTCCACTTTTACTGGAGATCACAGGTTTTTTGTTATTGATGCAAAACTGACTCTGTCAAATAACTGACAAGTGGCACTGAACTACAGAAGTGCTCTATTAACACAGATTACACTGATTTATAAAATTATTAAAAGTTGATACAATGGTACTACAATTTATAAGTCAGAGAGAGATGACAAGGAACACATAAAAAGGCAGAATACATGTTTTGTTCCTTCCAGCAAATTAGCATTTAAAAATGGCAGTGCTCAGTATTCCGACATGTTTTGCTTTTTATTTAATGGGCGTTCTTGAAGAGTATCTCTATCCCAGTTTAAAGCAATTTATTGTTCAAATATTATCAAGGCTTTATTACCTGTGATGGCAGACCCTGCAGAAGTCCAATGCAATTGCTTTTCAGCCCATTACTCAGTTCCTTGGGAGTTTTTCAGTGACATAGGTTTGGATACCCACATTAAACCATATCAGCTTTTCCTGAAAAACCCAAGACATTATAGGGAAATAGAAAAATCCCCAGAAAACTCTAAGTGTCTGTATAGGCTTCTCCACACAACATCAAGTCAAAGGCATCTCAGAAGAGACCAACTTTGCAGGAGCAAAGTCCTCTCAACTTCAGTAGGTCTCTAGGACACCTAAGAGAAGATACTTTTTGATGAAAATACCTCTTTCCCAGTGCTTTTCTATTATCCCCCAAAGTCCATACTCTGTAACAGCTTTTCATGAGGAAGGGAACTGCTACTAAGTGTTTTTCTGAGGCTGTGCTGTAAAACACTGCAAAGGAGATTTGGGAGTTGAGATTAAGTTTTAATGACTGAAGACTGTCACATGGATGGATATTGCCTGACTGCATAGGGCTCCATTCTGCATTAATCATCCCTAATGTTACAGCATGAAGATTTTGGAGGTGGCCTACAGTGAACAACACATTCTAGAGCAGGGAAGTGTTGCCTTGACCCAGTGGCAAAATACAGGACACAAGTAGAGGGGAACAGAGGGGATCATCCTGTACATGTGTTTCTAGCTGAACAGCCGAATTTATCAAAGTAACGTATGTTAAAACATGAGATAAAATCATATACAGATAACCTGAAAGAACAAAACCAAATTATTCATCAACAAACTTGCCACATCCTCAGTTTTCCGTTATACATTGAACTTTCATAACCAGTTTCATGGGCTTTGTCATAGCACAAGTATTTTTGTCTGCATTTATTTCTAAGTTGGGTGGGTTTATTTTGTAAGTGAAAATTGAGTTTTTCATATTATTCATATTGTAGAAGAAGAAAGTCTGCAAGACCATCCCAATTCAAGCCCTTAAAAGCGCCGAATTCCATATAAACTTGAGGTTATTAATTCTAGGTAATAACACAGCATCGCTGTGCAAATATTGTTTCCCTGCTCTGATAAGCACTGCCATTTAAAGAAAACCTCACTCAGAGCATTTTCCTGTTTGGTTTTTCACAGAAACTAATGTATTACAGTCAGTAGCATAACTGATGGGAATTAAAAAACCAACCAACCAAAAAAACAAACAAAATCCAAAGCAAACTAAACAAATAAAACACAAAAAAAGCCAAACCCTGATTTTTAAAGAGCAAGTCTGAAAAACGCATGCTAATAAGGGTGTTGACCATCAAAAGCACTGTAACTCCTAGAGGTTACCCAAGCATACCCTTTAGAATTCAAAGAAACAGAGATTATTAATATTATGGGGCTTCCAGCTGAAGTAATTGAAATGATAACTCAAGGATTATAGAGAAAGCCATTCAACTAGACATTGCTGTATATCTTATACAATAAATGGTAAAAATACAATTCTGCAGAGACACTGTAGTGTAAGGCAAACATCTTAAAAGGTAGACATCAAATACAGTTTTGTAGCTAGATTCAAAGATCATGTACTTCCACCTCTTTATTTACTCTGTTAGAGCTGTACTGCTAAACCATCAGATAAACAAGCTGGACGGTTGGCTTCACCCCACCACACAGTGTCAGTTTTTAGCAGGTGTGCCTGAAGGACTCTTCTCTTCTGCTCTTTGAATCATTTTGTAGACACTAATGAGCATCCTTCTTCAGCTTTAATTACTGGTCCCTGACAAGTAAACATAATAGGAATCAGCTTAACCAAGCATATTCCCCAGTGACATGTTCAATTACTCAGGTTGTACTTCTCTGCAAGAGGTCTGAGGGGTTGCTAATTTAACATTGTCAAAAAAATAAACAGAGGTATTGGTTACAGTTTATCTTTTGACCCTTATGTCACCAAATCTAGTCAGATATCTCCTCCTGGAATGGAGCAGAAGATTAAATACTTCCAATTGCTATTCTAGTTTTAGTTTTAAAATAAAATTAATAATACCTGCAAAGCAATGTTTTATGAAGACAGACACTTTGATAACAAGTGTTTGTTGCTGCATCATTATACCTATAAAGCCATTTGTTTTATAAGCACAATTAAGTGTTAGTGTATTCATTGACATTTACTGTGAAAATAAAGTACCAAGATTAGTTAAATCCTATTTTTGGCAAACAGATAGCTATTGTCTGTAACCACAATATCAGTATAATAAATATGACTAGGAAGCCTTTTATTTAGCAAGCTTGTTAATAAGAAATTAAATGGTATTTTGTGGGGGGAGGGGAAACATGAAGACACAAACAGGTGCCAGAGCGGTCTAGCAAAAGAATATTTAAAAAACAAAAATGTTTTTAAAGGTTTTCAGACTTAACTATTTATTTCTTCCCTATAGAACATCACTAGCTCAAGAACTAGCTATATGGCACAACTATTTTCAAACCTGTGACAACTCTGAGCATCATCAACCTAATTTTCAAATGATGGTGCATACTATTTGTAACAAAGATGAAGAAGGATATCTATGTTAATAGCTAGAGATACTTCTTTGGGTTTAATTCAAATTTTGTAAAAATAAATGGAAATCATCTTCAATTTTTTTAAGTCAAATTATCATCTAATCTGGCCTCAGATTACCTAAGATTAACAAAGGACCTAGAAACCTGGCCTATAATGTCAGATTCAAGCACTGCATTTCTAGTGACCTGAACAAGTTTGTGTATCAGTTATTCTGCCAGCACAGTGGAATTCTACTGCAGAAGTGAAGTGACTATACTGTCATTCTGAACAACTCCTAAAAAGCTACAGGTGTAAATGTAAGTGAGCTTTTCTTATTAATTTGTTCAAATACTTAAAAGAAAAAGGTTGAAATTCTAGTATATATGCATTTCTTAAAATCTTATATGTTTTGTAATTTATTTTTTTATTATTTCAAAAGGTAATGAAGCAGAATACTCCAAGCAATAGGCAACCAGCCTTAGGGAAACAGTGGCAAAGGAAGTTGAATCCTCACGAGTTTAGTGAAAATAGTCAGTATGACTTTGTGTTGTTTCCTTTCTCAACACCTTTCACAAAAAGCAAAATCTGAATTTTACAGTGCTTAAACATGGTTGTAAAAAAATCATATTTCCTCACTGTAATAATGACCATCTCTCCTGATTGACTGTCCTTTTTACCAAACATATATTAAAGCTTAATGCATATGAGACTAAAGCAATCACTCATTTAAATGTAAGTATCTGTATAAGCACTTTGGACCACAACTTAGAATTCACTTAAATCCTGGACAAAGGACTTGGAACATGGAAACAGTAAAAATAAAAATCTGAATATTATAGGGGTCTAGAAATAAAAACTTTATTGCTATTAATGATTCTTATCAAGCCCAAAAAATACTATGGTTAAACAGTACAGATAAAAGCCTCTGCAGGATGCATGACATGCCCAACAAAGCTATAGTACAGCTATACTGGCATCTAACAATATAGTGTGAGAGTTCTGCAAACAAACACCATATGGAAGAATAGAAATCTGCATTTAACCTAAAGCTTTCTAATTGCCTGGGTTTTAGATGAAAAGTTCTTTCCAGCATCACAGAAATGATTCTTCTGTTGCCGAGTTTCAGAAATCTAACCCTAGGCTCCCTTCACTGGTAGTGGGCAAAGGCAATTCATAACCTAAATATTCTCTGTCATCTCCTAGAACGAGGCTCTCTCTCCTGATTATTCATGTACTTTGGCACAAAGTGGTTGGAAATGAGGAAACACTGTCTGGCATACAGGAGACATGTTAGGTACTTCCATTAGGCGAGGAGATCTTTTCACATTAAGCAATCAGGCACGTTCCCAGCTAACATTATGGAAACATTTAGGTAAAATTAATCCAATACTCAGACTTTTTTAACCTTTAGATTAGGTACAGAAACGTCCTTTCCTTTTTTTTTTTTTAAAGTAGGAAAAAAAGTTCTTTTACCAGCAGAAGACACAAGCACAGAGCGTGTGGGTTGCTTAGGTACTGGCACATTACAAAGGAGACTCTCAGCAAGTATTTTTTTATCATCATAAAGAAAACTTCTCCAAATAACTGTCAAGAGTGGGAAGTCTAATCCACAATGATTTAGTCATACTTCCAAATTAAAGATAGGATGCCACACAGAAACAGTAAAGAATGACTCTTCTGGTATGTTTTCAGCCTTGGACAAATAAGCAGCACATATTCCCAGTCTTCAGGACAGGCTGACATGTCCTTAATGATTAACAATTTTTCTTAATTCTCCACAGTGAGAACAAGGCTAACTAACTGTAAAAGGAAAATAAAATAAAAATCCAGGCTAAGATTGCTACATTTATAGCAGTGGTGGAAGAACAATCTTTCAGAATATAGTTGCTCTTAATCAACTAAATTAGAGGCAAGTATGTCATGGCATCAGCTTGTCAAAAGCCTCTTGCTACTGAAGATGCTAGGAAGGTTAATTCTCCAAACAAATTAAACAAGACTGGAGTCTCATTTCTTTTGGTGACTTTTATATGGCTGAAACAGGTTCTTTAAAGCTGCTGCACTGTGACCTTTTACTTTCAGCAGCTGTCTGCAAAAGGGCCTCAGACAAACAGTTCAGAACCAGGGCATGACATGGAAATAAGACTTCACAGCCTTGGGCTAATGTGGCTCAGCACAGGATAAACATTTTTTTGTCTATCTTTCAGAGTTTATCTCTTTTGTGACTCATATTGAGTAATTGTTTCCACATCCCTTTCTGTCATAAGGGACAGGGAACATGCTTCTTCAAGACGAGCTTTACATGGAATTTAGAAGGAATAGGACACAATCTAGAGCTTATGCTGCTAAGTGTTTGGATGGATTGGCTTTGTTCTTCTCCTTTTCACTCTGTCCCTCATGTTTTAGCCAACAGACGAACCTGTTACTTGACTGTAGAAGGAACAGTCTTTATGAGGGGCTCTGAAATGTGCAATATGGCTGCTGACAGTGATAAATGAGAGTTATAATTGATATATCTCATTCCAGTGTATACAAGCAAAATCACATACTGATAAGAAAATGGTTGAATGCAATCTCATTCTTCATTCAGCAGATAGCAATCTCATTTCACTTTTGTTATTTAACGTGAAACAACCTTAGCTTGAGACAAGAGGAATTTAAAATCTTTGCTTCAGAAGTTCTACCAAGAACAGGAGTGCTACACTTACATATGAAAACACACCTGAAGTACAGTTCAAAAAGAGAGAATGCCAACAGGATCTTATTTACATGTTTTACTGTTTTATTATGTATTTATATTATGTACCTTGATTAAATCTTATCGCTTGATTCTATTATCATAATATGCCAGTTAAAGAAACAAACAATCTCCACCTCCAAATGATGGGGGGGGGCCGACACAAAGCCACAAGAAAAGCATACCAGCAGCATCAAACTACTCATACTGGAACTGCAAGTTCTTCTGGTTCATTAGCCAATACTAAGCTCAAGCAACAGCAGATTTGATGATATGCAACAATGCTTTTTGTCAGCATGTGAAAGCCAATCACATACCTTTTATTGAAGACAGACAAAACACAGCATGGCTCAGGGAAGAGCAAGGCACTCCAGGTGCAGTCTGAGAGGCACTTGTGAAACTCATGCTACAGGGCACCTGCAACCTTGCCACAGGTCCAGCTCAGCCCACAGTGAAATCCCAAGCGTCATCTCCCACCTACTGACCTCTCTGGAACTCTTATTCTGCCTCCCTATCCAAGCCACAGCATTGCTTTTGGGGAGGATGGGGAAGAAGAAGTGTTAGCTCCTTCAGAGAGGAAATGGCAGAAGATAGCATCTGTCAACATAACCATTTTTCATTTTATACACTTTAATCTACAGAAATAAAAATATCATGACAAATCGGAAACCTGAGGAAACATTCCTGTTTTTAGTGATTTCTGGAAGAAAAGCAAATCAACCTAGATAAATCACAGGTTACCTTCCTATAGTTTTCTGCTGATTACCTCATTACCCATCACATTACATGTCCAAACTCAAGATCAGATGTAGTACAGTACAAATTCAATTATCTTACAATACCTAGTTTGATCCCTCCAAAATACTGCTGATAAGAGTGTGTGAATCTAAAATAATCTGTGAAAGAAACAGGCAAGGGAGGGGGAGGAAATGATAATAATTATTTTTACTCAATCTTTACTAGAAGAACGTTTACTGTATTTAGAGATGGGGAGGTATCCTTATCTTTCAAAGAAAAACTTTGATAGAAGAAAACTTCCAAAGCAGCCTGACAGCTGTTCTGCAATGCACATCAAGCACTATGCCCAGATAGCTAATAGCTGTTTGCATGTGATTACTGATTAACCCATACAATATTTCACATGACATTTGCTCAGCTGAGGTGATTTTGGAACAAATAATAGAGAATGAACAAAGCTAAAGGAATACAAGACTAGTAGGTTAAAAATCATAGTTCATATAAAGTGCTTCTCTATCTACTTTTTTTCTCATATTTTTTGCCTTTTTCAACATTTTCTATGTTGGTATAGATTTGGCAGCAAATGACATTTCAACAATAATTGATTTTTCAACTAAGTCCTGCAGGTTTTGGTTATCCTGTTATCCATGCCAAAATTGATGCAATGCAGATGTAGAAGTCAGTCCCTTTAATACCTACTTCATTAACAGTAAGCTCTTCAGTGTGAAAGTAAAGGACTCCTCCCCCACATAACTATCTAATAAACTATCAAGGATTTTCAGAGTTTTCATATGAATGTGGAAATACTATCAGATGTGTTAGGCATGACTTCTTTTCTTGCTATAGTTCTTTTATATGTGAGCACAACGGAACAAGGCATCAGTTTAATGAAAGACAGGAAGAAACTATTCTGTATCAAAGAGCAGTAAAAGGAAAACAAACAAAGTAAGTACATATGGAAATCAAGAGCAGTCATGGCAAATTTTTCTGATCACAATAGCCAGAAGTACCCTACATTCTTACATTCCTAAACAAAAAAAATCCCAATAACAAACAAACAAAAACAGAGCAAACCCAAAGACCTAGAGAACTGCCTCATTTAAAACATTGTTTCTTTTTCTTGTTTTACAGCTGTTCTTTTTTTTGTCTTTTAACAATTCCATAATGCAAGACCATCACACTTATACTGCAACTAAACTTGTATGATGAAACTATTTAAATTTGCTTAGACTTCCATTTTTTTGTAGCTAATCTGGTCAAATGACATAAATGCAAAACTTGATGATGTAGAAAGTTCAAGAGTTGTCTATGTATGGAATTAAGTAGTCTGTCCATGTGAGGTTCATGGAAAGGATATCACCATCTTTTGGCACATATTAAAAAAGCCCTCTCTTCCTTTTGCTAATACACATGAAATAAGAATACAAATAAAATAAGGTGGGCCTGCTCCTGTAACTACATGTACCCATTACTGAATACTGTAATGTCACGGCATCAGCTAGTCAAACATAGTAATTACTGTTATCAAATGAACTGAGAAAGGCCAGATTTGGTGGGGGAAATGGGAAAAAACAACTGTTTAAGTTCATCAGAACTGTCAGTGACTATCTTAAAGGAAGCACTACAAAGCTTATTATATTTCAGAAATACATGACTTCAAGTAACTCTACACTGTTAATAGTTACATGTTTATGGAAAAATCTTTAAAAAAAAAATCAAAATATTAATTCCTTTGGTGCATGTATGCCTTCAGGAGACTTCTTCCTATATATAGACATGCAGTTCAGTATCTATGCGTACGAGATAGAGAATGATCCCTTTTAAAAGTTTTTTATTTTTTATTCAGAAATTTTAAAAATAACATGCATTCAAAGGAGAAGGAAATAAAGCACATAAGGTGAGGAAAGTGCTCAGACTGATAACAGACTAGCAGACTGCAACATCTATCTTCACCTTGAGGGACATGTGAAGAGAAATCAAGTGTACACTCAAGATAGTTTTGGAGTTGATCCCTCTACAAACTGCCATGCTCAATTGCAGTAGATATTTATATACATTACTGGTGAGGAACTGCAATGAGCAAGCACTCTCCAAGTTACTATGCCTGTATTGTGCTACTTTTTTTGTTACCCTTGCAGTTTTAGAAATGGTGAATATGGTCTGTGACAAATCAGCTGGACAGATATGCACAGAGCCCACTTCAGCGAGAGTCTCACAAACTACAAAGAAGAGGAAAGTGTTCTATTCATTAAAAGAATTGGCTGGAAGTTTCCCTAAAAAGTGGACTAGGGTTATCAAAATTAGTGGCTTCTTTTGTTTAAGAATACAGGGGACTTCAACAGACATCCCTGTATGTCCTATGACAATGCTACAATCCCATCTCCTTCAACTTTTGAATAATAAAGTTCAACCAAAGGATAAAAATTATACAGCATTTCAGAATACAGTATTTTTAACAAGTTCTATCTTTTTTAATGAGAAGAATGGAACAGTACAAAGTAAACCAGCAGTGTAATATACTTGCAAACTAATTACATGTGTTTTCATGGTGCTGAGACACTCTGATTAAGTGTCTTGTTGGAAATGTTGGATAATATTCATTTTACTATCCACAAACAGTAAAATATAAACATAAAAACACAACATAACATTAAGGTTCTATTCACATACTAGGAAATCAATCAAACTCAAATGGAAGCATAAAGACACGGGTGGATCCTCAGCATTGAAATACCAACATCAAATGATTAAGAATAGTTAACAGTATGATTAGTAAATGGAACAAACCTGAAGTAACTGTAACAACATGTGAGAAGTCACATACTTTCATGAATGCATATTTTATGAGCACCATTTTTAAGCAACTAAACTATTAAATGCTAAATGCATTAACCACGGGCACTAAATTCCAGCTTCCCACCATTACTTGTTAACCCAAGTAACATTAACAGTAAGCATAAAAATATATTCATTATAGGGTCAGTCAACTAAACGTACGTATATTGTGTTTACATTAGTAAGTAATTTTAATCATTTTTGTATTTTGTAACCTTTTTGAGAAAAGACTTTTAAATCTATAATTATTACTGCAGTTATTCAGTGTGACTTTATGAAAATGGGTGTATTGTCTTTCCTTTCCCTACCCTTAAGCTGATTGTAAGGGGTTTTGCATTATCAGTAACAGCCAAAAAAAACCCCACTCTCTAAAGCCTGAGTAGCACTATCTGGCAGTTGTTAGGAATGAAGAAATCTCGTTATTTCAAACTGCTAAAAGCACTGATTTAAAAAATATGTACACTGAGATTATGGTTTGCTTCACCTGGATCAAAAATTAAATAAGTTTATCAAGTCCCTTGATTTCTGTAAATGGTGATAACAATCAGTAACAGAGCCTTACATATTTACTCTTAGGATTGTTGTTTTTATATTAGTAAATGCAATGTAAATTTAGTTTTGTTCAAAGTCAAGGTCAGCTAATATTGTACACACTGAAAACATACTAAAACCTAAGCTTTGGGGAAACCAGACAGGGTAGGGGAAAGAGGAATGTCATCAATATAAATACTTGGTGGATCTGCACAGCACAGTCATTCTGAAGAGCACCAAGCTTTCCTTCTCTTGCCTACCCATTCAGTATCATTACACTGAACCTCTTACAGTCAGTATCGTAGTTGCACAGCTCACACCTTCACTAGGAAGTACTAATACTTGCATTCATTAATGAATGAGGTGAGACTGGTCTACCAGAGAAAATCTGCTGGAGTTGTCTCTCCTTTGTTTGGTTTGGTGATCTGTTTGGTTGTTTTAAAGGAAAGAATGAATGGTTAGGTGGGTTAAATTTTTGAGTTTAAAAGTCTAGGTGATTTCAGGGTGCTTACTGAAAATGCAAAGATCTAGGAAGGTCCACCAGGAAGCACTAGCAAGCTCAGATCCTGTCATGCTCTGCATATGAAACAGTAAAAATAAACTATCTTCTGACCAGTGTGGAACAAAATAAAGACAGAAATAACTCCTCCTATCCCCAGGAAAACCTGAAAAAAAGACTTGGCTGATGTAATAGGACAAAGAGAGCACTTTCTTCACAGACTACATACACCACAATGGAACATAAAAGAAATTCTTCTCTAATATATTCCCTAAAGCTCACCACTAGATCCAACATTAAGGTACCAGTAAGTGACCAACCTAATGATTTTGCACAGTAGCAGTATAATATCCACAGGATGTTGACAATATTGCACTATTTATCTTTAGTCACAGTGCTGAGTTGTTCTTTAGGCTCAGAATAGAAAACATTACAGATACTGAGCAAGGTTTGACAGAGGTTTAAGTGCCATCATGTCTCAATGAATTCCATGGTCTGTGGCACTACTTACAATTCAGCTCAGAGGGAAACAAATGCCTGGTTGGGACATCACAAATATCACAGTATTAAAATAAAAAAGGCTTTAAAATTCTGTACTAGTATTAGGCAGCACTGGAATTAACCACACTCGTAATTTTGGATGATGTTCTGCAGTTTTCATTTCAGCTGTCTTACATCAAAGGAATTCCCATCCAACATACAACAAAGCCACCATGGGTCAAGAGTGGCAAATCTGAGCCTTCCACTCCAATCATCTTCCTTCTCCCTGTGACAATCCTCAGGTGAATCCCAATTCTGCCCCATGCTGAAAACTAACAGCAGCAATGTCCTGAAGTGACACCTGTCAATAGTCAAGCTCTCACCACACCAGTCACAGGGGTTAATTAATAGCTCTTCTTTGGGTTATTGATGTACTGAAGTTCAACAGTTGTGGCTGGCTTGTTAAAAGTTATGAAATCTCAAGCTGGTAATAGAAAAAGATTCATTGCAAGGGTGATGAGTAAGTTTAAGTAAGTCAGACATTAGCATGTTCTTGCCTAATTTTTTCCCTTTTCTGATGAAGCAGAACCTTGTGTAAATCAGCATACCTTAGCATATACATTTTATGCACTTTACTACATATTGCAGGTGTTTCACAGTAATGGTATTTCGGGACTTATGCAGTAGCTTCACTTAAAGACTAATAAAATTAAGCGCAAAAATTGTATAATTTTTACAATAACACTGGGGGGGGGAGGGAAATCTGAAAAATCTGAAAAATCTGAAATTGCTGCAAACTCTTTGGTTGGTATATTTCAGTATGCTGAAAAGACTGATCTGAAAATGTTTCAAGCCATTCCACCCATGAGAGAGGTACTGATGTGTATACGATGATGTTTAACACCACAGTCCCATGAGATATTTGTTAGACAACCAAACTTATCCACAAGGATCTGCTGAAGGACAGGAAAGAACCAGACCCAGAAGATCTGCTAAACAAGTCCTTTTCTAGTGCATAACAATGCTCTCTACCAAACTGCCTGGATAATAGTGCTAATAGTCACAACTACATAAGGGATTAACAGCTCATTCCAAGAAGATTTCCAAAGCATGTGCTTATGTCCACACCGACAGTTTGCATTCAGGAAAAAAAAAAGCTCTTAGCTTTGGAAAGACAGTCCAGTTGGACATCACAAACTACATTCATTGTCTAATCAGTGAGTAGTAAGACAATTTTTATCTGCAGTTTTGCTCCTGTGGTCAGCAAAAAGCTTCCAACTATTTGACCTACTGCAAACTAGCAGGCAATGTCTACTTACTTTTCCTCAGAACCATGATAGTTTTAATTAAAATGTATGCTATTGTTCCAAGAACTATGGATTCTTACTAGGAGTACTATATAACTTAGCAGGGGCTGTGATTGTATGACACAGGGCAAATGAGAAAGGGAAGAAGGGGGGGGGGTAGGAGGGAGAGGGAGCTAGGTGTTACTGCATTTTTTTCATTACTAAGAATTATTTAGGCAGTTTTAAAAGACAGGGAAGTGGAAAAGAAACAATTGAGGTCGAGGGGAAGAACCTAAGACATAGGCAACAATGAAAGCCCTTTCCCTACACTGAAATATAATGACGAAAACAAATGAGTCTTCAAAAGGGAAGTAAAACTAATATAGGCAGTGGTGAAAGAGCTATATAAAAGGTAAATATACACATGTCAAAGAATAGAATGGCAATTAGCCAACAGTTTAAAGACAGAAGTCTCACATCAAAAGGAAGAGGATTTAAAAAACACGTATTATCTTGCTTCCCAGCCCTTTTGCAACCAGGGCATTGACACTGCAACAAGATCCTGATGGTTGGATACAGCTCAGTGGGGCTATTAACATCTTTCCAGTAAGCAGAGTTGGGGTCCACACTAATAAATTATGCAAGCAAGAGAAACAGTGTTATACTCTGTGGCTATATTAGATCCACGAGGAATTCAGTGCAAATATTATCAAGATGAGTGTGTACCTCACAGGCGGAGGCTGACAACACAACTCTGCAACTGTATTTCACATACAATTCTATTTTCCATTTTACAAATACCAGGCAATTATGGACCACCAAGTTACTAAGCAAGCAGTCTGAAGGGGCACAGGAAGATTTTTAGTTCGTCATTTTCTGGTTTTCACTGCCAAATCATAATGCTTAAATTCTCCCTCACTGTAAGGATTATTATTTTTTTTATGATGATACTGATAACCATTATGAAAAATTATATCTCAGAAGCCTGGAGCAACATACTAGATTTCAAGATTATTTCTTGCTTGGAAGTTGTTTAACATAATGCAAAGTGGTCTTGAAAGCATTGTAACTAAATTTTTGCTGGAATTCACCAAGATAAGCACTTTATTTTTTAATGTATAATCAAAGCCCAAAAAGGAAAGATGAAAACATGCACAAAAGCCAATCCTCATGGATTAATACCAACTCACATCAGGTTCTTCAGGAACTTAAGACAACTGACAGACTGTGCTCTGATTGTTGTAGTGCACTCACTGACTCAAACTCAGATTGTTACCGCCCTGTCAAGGCTCTAACAGGTAACTTGCAGTAAGGAAATAATGGCCTTCAAAGTCTGTGTTTATCACTGCTTTATTCCAGCTGAACATAACAGTTGGCAAAAAACAGGGGACTCCCTCTTCCTTCCAGCACATGTTCCTCCTTACTGTCCCCTTCTCTCTCTCCATAACCTTCAAGCCAGAGTCTCTGAAGTCAGTGGGCCCATTCTATAAATCACAGCGAGCCTCTGCGCAATGTTTCCCTTCTGAATTCCATGTGCCCTGCCCGCTTAGCTGGAGAGGTGGCTTTTTGCCCCTCTCTGCATTGCTTCTTGGTTTTGTGAAGCCATACTCCATTCCCTTTATGCAACACTGATCTCTACTAATGCATACTTGCAATTAATATGAAGGTTGCTAACAGAAACAGAACTGTAAAGATACTATATTTTAGATCTATTTGGGAGCAACCCGGTTTTAAATGACAAGGAAGAATGGCAAAGAGATTTCAATGGGTTTTTCACGTACAAGGCCCTGAGGTAATAAGATAATGTATTGTTTCTATTTCTTTAAAAACAAGGGGGAAAAAAGGGAGGAGATGTTCCTCATAAAAAGGGAGGGTTGCATACCTTATCTGCCTTCCTATGACACCTCTGACATCAACAGTGAAGGCATGACTACAGTGCTAGTGTTTTGGTGTGTTTTTTTCTTCTCCATTAGTTTTATAAGATTGGACAGGACTTATATGAAAGGTTCTTGATCACCTGAGGCAAACAGTATGATCAAATAGATTAAATTAAAAGCAACCAGCCTCAACAAGCAAGAGACAGAAGGCAGATTCTATGAATGACATACTCACTGCTCTACCTGCAGACTGTAAATCATCACAGACTCACTTGACAGTGCCAGACATAGGCAAATCAGCACTAAAACATCATGAGTCCAAACACTGGGTTTTTTTCCGAACAATTAGCCTCTTGGAAGTGGAAAGTGAGGGTGGTTTTTCCGCATGATTCCCCCCTCCATGTTCCCTCCCCCTTCCCCTCTTTCATATTCAAACACTTGGGGCAAGGCAATTTGACACTAGTTTCTGTAACAAACCTGGTCAAGCAGGATTTCTCACACACCCTGCACAAAAGGCTAACCTCTCACAAAGTACTTATTGGAGATTTACGTCAAGGTTGAGTGAACTGCAGCCAGGGAACAGAGCTCAAAACTCTGTATGAAAGGCTCTAGTGCTAATCACTAAACCAGTGGGTTAGCTGGAAAGGAATGGGGGAGGGGGAACAAAAAAAACAAATAAAAAATGCTCCTTGTAGTGTATCATTTCAAACATTCAGCTATAATATTATCAGGGGAAAAAAGTGAATCACTTGTATTTGAAAATGTCCTCAAAATATTGAAATAGCTATACTACATAAAAAACAGCTAACTATTCGAAGGAAGATAGGGTAATCACTGCTGAATTAGTTTTCTTATTTCCTTTTTTTTTCAACTTGTACTCCATATTTCCAATGATATATTAAGGGATGACTAGGTGATGCTATAATCCAGACATTGATCTCAGTTGTTCCTGCTGGAGATATCTTCCAGAGAGAACCCAGTGTTGGAATTATACACAACAGTCAGAGGTGAACTCTATTAGACAACCAATCAGAATAAAGTGACTGCCAAGTACTGATAGACCTTGTCTAGACTACAATAGCAGGATCTTGTTAGAACATACTAACTTGTTCTGTCCATCCAGACAATCCACACTATTGTGTCTAAGTGTCAATTAATGCATTAAGAGTTTACAGTACATACTGACTTGTGATCACTGTACTTGAAAAACTGACTAACCTTTTCTATCACTGGATTTTGCTGTCCACATTAGACTTTTTTTTTTTAACATTTAAAACACTCTATTATCACACAACTGGTTCAGCTGAAATGAGTTCCATGGGGAACTCTGATATTCCCCAGATCTGTTTTTTAGTAATCATTTCTCCAAAAGTGAGTTGACATTCACCTGAACATTGCTTTTTCTCATCTAAATAGTGAAGATATTTAAACATCATCTTGACAAGTAAAACAAGGAATAATCCAAACACTAAGTAGTCTTTTAATCTTAAATGCTGCAAGATCCTACAGTAAAGCTGTACTGAGATTCACACATTACTATTTATGCAAGCTATACACAGGCCGTTTTCCTCCTGAAGGGCCATAGCAGCCAGACCTTTCTGACCCAGCAGAGTCCTGTTGTTTCTTCTGCAGGTGTACAGTACCTGGGAAGGTAAATTTTATTTCTTCTACTGTGATACACTGTTGTACTAAATTTGACCTACTGTTTGCTTTGCAAATGTTTTAACATGTTGTTAACATTGTCATTATTTCATTAATGGAATTTATTAAAATGCATTTATTTATTACACAGACATTAGTATGCACTTAATTGATCCAGTTGCTTGAGTGACTTTCTTCAGCCTTAGAGCGGCAAGAAGCAACTGTGTAACACTTTTCCAGCTTACTGTAAACTTCAGAAGAGAAAGTTAACTACTAATTGAGATAGACATTAGTCACCAATGTTTAAAAAACACAGCGAAAATAACCCCACACATAAACACACATTATTTAGGAAATCACAGTTACCATTTTGTAACTGCTGTTATAAAGATGAAAATGTTAAGAAAGACTTTCTTTATATTGCTACAAGAATCCCAGCTGCTGAGCATTTACTGTTGCCCTGTAAAATTGGGGTGGAGAAATTCCCTGCTGCAATAAAAATGTCCATAAACCCATAAACAAGAGACACATCAGTTCCTTTAAAGACAAAAAAAGACATACCATTAGGACAGCCTTTCATCCTTACCCTGTCTGCAAGGCTGGAGACACACTTTGCTGCCTAAATATAATCAGCAGCATTACCACACTAGTACTCTCAAGCAGTTTTATAATGACATATGACTTTAAAAAGAAGATTTTTATTTTTTTTTTGGTGAAACAGTATTTGTTAGTTGTGTTGGGAAACACAAAAGAACAAATCGCAAGGGGAAGTATTGCAAATTGTTCAGTGGTGAAGAGGTTAAATCAACTTAAAAAAACCCCAGTCAATCGTGCAATTCAACAATAAAATAATTTTGAAACATCCAAAAATTACTCTTTCAGCCTATCTGGATAATTCAGCATGATGGGATCTTATGGAGATGGTGATCATTTTCAGTCCAGTGAGGGTTCTGCCTCTTTACTTGTTGGCTGGTTTTTTTTGTTTTATGGACTTCTTATGACTATGCACCAATCCTTAACACCTCTGCTTTCCATGCACAGGCCTGCATGCCTAATATGGTACAGCTCTCATCACAGTGTGGTTGACAGCTTTCCTCTGCAAAAGCCTTGCCTTTTTGCTAATGTCTGTTGCAGAAAGAAGACAAAACACTTCTTATGTAAGCACTTCAAAATACAGATGGTTTTGCTTGTTTTGTCTTTAAATGACTGGCACTTGGGGGCTGGATAAGCTCAGAATTTTGAACAGAAAGCAGAATAGAAAGGTGTTACAGTCTTTTAACAAAAGATTTAGAAAATAGTCTCTAACCGACATTATGGGCTGGCTTCTCATTTTTCTTCAATCATCTTCAGGCAAGTGTTGGTATTTTGTAGAATTGCCTCGCTTAGAAACATTTCTTTGTATTAGCATACCTGAATGTGAAATGATCTAGAGCAACGTGGACTTGTGTATTTGAATTTACTCACCTGCTTTTGCTGATATAATTCCTTACACTAGATTTTCCCCAAATGTATCACACAGAGAGCTATAGAGGGTTGTTAGTATCGCCCAACTTCAATCACCTACGTTAAGCTATCTGCCCAGGCTTCCTAAATTGTCAGGCAAGGTGAAAACGAATTATTTGAGAGGGCAAATATGTTTCTGCCCTGATTTGCATTACAGAGGTATCTCTCCCGCTTCACCTGCTGTAGAAAGTGCCTAAGAAAACTACTCTTCTTACTTAAGTATCTCATACAGGTTCCTATTAGGTGAAACAAAGATTTCTGTATTCTCAGTGCCTCCAGCTTAAGATTTTTGGCTGCATCCACTCTGTAACAGCTACTGTACAAAAGAAAAGTTATGAATCATAAGAATTCAGTTATAGAGCTGTTTTTCTTTCTCTCTGAAGAAATCTATTATTTTTCATCAGTTATCCAACGCTTAATGGTGTGCAATTAATAAGACTCTACAAACCTGGTTTCAAAATGCCAAATTACAGCATATATCATGCATACGGTTTCTAGAAATTCATCCCATGTATCCAGTAACTGTGAGGTGTAGGCTGTTTAACTGAGGTCATGAAAAAAGTACAGAGGGGCTGAATATGAGTGGGAAAACCCACACACAACCCTTATCCTATTGACAGTGGTAGAGGAGTAAGAGACCAATCTAAGACATAGCTTAGTAAATCAATGAAAGGCCTTTAAAATTCAAATATAGTATTCAATGCCCAATCCAGATCCTTCCTATCTTGCTTATTCTAAGCATGTATGATTTGCATAGCCTTTGTGTGTAAGAGAATGACCTCCACATGTACACAAGAGAAAAATCGTAAAACAACTAGTAACAGCCATGAAATATGCTATGCAGTGGCCTTTTATTGCTGCTTTATTCATATAACCTGTTAGATACATGGAAGTACCTGACCCAGGAAGGTCATTTCTCCCAATGATGATTAGAAAAAAACATGATTAACTGTTTTTTCAGTTTTCAAACTTTGTGTAATGGTGCTTCATTTCTTGATTTCTCTGTTGCTGTTTTAAATGACCACTAAATATTTAACAGGAACCACCAAGAATGTTACGCCAGAGTTTGCATTTCTGGATTTAAACAGCTGAGAATGGATAATGGGTAGCAAATCACTGATAATCACTCAAGGCCTCCAGTAACTTAAAATGGACAACAGCACATTATTTACTGGACTTTGAGATGTATTTCACAGATTCAGAAGAAGAATAAGAGGTATAAAGAAATAAAGCACTCAAAGCTTGTATGAGATGCAAAAAAGATCTATATTGTAAAATTCTGGACAAAGCTCCTTGGGCCCCTTTAACTAGTTAATTCTTTGACTCCTCAGAGATACACATTCTCCTCAGAGCCCTTATTCCCTTATCTGTCCTGGCTCTCTTACAGGCTTTTCAGTAGTTAGCCCAAGCAAGAGGAAACACTCCTTTTCCATACATACATGCACCTCATGTATTGAAGAAATCATCCCTAGTCTTATCCAAATAAGCTCCTTAACTTTTCCTTTCTGTCTTACTCCCTTTTTCTGCTTCACAAATATCCTTTCATTCGGTCTGATTTTAGTTTTATACTACAAATCCATCAGTTTAGCATGTTTTTAAATATACTTCCAGAGACTATCACTTTGCTCTATGCAAAGACTGCTACTGAAAATAAAGCTTTCATCTTCAATGGCCTTACACTGTTCCCTTTTTAAAGAAATGTCACCCTAGAAATTGACACATATGTTAAACATGAAAAATAAAACTATTAATAAATAAAACTGTAATTATTCCATGAGATCATGCTTTTCGCTAAACCTTCCCCTTGCCTTGTTGATTAAAGTCATATTAGTATTTCCCATTAACTGACAAATTAGATTTCAGAGACAGAAGAGTCATTAACTGCAGATATGCCAAACTTTTACTAACTACCCACAGTGATAAGGCTGCCAACCAGACAAAGCAGAACCAGGCACTGCTTTTATTTTTATCACCTCCCATGTTGCTGTGTACTGGTGCTTTGTGTCTAGGCTTCGTTCATAGTCATTGGAGATGAAGCCAATAGAATGAATGGCAGAAAAATGCACAGCTCTCTGACTACATAGAAATATTTTTTTGGATGACGTAACTTGCTTTTTGTGCTTCACAACTGTGTTGTTTAAATTTGCATTGGCTCCAAGAATCCTAGACTAGTAGCTCACGCACAGACACCTCCATCACAATTACATGAGACAAGTCCCACCCTGAAAGTCCATTGGATGGGGTAACTTCAGGGATATTTTTTTTTGTCTCCTAAGAGCTAGGGATCATTTCCTTAAAGGAAGAGCCCCAGTCAAAGCATAAACTCTCATTTATTTCCCTGAAATCAGGTCCAGGTCAAATGGTGTAATAAAACAATATGGGTTAACAGGCCCAGAGAGAAACCACTGCTTTTTGACCTGGTGACTCTAAAGTAACACCAGCATGGCACCTGTGAAGAAAAGGCTTTTCTGACATACTTCAATGCAAGACTGATTGAAAATGACATTCAAAGTTAGCACCTTGTTTCAGTTTTAGGGCCACAAATTTATTCTTCCTTTGTATTTAGTTAAAATTTTCTATGCCTGCAAGTAAGTTGCTGGATTTCTGAACAGTAGGACAGATTTCATGTTCTGAACATGTACATTAGCCTTTTGAATTCATATTCCATCTTAAATTTTGATATATGTCAAACACAAGATGTTAGGCACATTCAATGCAGTTCTCTGCATGCACATAGCTCTGTTCTGGCTTTCATCTTCTAACAGGGAATGTGCCATCTGCAGTGAAAGTCCTATCTTCTAAATGCAATTTCTAGTTTCCAGGCCATGTTCAGACAGCTTCATTAGAGGACTCCATCTGTTTTGAAGCTGTGATAGGGGTTTTTTTCCCCTGCTACTATCAATATACTCTTTTTTCCCAACAATTTCAGAAACTCCCCTAATGTGTCCTTTCTATCCCTTTTGTAGTCATAACGCCACATAGACCTTCAAGTTATCAAATGATGGCAATGTTGGTTAAAAAAAAAAAGTCAACTTTCATTTTCCTTGCTATCTACAAAGTCAAATCAAATGTTGGTCTTAAAAAGTTTAATTTAATATTGCAACATGACTTGGACAAAATTTCCATTCTTTTTTGTACAGCTTTGCATTGGCACAAATGTCAGTGTATTTCATCCATTTGCACTTCCAGTGTTATTAATGTAGGGTAAGCAGATTCTTTCAACCGTTTCTCCTAGAAAAGAATGACATAGGTTGACATTCTGCACATACTAATAAAAGAGTGACAAAGCTACGCTGGTCATGGTAGACATCTCAAAAAATCCTAACAGAGGAGGAGAAAAGGCTTATGTTTTAACTTTCCTTCTGGAAATACAAGTTGTTTTACAATGTTTCCAGCACACCTTCCTATCTAAAAGTCTGTGTAAAGAAACCAGTGGTATTGAGTGATTAAATAGATGCTGTTCTTTAAGTCACCAAGTTTGCATATGACTTATTATTTTGATGATACACATTTACAAAGCTTATTTATGACTTTTAACCATTATTTAAACAGTTCGGAAAAAAAGGAATGGTAGTCCAAAATGTTTGACAACTCATTGACAGCTATTGAAAACAACCCTCAATTTACAACTCTGGTATGTATGACTAGAAACCATGACCAACTGCAGCACTTTTGACAACAGCAAGATCATTAATAGAGTTCCAGTTCAAAAAATTCTTCGAAAATTCATACTTGGTAATTCTGTCCTGACTATAGACACTATCACTACTTTCTATTAAGACACCTCAACAATTCCTGTCGAGTGGAAATAATTTCTAAAAGCCACCTGAATCCATCGACAGCACTCTACAGCATGCAAATAGGCCAGAAACACAGTAACATTTTCCTCCATGTAAAAATGGCTTTTACATCTAAATAAGGATCAAAACTTCTACTGAGAGCTATGACTTCTTCACATTTTAAAACCTTCAAAAATAAATAGCATATTCTGTCTAGGATTCAGTTAAGCAAAGCTGAACAGGATGATCAATCATAAGGTCATAGCAGAGAAAGCATAAACCTCTCATATTTCCTTCCCGTTGTTGCTATGTTTCCATTAGCTGCATCAGTGTCCCAACAGCCTCTTAACGGAACTACGTAAGTTTGATCATATTAGCCAAGGGTTTTTTATATAACGTATGGGTATATTCTGGGATTATATAGAGCTGGGAACACCACAATCACATGCCTTTTAACACTACTAAAAGGAAACCTCAAGACTAAGAGGAATTGGTCAGGCTGAAATATCCTTTCTGACATTTCACAAAGGGCAAATACAACTGTTAAGTTTTTCTTTCTCCATCTAGAAAGATATAAATATATCTGAGAAGGCATGGACTAATCTCTTACATACACCCTTGATTCAGACCATCCCCTCTGTCCTTTGACACTGACTATAGACTTCTTAGTCATTTCACTAAGTTTACATTTTTTCTCAGTTATTTCTAACAAACCACAGTTACATGGCAGGAAGATGAAAGGTTGAGCAAGATTCTCAGGGCTCATGAGTAAAGTCCCTAACAAGGCACAGCTGATCTACAGACAGACGGACAAAGATATCAACCATGTGTTGAAAATAAGCAGTTGCAGTCAATTCTCTCGTGCTGGGGAAGGGAGGAATAGCATATTGGCAATGTCTCAGCAGTGAGAACGATGCTGCCACTTCTCTGGACCTGTGTTAGTCCTGAGATGTTGTTTATACAGTCCTGGTTCTCATGCCTATCTGCTGTTCCCACCATCCTGACCTGACATGAATGGTTTTAAAACCATTTGTTCATGTCAGTAGTGTGATACTATTACAGTAAGACAATTTAGTCTGCAAAAGAACAGCTCTGATAGCAAGAGATAAGTGTATACTAGAAATACAAAATTTTAGCTGTTTTTTATAAACCTGTTTCCGAACTACCTCACATCCAATGTTCCCAAAGCAATTTGTTAACTTTCACAATCCTCAGTGCTCTTTGGAAGCTACTATGTAATAAAAACATGCAACAACAGAAGCACAAAAGAAATATGCATTTGTTCCAAATCACATAGCTCATCTAAGAGAAGGAAGGGGTCTTGGCTCCTACCCTATTGATCATACCTTCAACTCTTTCCAAGGCAGTTTACCAAGCTACATAATGCACTTGAAAACATCACCTTATGAAGACCCATTTAATACCCTGAGGGGAATATGCTGATAAACAGCAAGTTTGCCAGTTTCTGGTAGGCAATGTTAGACTAAATATCTGATATCGTCCGACTATTGTGAAGTCCTATTTTCTTGGTAGAAATTTGACTCAGTTGCTGTAGTCAACATAAACAGAATTCTGTAGATGCCTATATTTTATCTATTGAAACTTAAGTTTCAAAGCATTATAAACATGGGAATTGCCAGATATTGTACATAAGGGGTAATCATGAGTCCTATTAAAAAAACCCACCAATCTTTAAAAAGATAAAATTACTCTGGACTTATACTTCCCAGTGTATGCTGTAAATACAAACATTTATCAGCAGGAAAATATAGAGTCCTGATGTTTTCAGTGAAATAAAACCAGAACAAAAACCAAGAGGCCCAGCTGATTCAGAGTCGATGTAGGTACTGTGCTGGAACATGATGTAGAAACACAATACAAGGACAGACTGAGCATGTTGTATGCAGTTTAGGCTATAGAAAACAGAGGGGAAACATGTGGCAAACTATATAGTAATTGTACTACTAGTGGTAGTACTTGTAGTTTAATGCCTTCCATAAGCCATCACAGGAGCACTGCATTTACCTAAGCTTTTACTTCATCAATACTATCTGAATTTTCCTCTTAATTTTGCGGACTTCTTGCTGTCACAGACAGATATCAGTTCCTATGTGTACATATGCAACAAATGTCCATCTGTTAAAATGCTGCTCTTGTTGCAGTAGCTCTCTGCATAGCGTAAATTCCAAATGTAAACTGCTAATTAACTCTACATTGTGGAAAGCTCACTTTTTATGTAACTGTTTAGCTTTTTTTCAAATGAAACCATACATAATCATACTCAGGAAAGGGAAGGTAGCATGTGTTAACAGGTATCTGCATTGTTCACAGACTTTCATGTCATTACAAGGAACATCAATTTTCAGAAAAATAAAAGAAAACAGTATACTGGACAAATAGTAATTTTCCATATTACTTTCACTTCAAGCACATACAGAAATTCTTTGGTACACTCCACACCCTACACTCCTGGCGATCCACTTGCTGCAGAAAAAAATGAGCTTCATTTATTTAAAAGAAAATCAATAGTTCAGTCACAACTTTTATGACTCTGTAACTCATGTTTAAGAACATACCTCATGAGTATTGAATACTTTTAGCACTGTTCAAAATGGATCACTGAAATCAATGAAAAATTATACCTGTCAATATGAAAAAAAATTGAGAACTAGAGCTGAAATAAGTAGTATTATTTAACCACTGTATCTGACCATTGATCAAGAATGTATTTTATTACCTTTGAAAGCAGTGTGCCTATTGGAAAGTTACTGCATTTCGTACTTCTATGTACTTTCAAACTGTGAAACTGTAAATGTTTCATGGAAATCGACAAACATGTAAGTAGCATTAACTAAAAGAACAAACTCGTAAACGTACGGACTGATTATTATTATTTCCACAGATAAAGAAGTCTATGCAGTTTTAGAAAGCAAATCTCCAACTCTGATACCCTGCAGCCTCCCAAAGGCAAGCAGCAAGGCAACGCAGCCCTGCAGACAGAAGAACTGCTTCCAACATCACAGCGCTGCAGCTCCGGCAGACAGCATCTGCCCCAGGCTGCTGGTTCTGCTGTGGAGAGGCAGAACAACCTCTCTGCCCTTCAGGTCAATCATTCCCAGATGAAATAGCTATTGCCAGAATAGCTAAGCCTTGGCAAAGTTCTGAGAGACAAACTCTGGACTTGCACAAACCATCAGGGCTGCTGAAAGAAGACTTTTACAGGGAAAAACCCATAAGCTCACATATCAATTTTCCCCTGAGCAGAAAAGTTTTGGCAAGTTTGTTGCATGGTTGGTTGGTTTTATGTTGGGAATTGCGTTGTTTCTCTTGGCCTCTATCCTATCTTTCAGGAGGAAAGGGGAAATTTTGACTAAAAGAAAATAAAAACTTAATTAACTCTTGTTTAGTAACATAAAAGGTTTTTCTCTTTTCTGAGAAGAATATGCTTATACTTGTTTCTCGCAATAATAACTATGCTTATCAATCTATTTTTATTTTTTTTTTTGAGATCTGAAGTGGGTTATTTTCTAACTACATTATTTATAGGCTCAAATGATTATGGATATTTTGAAAGCCAGAAAAAAAAAATCTTAATTAACAGATTGAAAGCAGATGCAGGTCATTGCAATGTAACACTTTACATAACAATCAATAAAAATGTCAATACAAACAACTACTAAAGGTACCATATGACATTCCAATGGGAGGAAAAAAAATTTCTTCATTTTCTACTTAGACGCCTTGCTTCCTTTATCAGCAGATGGCAAGCAACTTACTAGTTCAATCCATATGTCTGTATCTGATAGACAATGTTTTACAAGTCTGAAATTAGTTCGAAACATTTTGATGTTGGCCAGACTACAGAGGAAAACAGGATAACTTTGTCTATTAATGAAAAGTTGGTTTTGTCATAACAAATACTTCCACAAGCTACTACCCATCCAGACTCATTCAGTCGCTAATGGAATTTGTACCCAAAGACATAATCTGTGTTTAACAGACTAACAATTTGTAGTTTCATCTATTCTGTTCTTGTGCTGTGCTTGAACATGTCTCCTTCCACTAGCTGAGGTTTACTTAGTGGTGCTGATGAAAGCAAGCAAGGCCATGAGAGTATTTTTGGTAGGAATGATATCAGATTTCTAGGGCCATTTATGTTCATGCTAGTAGGTATTCAAGAGAGAACCTGTCAGAGCAAAGCCCATGCAGACCAGTACCCTAGCTCCAACCGTGGCAAAGTGCAGATGCTGAGAAGAAGATTTAGACAATTTTGCTTACTCTCTCCCCACCAGGAAGCCTCTACTTGCAATACAGACAATTTATATGTTGAGAAAGATAGACCAGAAAATCTAGACAGTTCTTATAACAGAATGAATGGTATGGTATTTTTTCTTCCAAAAGAAAGCTCCAAATTTGGGGAATTTCAATGACTTTTACTACAGAAAGCTCTGAGTTCCACAAAATATTGATGGTGGAGAGAGTCACACCAAGCTTAAGAAGACAAGAGAGGTTACAGTGAAGTTTTCTTGCTATCTGGCCAAGTGAAGAGCAAAGCAGATCTATACTGGTAAAAATAGCTGACAGCAGGGGTCCAGAGGCATTCACAGACAGACAGAGCATCAGGCACACCCCGCAGCTCTCCATATTCTGGAAGCCCTTCAGTGCAGACAGTTTGATGGAGATCCAGTTAACTTCCTAATGCTTACAAAATTTAACTTCTTTGTCTAGGATCTACAGGAACCAGTGCAGATAAAGTATTTCTCAATTCAATGTTTTTAAAAATGTACTTTCCTTACAACAGTGATGTACCTGGGGGACTGGATCCAAAATGGCTCATGCTTAAGGAGGATATCACTAAGAAAGCTTTCAAATACCTTTAGTAATCATAGACTCATAGAATCATTTTAGGTTGGAAAAGACCTCTAAGATCATTAAGTCCACCAAAATGATTAAGGCTTCATCCCAGGCTATCTGTTCACTCACTGAAATGGTAGATTTCACAAAAAGTTGTCTAGAGCTCTACACCAAAGCCAACTTGGGGGACTGAAGTTGAATGAAACATCTCTCCTGAGACAGATGCAGCTGGTCATGAGGTCTGACTAAAACTCTTACACGAGGAGTCACTTAGCTGAGTATTATACCAAGAAACTGAGGGACCCAATTTAACTGTCATGAACAATCCCCTTAATTTTTGTAGAAGTCCCCACATCAAATCTGCTCTGACAGTTGTTAAATAGAACCACTGTAAAAATCTCTATCCTTCAACCATTTAGCTGGCTATTAGAAGGCAAAGGAAAAATGATTAAATGATGATTAAGTTTACAGTCATAAAGGCATGAAAAGATCCATTTAAAAATCTGCCAAGATTTAAAAATTCTGCTACATAGAACATAATTTTCTGTAATGAAAAAATCAGTAAAGTTGTAACATACCCTTTGCTTTATAAATTATTAATATTAGTTCTACAAAGCATTTGGCTAAACAACTACAGAAATACTGTGTTCTGTGGAAAGAACTTTTTGTTTTGAATTTTAAAATAACCCTCATTTTTAAAATTTTATTCTTATTTTTAAACCTAATTTAAAATTAGTAAGCACACCAGTAAAACACACATACACACACAAATACATGTAGGTGTCAACATGTTTACAAGCCTTGAAGCCTAGAAGATTTTAATCACGTTTTCCATTAACTGTCCCCACCCCTCAAATACTGCGTAAGGTAGGGTTTACAAGAATTTTAAACAAAAGGAAATATTTAATTTTCTGGAGTATCCCAGTCAAATATAAATAATTTTCAGTAATATATTAACAGGTATTGTGCCACTGTCAATGGAGAACTTTACAGATGTTTGTCACCATAGCTGAGTCCATTAACTGAATCGTGAAGAAAATGCTTTTCTCGAGAAACAGACTGACCAAGCTCACTCTGCACAATACAAACTTTTAAATGGATCTGAAATACATCCACCTTGGGTTGGGAGAGGAGATGCCATGAAATGTTGAAAATGTATGGAGTATAACTTAGTATGTTGTCTTCTAACTCAAAAGCATAACCCCATGAACATTAAAGCAGTTACTGTCAGAAAAAAATCATAACTATGTAAAGACACTGTTCTCCATATGTCTTATAAATGGGATAATAGTGGTATATTAAGTTTTGCTTTGATTTGAAAGCTTTCACCTTGCAGTGTCTGCCTTAAAGCCTTTTAGTCATGTACAGACTGGAGTAGCAAAAGCTTTGAAGTGTCCAATTTCCAGTGAAGTTTCTAACATTTTTTTAATAAGTCTGCAGATGTCTCTGTGTGATTTACTGTAATTTCAGAAGAAGCTAAGAAATTCACCCTAATACAAAAAGATACAGTTCCTCCATAAGAGAATGGGAGAGTCATTTGAGCATAATCACTGTTGGGCACAGGGGGAGAGCAGCATGAAAATATTCTTGCAACATGATCAAGTCAGATTCACAATACTGGATATATAAGTGATCATACTGAGGACTTTAAGGGAAACAAGACAGAGACTTATACAGATATGAATTTTTTTCCTAACTAGTAAATACAGCCTCAGTGATTCACAGCCTATTTTTGTAATTGCAATGAGGCAGCTGTGATCAAACGCTATTTGTAGCATCATAATAAATTTTCCCCCACCTACTAAAATTAGTTCTAAGCATCCAAAATTCACATTTGAACATCTGACTAAACAAAACAGGCATTGCTTCATGCCAAAAACTGGAGGAAATAGACCTAAAATATGCCATTTTCTCACCAGAAATTGTAGGCTTCCAGAATAACATGTGAATTAAAATTCATGCCAAGCTTGTTTGCATTGGTCCTTGTATCTATTCATAACAAATTCCTTGACAAATGTTCTGATTATTTCTCTTTTTTACCTCACTTTTTTAATTTCAATACAACTTTCAAATCACACACAGTCTTGCAAGGAAAAAGAGCCAATGTACAACCCATCTGAAAATGGAGAGGGTGGAATTTTAGTCTCAGCAAGTGCTGGAGGCAACTCACATGATTAAAGACTGCACTGTAAGCCATCGTTAAAAGACTTCTTCCCATAAGTGAAAACATGTAGTTTGCCACTATACACATCAGAGGCACACAAACCAAAACGAGGTCAAAGACAAACAAGAAATGCAAATGTCTCGCTCCAAAATTCCTATTTTCTCTCTCCTTTTTTTTTTTCAGGCTGAAGGAAAGAATAGAAATTTTAACTAAGTTAAATTAAAATTACAATCCATTTCTTAAGTTTTTCCCTTTCACTGATATTCTTGCAAAAAGTTACATCATCATGCCCAGATGTTAAATAGGAATACTGAGTCAGGATGCCTGTGTATGAGGCTCTTCTCACATTACACAGTAAAGAGTTTAATGAATCTCTCTTTGCTCTCACCTTTTGAGAGGGGAAACTGCCCTTATTCACATTTTACAGAAAGAATCAGAACATCAAGGCCTAGAGGAGCCAAGAAATCATAGGAATTAAACATCTAACTAGGACAAATATGATTCACCAACTTGTCATTTGCTAATCTCAGACAACACAGAGACAAACTCGGCAAAGATTTCGAAGTCCATTTGCGAGTTACCTGCAGAGTGCTGCACAGCCTGGCTTACCACCATGCTATTTGTTGCAGAAACCTAATACTATGCACAGTGCAAAAAGAGAAAACATGCTTATTCCTCCTTCAGTCTTTATCCACAAATTATACCCTATCTGAACTCTCAATGATGTAACATGCAATATGGATACATACATTTATAGAGCTGTTACATATACATATTATTATATCACTGCAACAAAGATTGTAAGATTTTCTGAAATACGCATAACGCTACTTAGAAAAATGCTTAGGAAAAACATCAACAGAATCATATAGCCATTTTAAAGCTTCATTTTAAAAACAGAACTTAGTGTAAGAAGTAAATGAATTATATTAGGCAGGAAATTGTTCACTAAATCAATTGTGCTACTTTATAGAGATTTTAAAATTAAGACTTTCCAGGGGGCCACATGCATATTCTAAGGAGTGCTAAGGTAAGAAAAGAGGTTGCAGAAAACGTTTTGTATATCTCACATACACATATATATTTCTGTTTCAGCACATATCTGTTCATAAAACAACTGTTTTCCACAGTCGTCATTTTTAAGAAGGCATATTAACCCCTAGTTATCTCCTTGGAAAAATCACAGAACATGTGTGTACTGTTTATTCGTAAACCCATTTTTAAATCTTCACCATTCTGAATCTGTTAAGATGTGGATAGCATCTGGATTCCTTCAAATCAATTATAATTACAATGCTCCCGTCTTAGTCCAATAAATTAAATGTTTATTTGCTGTCTATCATAATACTTCTCCTCTAAAGTAGTATATTTATTGTGTCATTTAATTACCAAATGCATGTACAGCATTGTCTGAAATTCAACACAAAGCAATTCTGCACTTCCAGATGTTATAGGCATCTTCACATAGATCTCCATTGTTCAGTACCATAGTACCTCAGGCAAAACCAGAATTATGTACAATCTTCACCTGCATTCATCTATGAAATTTAATTTTCCATTGAAAATCTATAAATTAGCAGCAAGTTCTATCATCTATCCTAGTTTGACAAAGATTATCCTTAGTTTCTAAATACAAGTGAAGCTTTAATTTCACTTCACATATATAATCTAATGCTTAGCACTACTACCAATACAGAACCAATAAGAGGGCTGTATAATGCTTATAGTTGCACTTAACTTTTTGAAACTTTGGGAAAGCTCAACAAATTATTGAAATCGGTCATCGTGTGAGATGCTGAATTTACTTACTTCCCAGTTTAAACAAGGCCTCTCATTGACAGTTCTCAGAATTGTTTAGACTGGAGGGAGCTGCTGCTGCACTGTTTGCCTTTGCAGCGCCCACAGCTGTGCTCCATACCCTGACACTGCTTTAACTGAGCTGCATCCACTGTGAGCACAATTTAGAAGAAAAAAAAAAAGTAAAAATTCAAGAATGTATTTGAAGACAAAAAAAAAAAAAAAGAAGCTGCTTACTAGGACTGGCAACATGAGAAATAACATTTCCTCATTCGGTGTTTCCAGTTTGAAGCAAGGGGTATTACTAAGGGCTGCAGGATTGGGTTGTCTCCAGTGTCAACAATGGTGGCTTGGTACCACAGAGAGGCTGAGTCAGAAGGGAGAACTCCAAGCCTCACCTCAGGGTGAGGAAGGCTTTTGCTCGCACTGTCCCACACCGAGAGCTGTTGTTCAGACTAGGGGACAGTACTGAGGGGCCCTTTGTGCCCAGACCCCCACAGAGCCCAGGGAGGTGAGGGCTGCCAGGGAGAGCTGTACCCTGGTGCCAAGGATACTCTGACCCTCACGCCAAGATCAATAATAGCCATTCCCTGTGGCAGCGATGGCACAGAGAGGATTCTCCAAGGGCCTGGGTGATGTTTGCCCAGCAAAGCTAAGCCCTGGAGCAGGCATGCATCGTCCAGGTGACAGCAGCGTGCTGCCCCTCCTCACTCCCCATGCTGGGACACCAAACACTGGACTGGAGAGCATGAAAGAGAGGTTCTCCTACCCAAACTAAGAAAGGATAATATAAAATTGACTTAATTGCATCTGACACTGATTGTCAATCTGTTTTGGCCGCTTGGTTAAATACAAGAAAGCACTCTTTTGTTCTCGTTTCCATTACTGTCTCTCCCATCCGAACGAAGCAGCTTATTTTAAATCAAGAATTATCTCAGTTCTCCCTGCCTGAATCAGTGTTATTGATCATAGCAACTTCAATAAATCCTGCTGCTCATGCAGCAGCCTGGGGGCCCTTACCAATCTCCTCAGCCCTTTGTTCCACATACTGATTCACCTTTTCATCAAGGATTTTGACGTAGCTGCTGCCCTTTCACATTATTACTGCACCCCACCCAAATAATGATTTTATCATTTAATTTTCTTCCAAACCACATTTTGTAAAAGAGAGAAGGAGGAAAAAAAAAGTAAAAAATATGCACTGATGGGTGGGTAAACATGCATGAGGTGGGGTTGTCTCTCCACATGGCAGACACACCCCACACAAAAAACCAGAAACATGCCTTTAATTGGGCAGGTTAACATCTGTCTAAAAGTTACTTTCTACTCCTATCTGATCACACTGACAGGATGAGTAATGCAAAACATTCAATTTTATGTGGGTTTGGTTCCAGTAGTTACTAAAAGCAGCCAAGTACAAGTTTGTTTCTAAACTACTTGAAACCTTCATGAAGTTATTTTAGCTTCATTCCCGAGCCCTTCACCAGTACCAGTACAGAGATTTTACCCGTCTCGAGTTCGTGCAGGAAACCCGATGCTTCAAAACCATTTCTCTTCAAGTCCTAACTTTATTTTCTCATTTTCCTTGTTGGAGGATTCTTGACATTTTCCAGGATGTAGTTATATTTTGAAAAGTAGCCCACTGCCTCCCCAGGCAGTCTTGTGGAAACAGGTGCTTCTAAAAAAACTGAAAGACTTTGGCAGCTCTCTGACCTGACAAAGCTCCGTGCATTAGTAAGACACAGAGCCTGCTGAGTTCCCTTCAGCTAATTAGAGGACCCGTATGGCAATGAATGGCCTTGACTATAAATACTTCCTGAAAGATCTCTAACAGAGTCAGAGGAAATGGGAAAAAAATGAGATGCAGCTACAGAGAAACTATTTCAGATGTTTCTTCTTTAAAGGGCTGTTTTTTCTTTCCAAAAGTAGCTGAGGGATGAGATGCTGTATCAAAAACCTCCACCAACTTAAATATAAGATGTATGATACAATTATACACATTAAATTTAGTTCTGTAGATACACCATTAAGATCTTGCCATCAAAAGGTGGTTGGAAGTGGGACACAATGCCAAAGTACATGCAAACTTCCATCCATAACCCTGCAGTGACCACCAAAAAAATCGTATTTAAACCACAGTCCCACTCTGTGTACATGAACCTTCCAATGCTGCTCTTTGTGCTGCTGCTTAAGGCAGCATCAATACTTCTACCAGGATCAGAGAGGCAGGTTTTAACTCAAAGGTACGTTACTGTTCTAGCCAAGAACTGAACGCTGGAGAAGTCTTTCAGAAATCACAAAGGACAGTTCAGCATTTCCACTGCTTTGCAGCTACCTCACAGCTAACTGCAAGTAACAGGACTCAGTACTTCATAACAGGAGAAGAATGTTTCACCACTAGGGATTGTGTCTGACATTTACTACACTGATATTAAATCAATTATATGTAAATTTGCTACATATATACCAATTGCTTATTTTAAAATTAGCTGTCAATCAGCCACATAAGAGAATGAAAAACAAGAAGAGGGGAAATAACTTTTACTGATTTCCTGTCTCTCCCAAATTTAAAGACATATAACTAGCTCTAGACAGAACACTACACGAAATATCAGAAATATAAATATCACAGACAAAAAGAAAGTAAAATGGAAACTTTCTTGAAATGCTGTGATTACCTGTAGCGTGTAAACAGTTTGATCAGTATGGTACAAAATAATCCTGATTTAAAAGAAGAGCTGATTTTATCCTTTGCCCCATAGAGAAAGCTCCTATCAAAGGTTAACATCAGTTAGCTATTTAATGTTACAGCCTGAGGTCTGCTTTTGATAAAAATCACCAGTACTCTTGCAATAATTTGACAGTCTCTCTCCCTCTGATGGTACACAAATCCCCCCATTACAGGAATTACGATTAATGCAGAGGCATCTCCCTGTTGCCTTCAGATCTATGCAGCACTGTGGGATGTGTTGATCTCTGCTATTCTGCATCTGCATGGTCTAAACTACAATTCAAGGCAGCAGTGATTACCTTCAGGTGGGGTAACTAGGTCTGTTTATAGGTCTGAAGCCTCACACTGCAATTCCCAATTCTGTGGAAAACACTGTTCTGCAGTATCCACACATACCAATACAGGACACTTCATTTAAAATCAGTTTAGCAAGAAGTTCCTGCTGTCCAAGATCTGCGTTGTCAAAGCATTAAACAATCTGCCTGGCCTGGAATCTGCTGGCTGCCAATGTACTACCCAAAAAAAAAGAACATTTTTGCATCTCAATAGACCTTCCAGTATCAACAAATCTTTAAACTATAAAATCAGCTACTCTAAGGAAGAGCAGAAATAATGTCTACATTGTACCACGCTGAGGTATGGCTTTTGTAATTCCCATTTGCAAAATATACTATTTCACTGCAAGTACAGCTGCTGGAAACATTTTAATAAGAAAAATAAATTAAAGCTACTCACAGAAGTGTACCAAGCCCCTGAGAAAGATTCTGTTACACACACATAGCTTGGAAGCGCTCTCAGGGAAAAAGGTGCATCCACTGCATATGTGTATTCACACATATGCAGAGTTCAAGCTATTGCCACTGTATCATCCATAGCTCCCGAAAGGTCACAAGCAATTTGGTCTTTTAGCTGCTAAAAAGGAAAGAAATCCTACCCTGACAACTCCCACAAATAATCTACTGTAGCATAAAGTCTGGGGAGGGAACATGTCCATCATACATGGAAGGAATGCAAGAAAGCAGCATATAAATGGCTTACACAACATGCAAAGTTGAAAAACACTCCAAGTAATTTCCAGAAGTTTACAATTATCCTGTAGACTTTATGGATGTCTGTGGGCAACTGTAGATTTTCAGCCCTTCCCCAGCTGATCTGTATAGTCTCCAGCATTTTATTAAAATATTAATCACTCCTAAACTCAGTATCTAGAAAACTCACTTGCAGTCTTAACCTCTATCTGTAGAAAAAATGTGAAAAACAACTCCCCTTTCCTTTCTCCGCATCACAAAAGAACTAAAAAATAAAAAGCACATGGTATTACTGCTACTGTCAAATCATTACAAATCACTTGTAATAAGCAGAACCACTTTATAAATATTGAATAACCAGTACAAGCAAAGGGATGTGTTGAGATTTTTTTTCAGTCCATTTCTCGCAGTGATTGTTCACTGACTAATCCCAAATTTTTACTTTCCCTGTGTCAGTCTTTGGGGAAAATAAATGAAAGTGCCCACGGTGATTTTATTATAGTTATGTTTCCTTGTCACCAGTTGTCCTAGGATACAGTATTTTGCAGCAGCATTCATGATATGCTACTAAAAGTATGTATTAATTTAACACTCTGCTTTTAGAAAGGCCCAACTTTTACATAACATTAACTGTTTCTACTAGCTACTAGCTATTTTTCTACTGGAAAAATAAATTTCACTGAAAGTGGATAAACATGAAAGATATGCTTAACAATATGGAGCATTTTTTACAAATGTTACAAAAGTTGAGTAGTACACATTTTAGAATGGAACTAATTTATATATACTGTTAATACACAAATATAAGACCTCTTTTTTCCAAGAAAACTATGGAAATTATAGATACTTTATATTTCTGAATATCTAGAAGTGATCAAAGTATGTCCTAAGTGATAAAAATACGGATTTTTTTTTTTTTAAAGGTAAAAACATAGTGCTTTTGTATAAAGGCTTTAAAAGGTGTCTGAACTTATTTTAAAAAAGGGGGAATTAAGAAGCAACCAGTGTAGTTTCCCCCTCTATATTCACCAGTGGCTAAAACTGATAACACAAGGGCCTTATTTTACTACTTCAGTTACCAACCAAATTTAGATCTTCATAGAGCTGATTCTGCATACTACCATGTCCCTTTGCAGATTTTTCTTTAGTTATTTTTTTCATCCTTTATTAGTCAAAAAATAAATGAAAAGTATTTGTATTCTGATAACCCAAAATATAAATTGCTCCTCTGGTCAGTGTATCTGCTCACTGCTAAGAACCACTGGAAGAAATCAAGTGGCATGTGCAGCACGGAGAGAAATATAATCCTGCCATTCACAGTGAGTGCATGTTCAGGTTTGCAACAGGGAATCTGTCATACCATAACTGCTTCTCATACACTTAAAACGGGGTAACAAGAAACGTTCATGACCTGTATAGTACAAAAGACTGCAGTCCCCCTAAATTGCATGCAGGCTCTAAGTGACACACATTATTTTATAATTAGAATAACGGCAATATTTTTTAAGACCATTGTCTTAATTTAGAAAGAGCTTGTAAGACACATACCTATACAGAGACAGATATACCTATACATAGTCTTAGCAGACCATGGAAGAAAACATTTGTCTTGTCTTTTATCTTCTTCTAACAAGTTGTTCACTCTTACAGTTACAGATGCTATTGTTATAAATGTTCTTATAAAAGACAATAAAGAAAAATAGATGATCATCACTTCCATTCTAGTGAGGTTTGTCTGCAGACTGACTACTCCTGTAGCAAGTTTCCAGAAGTTCACATAAGGAGCAGCCTCTGAAAACATGCTGTGATGACTCCAGGCATTTATTTGTCTCCCTGTTCACCTCTTCTGAATTTGAGAGCATTTCTAACTTCAGATTTCTCTACAGAGGGAAAAGCATACCTTGATGGAAGGGTAAGTCCCTTATATATGGGTTTGTTGGGTTTTTTTAAAAAAATACAAAAATAGGGGTTATTTGGTGTGACAAATATTCTGCTGTTCTTATCCCTCAAGATCCTTCCTTTTCTCTTTTTTCTCCTGCTTCCAAGGCAACCAGATAAGTGTCAAAAATGATACATAATTACATTGCTTTACCAAAAAAAGTTACTTTTTATTAATATTTATCTCAAGTTTCATATTCTTAGTTATTTAATAATGTGAAAACTTAAGCGTAAATGTGAACTGTCACACCATCACAAAATTTAAGAGGTGATTTAGTGTAACAGATGTGCAACCTTCTGGTGTTCTAAACCTTCCTTCTTTGAAGGCATCATCAAACTGCAAAATTAGCAGGAATGACTGAACAAAATTCAATCAGAGCTAAACAGCAAACGTAGAAGCATTTGCTTACTAATGCTAATCAATATATACATTATTTATTGCAAACACTTTGGAACATTTACATGGCAGTTTAGCTATACAAGTTTGAGTCTTTCAGTCTTTCCTTGATTTATTTTTTTCCCCATGCATGAAAAAACCCCCAACCACATTATTCTGGAACTGAAGAAATCATTTGCATGCCTAATATGTACTCAGAAAAAGCAAGAGAAAAAAAAAAAGGCATGTCCTACCCGTAATAAGGACTGGGATTCCTCCTTTGCCTTGCTGTCCCCGGATCCAGGGTAGGGCTGGGTGAGCTGCCCGGCTTTCTCTGCTGCTCCAGCTGGCACGCCCTGCAGGAAGCCCTTGCTCTCCACCGCCAAGCCGTAAATGGGCCGCGCAAGATGGGCAGCTTCTACATTTGGACTATCCCTTAAAGGCTTTGGCTGCTCTTGACCAACGGACACTGGGGTCAGTAAGCTTAAACTGGTCTGTGTGTATGATGGGCTCCCTCTCAAAATGTCTGTTCCTCTCCAGGTCACATTGCGAAGATCATCACTGGGACTGTCAGTCCAACCTTTCTCCTTGAGCACCTCCTTATCTTCTATCTTTTCCCTCTTCACTAAGCTGTCAGATACGGGCTCCCCCATTTTGGGGTCTGGATTAATCAGACTGTAGACCTTGAGGTCAATTTTTGGCTCCTCCTTGACAGATGAAACACCATGACTGTCCTCCCCATTGGCTGTAGTGACATCCATCTCCTGACAGTGCACAGTGTTGAAGTGCTCTAGTAGTGACTGAGTGTCAACAGCTGTGAAGCTGCACTGACGGCATTTGTAGCAGTTATGTACTCTCCTGGAAGAAAATGAGAAGTGTATTAATGCACGAGTCTCCCTTTGGCCTTCACTCTCACTGTGGTTTTACCTACCAAGATGGAGAAACTAAAACCCACAGTATGATTCCCTCTAAATAAAACAAGCAGGTTTACTTTGATATCTTATACAATATGGGAAAAATACTGTTGTTTTCTCCCCACATGCCTTGCAATGCCCTCCTATCCTTCATTCACACCCCACTGCATTATTCTACATGTCATAAAATTTTCACTGGGATTTTGTGTTTTTTCCTCTTCAATTTGCTGCAATACATTTTTCAATTTCTATTGCAGTTGAAACACCAAAGTAACACATTTTTTCCAACCAAAATCAAAGACAAGAGGATAGCTTTCTTTGTACAAAAAAACATTTTGTATAATAAGGATTTATGTTAGAAAGTTAAAAGGTTTCCAAAAATTTCTTTTTTTTCCACCGATTTCATATACTTGGATTTGACAAAGATAATTTTGAATGGCACTCTGGTTAACTTACAAATAAGAATACACCAGAGGACACAAGGTTGCATACAACAGACAGTACTTATTTGTTCTTCATGGGCATTTTAACAAAACTTGAAAAGATGCTGCTCTAAAGAAAAAACAAAATAGTTGGTTGTGTCAGTAAAAGTTGTGTTTTTCTGTCAAATATAGAAATGCTTGGGTATGAGCTGCGCAGCAGCACAGAATACCATGCCTTTCAGTTTTTATTCTAAAAGCCTATATAAAGTACTTGCATTACCAAATTATATAAAGCATATGTTGCTACGTGAGAACAACGTTACCCATTTACTGTATCTATCATAGGAACAGAACAGTGTTTATGAGCTCCATAACATCATTATGAATAACTGTTTATAGCCCACAAGTGGTCAGGCTCCAGGCCCTGCTGCACCCAGGGTTGCACCAATGCAGAGTAAAAGACTGTCCCTGCCCTTCACCAAAATGCGCCTAACTCCACGAAAGCTTCTCCCCACAGACACACTCAGACATCCACATCCCAGGCATTCCAAGTGACAACAGTGTCTTTAGCCAAGCTAAAAAATGAGCCTTTCGCTATCCACACAGGACAAAACTTGTATGAGAAATTTGGTACTGCCCTGACAACTCCAATTGTTAGAATTAATTCGTTTGAGGCCAAATCTTAGTCTCAGTGAAGCTGATGGCAAAACTCCCACTGACTTCAGTAAAAGCAGGATTTGGCGCTCGGTGCATCTGTAGAACTGGAATGATACACAAAATGTCCCTTTTAGAGTATGATCCTTTAGAAAGGACAACTTGCCAAACTTATTAAACCCCCTTGTCTTCCTTCTTTCCTTTTGTTGGAAAAAACAAACCATATGTTATTTACATTGTCTGATTTTTTTGCAGTTGTGTCAGCACACAGACGAGTACACATTTAGATTCAATCTTTTTAGCCCTTGTGCAGTATCAGTTTTCTTTTTGCTATTTTCCATATTTATATTCATTTTAAAGGACTACATGGGCTCATTCAGTTATGCAAAAAATAGAGTCAGCTATTCTCCACATAGCCTTATGGCAACAAAATCTACTTGTGGGAGAGCAAGCTGTGGGTTAAAATCCTGTTTTGGCTATGTTCCCTTTTCTTCATTCTACAATTGTGTTTTATTAAAATCAGCTTGTCTCTCAATGTGACACTAATATATTCTCTCTTGCAAATTTATTCTTTTCTAAATTGAGCTAAATTCTCTTCTGAAACAAAAAAAAAAGACTGCTATCTGATCAAAACCATTTTATAAATACAAAAAAGCCCAAGTTATAGAAAGGGTCAGCCTTTCTAAAGGTGGGATACCATCAGGGAAGTCCAAGGTAGACAAGGGCTAGTTATGTTAAAAACCAAGTTAAACAACACACTATTTGGAATTAATGGCTCAACTGCATACACTCCCCATGTGAAAGTTTATCAATCCTTTGGGAGACTACTTAGTCCTAAGTGTCTCTTGTTTAACTTTGCTATTCCAATAGCTAACCTCCTTTCCTAACTTGGCTCTCATCTACAGATATCACACCTCCAAACAGCTGATCTTTTTCTGTCTAACTTGTTCTTTTTTTCTCCTGCCTTCCATGCTGGTTATATGTTTTTGATCAGGAGCAGTATACACAACACGAGTGATACCACACTTCTGAGGCCACAAATAAATGCTAAATATTATATGCAGTTGTAACTACATGGCTAACGCCCAATTAAAATCACCTTTATTACATTAAAGGTTTGTTCACTTTAATTATTTATAATTGATTCAAAGAGAGTCACAGAAACATTCCTTTGTTTTTCTGTGAGACTGTGATGGGCACTGTGATGTGGAAGAGATGGGGACTGATTTCAGTAGACAGGTTTTTTTTCCCTTCCAGGACATACTTTTCTAGTGTGCATTAAAAAGTAATCTCTGCCACTGACATTATAAATCTTCATACTTCACATGGGTTTGCACTGTATATTATTCTATCCCCAAGCTACAAGAAGTAAGCTAAAGTTTGGAACTGTTCAATATAAGTCATAGTCTCTAATAATAAAATAATAACAATCATCAGCTATTACAGAACTTCTGAAAGTTGGAAATATAGTCTTTCCCTAAAGAAGGCATAAGAAAATGTTTTCATCTTAAGTACCAAAATATATATGAATTGATTGCTATAAGGATTTTCCCTTGAAAAATCTTGATCTTGAAGAGATTAGATGGAGTTTTTCTGATGGATTTAATGTTCTTACTTGCGCTTCCTAATAGGCTGTGATACTCCTGACACTAGCCAGTTGTTAATTAAGTCTTGTTGACATACTTCTAACCAGTCTGAAGTATTACAAAACATTGTCTTCTACAAAACAGGTAATTTATTTTTTGTTTAATTACCTGAAGACATTCCTAGGCTCTAAGGCACAGAAAATATTCTGGATGAAGGTATGACTGACGTATCACTTCCAACGTTTGCATGTTTTGAATTTCATTATGAAAATAATAATTACTAGCATTTCTCATGAAGAAACTGGCTTATAAGAAAGTTTACTTTTGGGATAGGTGCCACACTTGAGCTTGTGGGAAGCGGAAAATATTCAGAAGGGAAGATAGTGTAAAGCAAGTAAGAAAATTCAACGGAGGGTCAGAAAAGGGAGGAGAACAGGCAGCGCAGAGAGTAGGGCTGAGATGAAAGGAGAGCAAAAGCCATTGGCAAGAGCAAACAAGTTCAGAGCAGTGAATTAAGGTGTCGGGAGGATGGAAAAGGTCCTCGCAGCTGCTTCTATTGTTTAGTGAGTGAAGGCTCCTGCTCTGTCAAAAAAGCCAGAGCTGGTGGGCCTCAATTTACCCTTTTGCCCTCGGTTGGCTTCTCTGGGGAGTGTCCCAAAGACTACGCATTAACATAATCTGCAGGTCCAAGACACTGCTCTGGCTTCAGCTGCCTGACAGTGTGAGGGGCCGTCACGTTAACAGCCCTGGTGATGAGGAGGCATGAACCTCAAGAATCCCTTTGCTTTTTACCCCTCTACCCCATCTATCTTTAAGAGGTAAGGGAATACTTAATTTGAAATTAACTCAAAATTCATTTCAAAAGAGAACCCTACATAATTGCTGTCATCCACATCAAATGATTGCTAAGCATTGCCAAGCTGTTATTCTGTTTGAAATACAGAAAGTTTTCTTCTTATATTTTGTAATTGTTTAATGTATACTACCCTATATTTTGAAGCATTTTTCAGCATTTTTTCATTTATTTCTAGCACTTATCAAACACTTTCTGCCAAGGTCTTTTTTGACAAATAAGGATTTACGTGAAAAATTCTAATTTTTGCAAAAATTAGAAAATGGATTGTTTTCCCATATCTTCTAGCAAAACTGAAAACAAACAAACAAACCCGAAACAACGACAACAGAACCCTCACACTTCTGCACAAAGCCTTCTGTAAGACAAGAAAAAATTATTAAAAACTAATTATTTTGGAGCAAGCAGGAAAATAATCTCTAGACTAAGTGATGTGACACAATTTCCCCAAATACTCAGCATGATTTTTACCTGAACTACAAGTGTTGGCATGTTTTAGCTCATCAGAAAACCACACAATTTTGAGGAAAAACTAAGCTTTGCAATGGACATGAAGAGTACCTGATTCCTCAGAGGTATAATGGAAAATGAGTAGTAGCAGAATTAGTAGAAAATAAAGGCCAATAAATGTTGTGGGGATTTATTTAAGTAAGCACGTTTCAGTGATGTTTAAAGTAAACTCAAGTGCAATATGATTCATTAACTTCATATTTAACTGAACAGCTCTCAAATAATCATGTCAAGAGATACTGAATGAACATTATGTGTAAGTATACACTTCTATAGACAGAAAACTTGGAAAGAACGACTTTTGCAAATTCTAACATTGTTTCAAATGCATGGATGCAAAGGAATAATACTGGGACACAGAAATTTTTTTTAGCTAGTAGACATAGTGAAATTATAGATGTAGAGCAAAAAGGAAAGAAAAAAGAAAATAAATTAAGCATGCTGGTCATGCATATGACTCAAAAATGAAAATAATCAAAAATGCAGACAAAAAATACATGAACCAAAACACGTAAACAGCATCTAAAGCCAGCTCTGATACTCACAGATTATGAAGGGTAAACTTAAATATGTGAATGTCAAAACACGTTCTTCTACCACATTAATGCTTAGTATTACATTTACCATTAGAATCCAGTCAGCTCCTTATTATATAAATGGTTAGGGTTTAGATATACATACACGTACAGCATTTTAAATACATCACAAATATATGGCACATGGCATAACAGCTTTATTGAGATGAATTCTGATGAAGCCACAGAGAAGACCAGCTGTGTCACATAACTTTCTAACACTATTATTTTCTAGATGTTCTACTTTTTTTAAATGTGAACTATTCTGTATCTTTACTTCATAAAATACAAAAAGGGAAAGAAAATACATATCCAATACATGCAAAACGTCTATAAAAAACACATCTGATAATAAAAAAATAACAAAAATAGAAGCTGTAATCTCTCTTTCCAATTGTTTCAGTTTGACAGAGTGAAAACTAGATTATGCACGAAAAAAGCAATAAAACCTGCTGGTGTTTGCCACCACAGAGCACCTACCATAAACTGAACTAACTTATGTGATTTCAAAAAATATGCACAGTAGGGGAAAATAGCAACAACACACATATAAAAGAAACGAAAGTCAAATTAAAAAGGGAGGGGGGCAGGAGAAAGGGAAAGAAATTGGTACTTAGGGGACGTTGTACTTTAATTACACAACATCCTCAGAATCCTCTATAATGCTGTAAACTAAGGACTTAAAAAAATACATTTTGGAGGGTCTTAAACAGAATAGACTAATTTTAAACAAGTTGAGATTTGAATACTTAAGTGTATCTCTTGATTTTCCAAAATGCAGCTCGCCATGACAACTGCCAGAGCGCAGCGTGCCGAGTCCTTCGAAAGAGAAGCTACTGCTAACCTGTCTCTGACTTGGCACAGTTTTGAAAGTCATGGCTTCTCCTTTCTTTGGGAAAAAAGGATTTTAACTAGACATGCTTGTTAAAACTTAAATTACCCTCTGCAGTAAAAAAAAAAAAAAAAAGTGTTTTTTTCATTCAAGGAGCCATTTCAATCTTCCAGTTACTTAACCACTAAAAAAAAGATTGTGCCATGCCCCAGCGGCGGACAAAGTGCTGCCTATGGAGTTCTAGTGCACGGCTCAAAGCTGCTATAATAATGCTTGGAACTTAGATACCACTTTTCATCTTCAAAGCAGTTTACAAACATTAACTAATTAATCCGCACAACATCCCTCAGGCCCATTTGGATCAAAAATGGGGCACTGCATGCTGGGACCTGAATCCTCTGTGGGCCCTAGCTCCAAATTAAAGATGAGCAATCTGCTCCCTTTTTTTTTTTTTTAAATAGACTCCTGATACCTTGCCAGTGCAGCCCTCTGTTGGGCAACATTTGGATGCCCCCAGCTTTAATCTCTATTAAAGTATCATGCCCCAGTCTGCCTTTGTTAATTTTGGATGTCTTGGAATCTATTAAACATGGCACAGTTTCTTGAGCTTTTAACAAAGCTTTAGCTTTGAAAATGCATCTTCTTTTGTCTTCATACTAGCTGGCTTCCATACAAAGATCTTTTAGATGAGATAGATACCGAGTCTTCCATTGCTGTTGACGCATTAGCCTTAACTATTAACATATTCAGCATGATTTTCTAATATTTAACATTGCTTTTGCAGCAGCACATAACCGTTGCTCTTTACAAAGCCTAAAAGACAGCTCGTCCTCTGATGTAAACTGGACTGCCAGTTTACAACAGTCCAGGAACTGACCCAAGAGTTTTAGTACGGAGTTGGCTGCCACTATGACATTGTGTCTGACTAAGCCAGGAGACTGGCTGCATCCACCTCCAAGTAGGAACATTAGCGTTTAAAATAAATGGAATGACACTGTAAACCAGCAACACGAAAATAAGCATCTGTAGAAGGATCTTGGGGAATGACATCAACAGACAAAAGAGTGCCTGCTCCCAGTGTGAAACCAACACCAAAACAGCAGCGGAATGCTCTTAAACTAATTATTGAGTTGCTGGACTTGGGAATGGAAAATGCTACAAGAAGGTAGTACATTGAAGCACTGTTATGGAGCATAGAAGGATTCATAGACTATCTTGGAAAGTAAAGCCATTTGTGTTCCCCTACTGAATGAAGATGCCAACTTTCTGGTAAGAAGCCTAAACTAAAATAGTAAAAGATTCTGGGTGGAAAATAGTTGACCAAACCTCAAATATGCTGGAACTTCAGCATCTGCACACAAATCCAAATCTCTCTCTTCTCTGCACAGGTTTAAATGTATAATTAAATCCACCAACTTAGCTGGTGGTTTTCCAAAACAAAGCGGATGTTGGATTGGACTCTAGCTGTAAAGATTTATATCTATATGCATCCATATTTTGCTTTCCAGTTTCCTCAAATGTTTGTGGAACAGTGACATTTAATTAAGGAACTAAGGGAGGGCTGTTTGTTTGAGTTCCTATCACTAATCATTTGAAACTTCACTGTACCTGTAGTGTCGGGAAATCTCTTCTTCCACCTGGGTGGTAAAGTCACATTTGGTACATGAGTGTTCTTTGTTCTCCTTGAGAGTCAGCGGCCCCTCTGCCCCTGGCAGGGCGTTTGTTTCTGGTTTCACATCAGACGCTTGGGCTTCATGTGCATTCTCATAGTGGAGCAGGAGAACATCCACGTCAGGAGTGGAGAATGAGCACTGATGGCACTGGTGTTTGACTCTAGAGCTTCCTGTCACCCCTGGAGACAGGTGCAAAAGCAAGAGAGCACAGTGGGAACAATTACTTTTTCTGCAAGCAAATGGGTAAGTAATTTCTCCAAGGTGCTTTTCTGGGCTGCAGAGGCCTCGGGGACAGAACTGACAGTGCTTAATGGTACATTTATGAATGTTGTGTAGCTGCTGATAGTGACGGAGAAGTGGGCCCACCACTATTACATCAGGGCCATGGCTCTTTGAGTACCTAAAGTCACAGAACTGACAGTTGTAGCTTGTCACCATGCTGTCCTCCGTTCCTTTGCTAGTCAGGTCTTTCTTTTTTGCCACACTCACACCCTTTTCTGTCTTTGTCACTAACTCCCCATCTGCATTTTTGGCTAGATCATTCTGGTTAATGACAGATCCCCTAGAAAGCTTATCATTCAGATCTGGGTGAAGGCTTCCTGCCTGGCTTCCCCCATGCTGTTTGCTGTAATGTTCTAATAGTTTCAGTGAGCTGGACGATTCACAGCTGAAACTGCAAAATTTACACCAGTAGTAACTGGTTGTATCGGTACCATTTTGTCTAGAGGAATCTATTGGCTTGATGGGCACCGAATATCCAACTGGTGTATCATCTCCTGCTTTTACAGTGATTCTGTCTTGCCACTTCCCCAAGTCTCCAGAATCACATGGTCGAAGAGTAGGACTGGATTTATTGGAGTTTTTCTCTGAAGTTTTACCAGAATCAGAGGAGGGAAGGGCTGCTTTCATTTTGTTTGGGTGAGTCTGTAAGAAGTGTTGCTCTAGTTCAGTGGAAGAGTTGCCCATGTAGGTGAAATTGCAGAATTTGCAGCGGAAGTACTTGGTGTTGCCTTGGCAATCTGGAGTTTTCCGCCCAATTCCAATAAAAGTTCCACCTAAAGTAACCTGTGAACAAAGAATAAAGTCATTTTAGCTCCACTGTAGATTTATTCAAATCACAAGGGGGGGGNCATTCATAAGCCTCTTTCATTAACAATCATCACTATTTTGATTTGTACTAATGTAGTTAGATACTTTTACCCTCACATATTTAGCATTTGTTGCTGAAGATTTTGAAATGTTTCATATAGCTGAACATATTATTCCACATGAATAATAAATAAATTTATTTGGGGAAACTGAGGCACATATATACAGTATGATCTTAACTTAGTGTCCTCTGATAGACTATTCTTTCCTTCACTAAATCATGTCACTGACAGAAGTTCTGTTAATCAGTTTCCACATTCCTGAACCCTTTGACAGGAGTCTTTGCTGGGAGTCTATACCAGGTGTGGAACAGAAGAACAGGCCCTCTGTCTTTTTCTTTCAATACACTTACATGTTTAAATAATATTCATGTTAAATAGTCCAAGAGAACTGATTCCTATATGAGAGCAAATAAAAATTAAGTTTGAAGTAACAAATGCAGGCAGTTTGCTGGATGAGAGTATGACAAATTCTTATAAAGACCATTCCTACAGGAGTATCCAGTATCTGCCAGTATGCCTTTTAACACAGCCATAGTGGCTGATGTCTGAAATGAGAGGCAGTTTTCTCAAAGATTACTCAGTGTAGATATTCTCCAAGGAAATCTGTTCCTCTCATGAACAGACCTCAATTTAGTTAGACAAGTATGGGAAAAACTACAGTAGAAAAATGGCATGTGGCAAAGAAACCTACCACACCCAAGTCCATGATATCACTAATTTTGTTCTATTTTTTTTTTTTTTAAGGTATGTCTACTTAACTGTTCTCAGGATCTCTGAGCAAAATGGTCTGCAGGAAGGAAACAAGGCTTCCAGGGCTTTTGTTGCTAAACCCTATGTTCTCATAGCAGGCAAGCCTGCGCTTCCCAGAAGTGCACCACACCTGCCCGTGACATCACGGAGACATTTGCTGCTCCTGTACAACTGGTTCCAAGGTCAAAGAAAGAATCTCCTGACAAAAATGTCACCACTGCTCTACTTCTCTTCCTGAACAGTAAATAGTGTACAGTAACCAGAAGATAATTCCTCTTTACACCCCAAATCCACAGACATCTACTTCTTTGCCATTATCCAGTCTACATCACCAATCACACGGGAGGAAGTTTCCTTGTGCCACATTCTTAATTTTTACACCCAAGAGATGCCTTACAGGGAATACAAAGTTTCCACAGGGGGGTTGATTTTCATTCTCCCAACCAGTAAGTGTATTACCACATTTCTGCAGGATTCAGTTTTAATACATCAGGCAAACGGAGTAATTATTTTTCTTTTCCTCCTCAACAGCTGTGCCACAAAGGAAACATGATCACTGCTCATTCAGTATCATACCATACGGAAAGACTCAGACATACAGAGCAAGAAATGTAAACAATTTAAAATGCATGTAATATAAATGCCTTTTAGCCATTTAGCTCAGAGAATGAGATGCTATCCTTTGTATCCCATCAGAATTGAACATGTATAGTGAGTCAATGAGTTGCTAATCATATCATGAGCTACTGCTATTCAGCCTCCAATTCGTTCTGTTTTTCTTTTTTTAAAGCAAGAGTAATTTCCATGTGCTGGCTAAAATTTTTTCTTAAATAAACTGAAATTTGCTTTCTGTTTGTTTGGGAAACATAACTCATTAGGCAATGGTGAGTCAGGCAGACAAATAACTATAACTTAGCTGTAATAACATTTTCAGTTTAACTGGGGCTCCCAAGTTCTGGTATTAAGTTATGAGTTTAGTTTTAAAGAGGTTCTTCAGAAGAGGGATGTTTTAACAGACCTTCTGTACTGCATAAGATACCTCATTTTATTTCTTTTATGGCAAGCAAGGAATGGAGACAAAGCCATACTGAGCAGATACACTGACAACAGTGGGATTTGGGCCTGCTCCACAGTATCGCACTTCAGGTCTCCATTCACTGCATTATTTCAATGTTCAATGTCTCAAAGGTGTTGAAAGACAACTTAAAGAAAGCACTGATGGAATTACGGTAAACAGAAAATAACAGCAGCTCACTGTATGATCACATAAGTTGCAAGGTGATCTGGTTTTGCTCATTTAATTAGATACTTCTGTTCTATGCATGTACAGAAAACCAGCCAAAATGCTTTACCTTAAGTAGCTCTAATGAGTAAATGCATCCATTACTCTCAGCTGTCCATTCACAGAGCCTACAGATAGCAAACCTATTTTGCAGACACTCTGTAGACACATTAGAAACTGAGTGACAATAATCCCAGGTGCTGTTCATTGCTAATTATTTTTATTTCTGAACACTAGAAAACCATATTATTAGTACTAGCATTTTATACACATCATTTCTATAACTTGCACTAATCCTGCTCAGTGACCTACACAGTAAATGTGTTGCATGCTAGTACATCTTTCTCTGCATCACAGGAGGATAAAATAGAACTAATTATTTTCACACTTCTTTGGGTTAACCTCTTTCAAGAGGTGGGGACACAAAATCTTTACAGCACTGGAATGTAACTCATTACCAGTTATTGAGTTGGCCCTGCCCTAACTACCCTGTCATAATTCAAAATAATGCATCCTATTAGAAGATCATGTATGTGAAAGGTAACATAGGATCACCTTAATGTTATTACACTCAAAAGCTGTTTTTCATATACAACAAAATCTACTGAAAGTATCCTTGGGGGTCATCTGAGAAAGAGAACTGAAGAAACTGCCTTCCAAGCAAAGAGGTTGGGAGAAGCACACACAGTTATGGTATAAACTGAAGCTATTTCAGCTTTCAGGCAGCCAAATTTGGAAGAAGGCTACACATTTGCAGAACTGTTTGGATTCACGCACTCTGTTCAAGTCTTGGCTTGACTTTCAGATTTTTCAGTTACATTTTGTGTTTCTACATATAGGCATTAAACTCCTTTACTGAACCTCCAGCTCTGTCTGACCTGCCCCAGAAAGAGGAAAAAAAATTAAGAGAAAGGGAAAAAAAAATAACATATATACACCGTCTAGAAATCAATATCCACATTTCTGTGTGATATCGGAAGTGATAGCATCTCCTATTTATTCTCTTCTTTCATTCGGATCCCAGCCAAACCTAGTTCCCTGCTTTGCTTAAGTAGACACTCCTCCTTAATGTAAAGAAGACACTAAACAAAAGCCATGTTACATTTCTGCAATTCTATTACAGCAGTGAAGTTCAAAATGCCAGCTGACATAATTAGTGGCAATCATAAGCACAGGTACAGCTTGTACTGGAGATACAAGAGCATCTATAGAACAAGAGAAGAACAATAATCTTCATAATTCTGTTTTTAATGGGAACCTAACATAGAACACATCTGGCTGGACTGTGGAAATCTAATCTAGTTCTTTCTTTTACTGTTGCTTGCCTGTAAGGCCATGGGATTATCACTTAACTCCTGCAGCACCTCATTAATGGCAACATAGTTGTATCATTATGCTGTATAGAGGAAAATGGCTATTAGAATACGTTCTCCTTTATTGTGCTTGAGATAGTAGCACTGATATTCTTAAAAATTGCTCTTCAGAGCCATGTCTCAATCTAGGATTAAAGTGAAATAAATTTCACATTAAGACTCCCTGAAACTCTAAACTCTTAATCATTAGTTCATTGATTAAAGGGAAAATTATCAAAATCCAGAATACTGGAAAAGAACTGACCAGAAGGACTTAAGTTTGTGTTAATGCTGTCTCCTCATATACCATAGGGATTTCCACAAATAGCCAGAGAGAGAACACAATAATCGACAATGCATCAAGACATACTTTCTAAAGCATGTTGGCAAGTACTTCAACAAAGCTGTGTAATTCCACTGTATGTTTCCAACAGTTATATATTACCTTAATTAGTCAGACAGAAAACAATGACTTCATAGAAAAGGTGGACCTGGGCAAGGAGAGGTACTTTCAGGTTTTTTAAAAAAGTGTTTTGATATCTAACCTGTCCTTGATCCAAATGTTACCCTACTCTATTCCTCCACCTCCTTTTCAAAGTTTAATCCTAAATTTTATTATGCTGGAACAGTTTACAAATACTGCTTATAGAAAATAAAAAAAAAACAACCCTACCAGGGAAGACAGTCTGCCAGCTGCAGTAATCATACTTTTCTTAAAGAAAATTCTACCAGCAGAAACTAGTGGCCTATATCCACCAAGAGATTCAACCAGAGCACTTGCATACACAGGTTAAAACTGTCTTTCACCTCTGGCTTCTTCTGCAACTACTGATCAGAAACTACACCAACTATCTGAACTGGAACATCAAACATTAATAAATCTTCTTTTTTTGATTACCTGGGTTACATCTTTGGCTAATCAGGAGGTGAAAGGCTCCAGATTCCTTACCAATCTCCTGAGACATCCAGTCTGCCTTTGCCAATTATTCTTAATCTTCTAATCCTAAAATATTTTCTAATGCTCTTGTTTATTCATTTGCTTTGTGCAATATAGCATCCAGAACATTTTAACCACCCCACATTTATGAAGTTCTTCATGTTGTGCAGGCCAGAACAGATTCCTGGCTTTCACGCAAGTTTGTGTAACATCATCCAGTACTCTAACCTCTACTACGAAGAACTCATCCCCTCTCACTCACTCTCTCTCTGCATTTAAAACTAGGAGAATCTTCAGAGTATATTCTTAAAAAAATACTGTGATTAATTTACAGATAGACAGAACTATGTTGCATAGGCAAGGCAAAGACTTCAGGGCAAACTCCTGGCTTTCTGAGCTATCCATACTTACCAAGACAAGAAAGCGAAGTATTGGGTCACATTCACTCAAGATTATTGTACCCTTCTAGCCTTCTCAAGATTTATTCTGTTGCCACTGAAGCCACTATGGCGTTTTTTTTTTACATTAGGATTTAAAAGGTATTTTTAAAAGAAAGACTGTGATACAACAATAACAGGACTTAAATTAAGGTCACAAGACGACATACAAAAACCACCAAAGTAAAGAACAAAGAATTAAAACTCTCATTTGCTAGCTAATGCTAGTAGATTAATATCTAGCACTTAAAAGAAGCACCATCCCTTCTATTCTCTCTCTGTATAGATAAAATTACCAGACAGTTCCCTGGCTACTGTAAACTCACAGTTTCTCACACTTTGAGGCAAACTTGCAGTGATTTACATTAGAAGAAAACCTAGCTGCTTTCCTTTTTCCTCAGCAAGTTTATTTTTGAGCCCTTTGCACTTCCATGGGCTAACTTAGCAGTTTATATCTTTAAATATACCTATGACTACTACTAGTCTCACCACCTTTCTTCATTAATCTCTGTTCAGACACTACCAGATATCCCTGGCATAAAGATGAGAAATAGTAACATATAAGTAACTTTGCCTTGAAGACCGTGAATATACATCATGTCATTGTTCCATTGAAACTGTCCATATGAATGCTCCAATACGAAAGCAGACAACTTCTAACTGAAAAGAAGGTTACAAGAGCTCATTTCTCTCACAGAGTATGTGAATGTTCCCAGGGACTTACTGTTTAGCAGCTGACAGGCTGTAAATCACTGCTTATCATTCTGAATAGTTACTTGCTAATGTGTCCACAGAAATGATACAAAGAACTTCTAATACATGCAACAATATAAATCAATACTTAAATATAAATCAAGACCATAGGTGCATTTTCACATAATGTATATATGTATGTATGCAGATACATATATACATTTATATGAGAAGCAGCAGCACATATATGTATACACGTGTATGAATGTGTATGTATGTGTGTTTAACCATCATCAACTTCTCTACCTGCCACCACTTCTTTTTCATGTCTCTGATTTAAAAGAGATGAATGAGTCCTGTGTTCATGAGATGTGACTCCCTCAGTGTGCAAGGCAGTCCCCAAGCCTGATTATGACCCAGAAATAACAGGTATGCACACGTGGTGGTACAACACCCAAGATAGCCTGACAGCCTTCAGTTTAAGCAGGAAAGTCCCTAGGGAGAGTCCTCAACGCAGCTAGCAGATGAAATGGGCCTTCTGGGACATCACATCTTCATGCAAGTTCTCTTCTAGCATACTCTTTGAGATCTAGCATAGCAAAACCTAGTCCAAGAGATCAGGATATATCACATCCACTGACAGTTGGTCAGTTTATTTATCTCTAATTCCTGGTTTATGGACAATTGAGCTAAAGTCAGAAAGACCAACAATATGAAATTTGGATCCATTTGTCTAAGCATGTGAAGAAAATGAAATTCATTCAGACATGTTTTCATTTGCTCATGTCAACTAGTTGCGTCTCCATGTCACCTTGTAGGAAGCCCACAAAGTTGAACTTCAAGAAGATTTCATTTGTTACTAATACAAAAGTAAATGCTGTATTTGTTTATGCCTCCAGTCTTTCGCTAAAACCACCAAAAACGTAGAGGAAACCCTTTAATATGAGAACGGATGTTGATCATATCTGTATCCCTACAGACACCCTATTTATTTTTACCTCCACAGCTTCATAGTCAATCAAACTTCTAATATAAGAGTGGAGGATAAAAAGGAGAAGCTACTAACAAAACCACTGGTTCTCATTCAGTTGATTCCTAGTTAGACCAGACTTCATACTAGTCACACACTTCGAATATAAGAACAGAAAAGCTGCCAGATTTGGTATACTGAAATCCAGACCACCGAAAAACACACTTTGTTTGTTTGTAACTTTGTGTAGGCACACGCAGCCTATCACTGATTTATAAAGGAAACAAAAGGAAGAGTTTTACACACTGGGTGTGTGGGCATCTCTGCCACTTTCTAGGGCACAGAGCAGACTGGTTGCTGGGCATTCAGAAGTGCTCTCAGTTGCTGTGAAAATCCTGGAAACGTTGCTACTAATATTCATACAAGACAAAGGATTAGGCTGAGAGGTATAGGACAACCCTTATAATATTGGATGTCTAGAATCACTAAAGAAAAAAATCTACCACCAACCTCTCATTAGTCTGTGGAATAGTTAGGTAATGTAATACAGTCTTCTTTTTCTTTTTTTTGTTCCCCCAGCTTCACTGAAATACAATCAAGAAACTTTTGGATTTTTTTTTCAGTCCATGGCCTTTCAGAAATCTGTCTTATCATCTTATATGGTAGTATGGTAACTAAAACCATGAAACAATCAAAATGAGAGGGCTGGAGTAAAAGAAAATAAAAAAAATATTACTTTTTAGTACTTTCAGACACGAGTGTGAACCTCTTCCATGGCTGCATAAGAGGAGGTAGGTCTGCTCCAGAACCAGGGCCATGCTGAGCAGGAAGCTCCTCAAAGGTGGCACACACAATGCAGAGCTGCCTAGAGTCAACCATAAGAACTGCTGAGCACTGCAGTATGTCTTTATTCAGGGCTTCATGAAAGCCATTCTCCCTTAGGACACGTCATCTGAAACCCTCACCTGAATGTAGACATTTCTGTTCTTTCTTTGAGGGACACTGTTTTCTTTTAAAATGTATCAGGAAATAGGGTCATGCTCCCTTTTATACAATAGTCTAATGGCTTGAACACTTGTTCAGGAAACAGGAAAAGTAGGCTCCTTTCCTTGCTCTGTCAGAGGGGATCCAAGCTTGCTGCTTCTCCCTCACTGTGCAGTGTCCTTCCCCTTAGCTATAAGCTGTTATGTGGAAGACAGCACTCTCCAATCTTTCTGCTGAAGCTGTCCCACTTTCTAGTCACAAAAATATCTGGAGATGGAAGACAGACTCCTCACTACTTGCCAGAAACTTGCTTGTCTCCAGACCTTTCCATACACATTACGGAAATTAGATCAAGCACAGAAGGAGACTTAACCATATAGCAGGTAAAGCGATGGTTTTCAGCATCACAGCTGTAACTTAAGTCACCTGAGTTTTACTTTAAGTGAACTGTTTAGATCTGGTCTAAAGTCTACTGCTTTAGGCACATCCACAAAACCACACATAAGCTAAAATATCCAGCAAGACAAAGCTGTCTATAGAAAATGGTGAACTAACTAAATGTGAAGTTAAAGTAATGTGGGGCATAAAAAAAAAAAAAAGTTGATCCATTGAACTCACTTCAAATATTATTCTGATAAAAGCAATAAAGTTGATTAATACATTCTCTGGGAATTCAGAGATGTGCTAGCAAATGTCTTCTGAAACCCATACTGGCAAGAAAGTTAATCTCCCAGAAAAAGCCTGGTGATTTTACCCAATCCTGTGGAATTTATTATAATTCAATGAAACAAAAATCTCTGAGGAAGAAAATGAGAAGAGAGAGCACAGGAGATTTTCAAAACAAAATAACATTTTCAAAGAAGACAATCTTGATGGATTAAATATTCAAATCCAGTAAAAATCTCCACAGTAGTAAGGCCAGAAAGAATGGATTATTTACACAGCTCCCAGCTAAATCCTCTTTGGGTACTACACAGTCCCAACATCTGCATACCTGGATGTGAAGCCAAATGTGTATCCCTACTGTTTTGCTGACTACATTACAAAAAAATCATAAAAGCTGGGTTTAGGGTTGGGGGTGTGCATTTTTGGGGTTTTGGGAGGCAAATTAAGTTTTCTAGGACAGACTTCACTTCTGTGGTCATGTCCAAAAATGCATCTGATTTCTTTTTTCCAAGCCCTTGGCAAAGGGCCTACAGACCTATCTGTCTGCAGATAGGAGATACTGCTTTTTTCTGCACTCAGACACTTTTCCATTGCTTTTTGTTTGCTTTTGTTATGAACACAAACTACCAGGCTTAATAGCAGCAGATACAAATCTTCATATACCATGGTCTCAAACTGACCACTGTGTGCCAGATCAAAGTCAGTGATCTTCATCCTTTGGCTTCTGCACCCAGCTTCCTGGCCTGAGACCATAAATCCATCGATAACTTCCACCCTAGCTACAAGAGGAGGTTCAATAAATCAGATCTTAAGCCCAATCCACTACTATTTCAAGTTAATTACAAAGGGATTATTTTCCTTTAGCCCAGTACCTATATAAATAATACTGTTTAGATGAACCAATTATTCAGGTTCAGTTCCCTCTCCCTGCTTCACAGCAGTCTGAAACCATTTTAACCAGAGCACAAATCAATACAATCCCTCGTTGCAGCAGGAGACGCCAGCCATTCAGATGCCTGAGAAAAATCCCCTCCAAAATGGACATAGTAGCAATATAAACATGTGTGCGTGAAAAGGGAGGTTTCAAAAGTTCTTTTACTGTGTTTATGAATCTCACAAAGCTGCTCTATGTCAGGAGTGGGGGAGGAGAAAGCATAGAAATATTAATCAGTTACTTATCTTCTTATGTGTTCTGGATCAACATCTGCTACATGTGCAAGTGATGAAGTATGGCATTTGCCACAAAAGCTTATTTAATCTTCTCTTCTCAAATAGGGTAGGGAAAACTATCACTCTTAAAAATTAAGTTTCCAGGCCCAAATTTTTTTGTTTGGTTGGTTTGGTTTGGTGTGGGTTTTTGTTGTTTTTTTTTAATAAATTGCCAACATTGTATACACTGTTTGTTCTATTTTGGAAAATGTTTTTCGTCTGAGAAAAGACTTAAGTAGATTATCTGTGAGCTGTTTCCTAGTGCTTTTTGTCTTCGCTACAGTATCTTACTGCCAGGTTTTAGTAGACAAGTATAGTCTAGGTTCAGCTGTTTTATTTCTACTTCTATCAGTTCAAACTGAGATAGCACACACATCTGTTTTATTTCTGAAAGCACTGCATAGGAAAAGTGTCCAGCTCATTCTAATCAAGCATAAACTTTCCTATAAATAACTAAGGACTTAACGAAACAATTGTTTGGAGGAAATGAAAGTGTGTTTAAAAACTCAAATTCCTCTATACTGTATGCCTGAGCTGTTTCAGTTTGAATGTCTTCCTGACAGCATGGATCAGTTGCTCTAAGATGCTGTCCCTGGAGTCAGCAAACTGAAACTATAGCAGGAAATCCAGGTATTAACATCATACTATGTGCTAATTATAAGCCATCATTTCACATTCTGACATTACTCACTTCTAACCACTTTTAACTAAATCATGTATTTGCTTTCTAATCACAGTTTGACAGGAGAGAGTGTCTGACACGAGACAGCAAAGTGATCTTTTAATAAGACAGTAGTTCAAAGATTGTAGCTTCCATGCATTGCAACAATCTTAGTTTGATTTGCTGCTTCACAAAGCAGTTGTAAAGTTTCTGAAAAAGAGGAAAAGTTTAAATCACTTAAAGCCATCAAGTTCCTGACTTGTGTTCCCATTTTGGCTTCCTACTTGAAGTCAGATGTTAGCCACTTTAACCTGTTTTGCAAAATTGCTTTCCTGTATCTACAGTCTTTTTGTTACTTGTTTGGTTTGGGTTTTTTTATCTGAACTTTTATATCATAGATAATAATCTATGCATCTCTCAGCTCCCTCATGAGAGAAATTTTTTAAAGCAGCATTTTTTATTTTTTTTTAAACTAGTTAAATATTAGCTAATAAGAAACTAACAGAGACTCCATGAAAAGGCTTTTCAGTCCACTCTTTCATGGTAAAACTAAGAGGGTTTTTTTTACAGCAGTATCTGTAGTTTTTTACCCACTCCAATTAGATGAGAAAATGGCTGAGGCAATAGTCCTTTCCTTACAGGCTCACTGACATGAAGGACAGCATGGATTACTGTTACTTTTTGAAATGTTTTAAATACCCACTGTGTGTCCTAGTCTTATGCTACTAGACAATTTTAGAATTGCCACGACTTGCCATTTTTTTTATCTTAATAAACAATCAATAAGCCAAATCTTGACTCCTGGCAGCCAATAATTTAGGATTACATTTTTAATTTCCAGCTGCTGTCTTTTGTCAATCTGGTTGCTATTTTTCACTATTATTTGCTCTTTTATTTCCATGACAGCAAATCCTTCAGATATCATTACCAGTTAAGCAATTTGCCTGTTTGCTGAAAAAGATCTTTTTCTATTGATTACCACAATGACTAAATCATACACAGAAATATCATTGGTCAAAAAGCCAACTACTCCTCTACTGTACAAGATGCTCAGTAGACCTGCAGAAAGCCTGGCTAAAATAGGCCAAAACAGTTCTTAAGGTGTTAATCACATGAGTAGGAGAGGCTCTGCAGATAACTGACTTTGCGGTTGAGAAGGCAGTTGGCAGAAGCAGGGAGGCTGGGAAAATACAAACCTGCACATCGTAAGTCCCATTTAATAGGATAGGCCTCTGGGAATTGATGTCCTGCAGCACCCCTGAAAGCACAGTGCGGTTGACTTTCTGGAAGTCTTTGGAGTGGCTGAATTGCACCATGTTGTGGAGAGCCAAAATTTTAGTGTCGAGCTCAGCATCCTGCCTGGTGCGGTTGTGCAGTCCTAGGTGGTACTTGCGGAAGTGTTTGATGAGATCTGTGGGGTCATTCCCATAGTAACCATATCCACAGATGTTGCATTTGAAGTCCTGAAGCTCAGGAGACAGAGGCGCTGTATCTGGGTTATCATTTACCAACAAATCTGCTTTAGATTTGTTCAGCCTTAAACCCCCATCTGAAGGCACTTGTGGGTTTTTTGAGGCCATGGGGACTGGGCTTGAGCCTTGGCCATCAGTTTGACCACTCTGCACTTGCACTGTTTCATCTGAAGATTTTGGCGACATCTGATGCTCCTCATTTGTCTCCGCTGCATCTCCCGACGGGGTACAGACCACATCTTGGGTGTCATCTGCATCTGATTTTTGAGGAGACTTCAAGGGCTCACAGATTCCCCCAACAGCTGGAGATGAGAAAGCCAACATATTTCTGTCTGTCACCTCATCATGAGGGAAGGATGGAACATTTCCTCCCTTATTGTGGCTTTCATAATTGAAGCCACCCTTTTCACTCAGCACTGAGCTTTTCAAGTCCTTTTTAATGCTGGAAGATGGCTCTTGGCCGTGCGTGCAAAGTTCCTCCTTGTTATTTAACTCGGCTGCATCACCCTGGTCAGTGTTTTCTTGCATCTGCTCTGTGGAAAATTCTTTTTTCCTTCCAGACTCTTCACTTTCAGTACCTGTAGACTCAAGGGTCTGTACCTCACCTTCACTAGCAACGTTTCTTAGAGGGGGATTCTTTTTCCGGACCATATCTACCACAGAAAAAAGGAAGGAAAAAAAAAAAGAAATAACCCTATAGAATTATTCAAGATATGTAACAGATTATAAACCTGACACTTTTTAAAGTATTCTAAATTATATGAATATATCAACTGTTCAAAAAATTTCTGTCAAGCAGGTTTTTGGACTATGCAGAAAACTGTAATTTTACATTAAAAAAATTATCATACTGAGACTGAACTTAACTAAAAGAACTTCAAAGCCTACAAAAACACTGCCATCGGAGCGAGTGAATTACAGGTTTCATTATCTTTTGGGAAGATAATGGTCTGGCAGGAATAATTTTATATAAATGTGTCTTTTAAAATAATTTTAAAAAACTAATGGGAAAAAAACCTTTTGCAGTCTAATATTCATATACACTGTACAACTTCATAAAATGTATCTTTGAAAAAGTACACCTAAAAGACAATAAGAAGAACTAAAACAAGTTACTAGGAAGGAAACAGATTCAAGAGAGTAAGTAACTTGAGGTTTCAGAGAAAGTATTTTTCCTAAGCAGGTATCAGTTTCTCTACAGCAAAAGCTCCTCCTCCTACTGCCCATAAACTTCAAACAGGATTATATGGATATTCCAGAGCCTGGCCCCACAGTCCATTATTCATGTAATTAGTTATATTTGCCGAACAAAGAGGAACTAACTTTATTAGGAAACCCGTTGTCAATAAAATTTTACAGGCCTGGATCCAGACATATGACATTGCTGTGTGGCTGTCAGGATCTACCCCAAAAACACCTGGAATCCACATGGATACAAACAGACAAACCTTCCTCTGCTCAGTCTTCCTTGCAAGCATAGCCACTGTTGGTAACTGCAAGTACACTTTCAGGATTCATTTAAGAAAGCTGAGACAGGACAGCAATAAGTATCAGACAGAAAGGAGTCCGCCACTGGTGAGTTATCTGCTAGCTGAACAGGGAAGATTATGGAAGAACAAGTAATCAGACTCTGCAGGTACTAAGCCAAATTCCTCATCTGCTACACATCTTCACCTCCTTCCCCAGTCTACTTAGAGAAAATATATGAAACGTCCCTGCACTCTCCACTGCATGGTTCTGGATTTGATATTCATCACCAGCTGTTTGATCCATTTGTGTTCACATGCTAGCTATGGGCAGAAGACAGATGTGCTACAACTTTTTCTATGCTCTTATCTTTGCCAATGCTGTGTACAACATGGATGTTTCTCTTTGCCAAATTGTGTGTGGTCCAGTGGCAGAGGCCTGCAGTACCACACATGACATGTGAGCTGTAGACTTAAGCCTGAGCCCCTGTTCCCAGGCCAGCCACAGCTGGGTGCCTACAATGGCACTAGAGATAGACACTGCTCTATGAAGGGAGACCTACCTGGAAATTCTGGGAGCAGCACTGATGTGCTCCAAAAGGTACTGCATCCAGACCTTTAAAAGCCATGGATGACCTTCTCAAAACAGTCCTTTAAGAAATACAACTGGAGACAGAGGTTGAAAATAAAAGAATAGGCATCTGTACATCCTCTTATTTACATCTGTTCCACATGAAAGGGCACTGTATACTACGCTGATAAAAACAGACAACTTCTTAGGGGAAATGTTCAACTTGTGTCTTGGGCTGGCTCTGTTGTCTTTGTGGTTGAGCTGATCCACAGGCAGTATGGGCTACAGGGAGACGGCTTTCACACAGAATGCCAGCTCGTTACAGAAATTTTGACACTCCGTGTGGTCTTAATATGTTTCTTAAATGCCTACTGTGATTCTTTACTGTAGAAGACACACATGCTTGGGAACCAAGTGTCTTCTCTTTAATGTCAACCACACCTACCAGGATATGTATGCACCAAATGGTACCTCCCCCCCCCCCCCCCCCNNCAAATAACTTCTGAACTATTAAGTCACTCAAAACTGACAGAAAAGGAAGATTTTCTGTTGTGGTAAGAAAACTATTAGAACACAGACTCAGCCTACTAAGGCAACATGTGCATGCCTATAATTTAAGGTATAAAGATAGTACTCAGCCCTTTAGCATTAATGCTTCTCTGTGGGACTTCATAAATGCTCTTGGTTAACACACACTAAAAATATTTGTGAGCATCTCTGGTAGATGTTAAGTCTGTATTTTTCTCCTAGCTACACATCCCAAACCATTTTTAAAATAACTTCAGTTTAAATGCAATTCATTGCAGAGTACAGAGAAAGGAGTCCTGACTGCACAGTGAAGAAAAATCAGAAATCAAGAAAGTAAACATCGTGACTGTTACCTCAGTCAAAATTAAACAAGACTAAATGCTATGTTTTAAAACGTTTTTGTTACAGATATTTTTGGCAGATAAGGAAAGTTTAGAGATTTGCTATCTTCATGGCAACTGACAGAAGAGTCAGAGAGAACAACAGAAAAAAATCCCTATGAAGAAAACAAAAGAAAAATCTGGACTGTGTACAGGCTAACTAGACAGTACTCCAGATGTAGATCCTTTGGTTCAAATTTTGCCTTATCTGTGAGTCTGTGTGTTAATGGAGGCAGAGAGGGAAAACCTGTATCTGCCTAATGGTCTTTTTCAATGCAGTACTTTACATTTGGAGAGAGAAAATGAAAAAAAAGATATTAATTTAAATATAATAACTTCCCTAAGTTGAATTTAGAAGTATTTCCCCCTCTTTCCTCTTTTAACTTTTGAAAAAAATCTGTCATTTATTTGTTTGATATTCACTCAAGGGGACAGTAAGAAAAGACACCAGGAGGTTTTTTGTTGCTGAAATTCCACCACTATCATTTTTCAGATACATATTATGTAAATAAAACTACATTTGCAATGCTCCTAAATCGAAGAAACCATCTCCTAGCAAGTCATAAGTTAGATAGAGAAAGAATATAGCCACTCTGAAATTATCTCTAAGACAAATAACAGATTGCACAATGTTTTATTGTGTGCCAAGAACGTTTTCAGTTAACAATTTCACTTGAAAAAATGGATCACATACTTGTAAAATCATACCCAGCATTGACTTCATAAGGCATGTGGCTTTAGAGTGCTTTTTACAATTATTAATTCTATTAGTCAACTAGCAGGCGGGCTAATGCAATTGTCTTAGAAGATGCACGGAAGACACAGAAGACATTTTGAGAGCTGATCTGTATATCTGCAAAACAAAACAAAAAAAAAAGGTTTTCCTTCCTAAATTATCATTCAAAATATGTTTTTTACTTAAAGACATTATTATGCCTATTGCACATTCACATGCATCTATTAGTGGGCACGATACAAATAAGTGGCTGCTGTTTTCTACTTCATAAAGCATGAGAAATCCCATAGTTGCCTTCTCCTCAGATAAACACACATACACACACACACACACACTAAGAGACAAAAACTATCTCAGAGGTGATGTTCGCCAAAAAACAAGTTCAAAACAATTCAAAAAGTGCTGAAAGCAAGCCAAATAAATGCTGTAGAAAATAAAAGTGCCTTAAAAATTCATATATATTTCATTATTAAAAAGTATTGTGCATCATAATGGGATTGGTCCAGTGAGATAGATAATGATATACAAATAGCTAGTTCACATCCAGGCTCTGCCAGCAGCAACTGGAAGTTATGATCTGCCGTCTGCCTCGTGCCCCAACTGAAATAAATTTAACCGTGTTACTTTCATTGTTAGTGGGCAACTTCTCACATCTCAAAAATGCCATCACAATAATAATCACATTTGTTGGGTGTTAGCAAAGAGGCCAAATGATGAACAACTATTGGGATTAAACCATCTTTTAATCACTGGAAATAGTGATCCTCCCAAATTAGAAAAATTACTAAGCATAAGGTAAATGAAAAGACTTCTCGAGCTGAGGGAATCCTGGATAAGGCCCAGGTTGCAAAACTTGTATTTGGGTTCCATAATCCTGGGTATAGTATGTTCATTTCATTACACTAGAATTACCTTTAAACTATATGTTGGGGCTTTTTCACCTGATATGATCACTCTCAGCTGTTTCAAAGTGGATATAATAGTAATAGCTACATATAGTTTCCCTCAAAACCAGACAAGGCTAATCTCCACGATTCATGCATCTGCAAGACGCGTACTTTTCTGTTCAACAGTCACTCACATCAGTTTATCCTTGGAAGCAAAAGGTGAAAACTTCTCCTAAAATCAGTCTGTAATTTAGGACAATAAATTACCACACTGTCTATATATTTATTTTAAAAAAGGAAAACGAAAACAAATTCTGATAATCAATAGTTTCATATACATGGAGAAGATAATGGCTAATTACCTGCTGATCATCAGCTCCCGCAATGGGTCATTGTTGTTGCTTATTACTTTTACTGAACATGATGACTTGTATCAAAGCTTATTGCAACAGTATGGCTGTTGCCTTGTCCTTGCACTACAGGTTTAGTTCAGATCTTAGTACGGTGCTCTTTTTAACAGAATAATACATTTAGAAAGATGTCTGAATTCTGTGAGATGCCACTGACTAATCTTTGTACAAACAGACGCACAAGTAGATGAAGACCAAACTGAGTCAAGGGTCTACAGAGCTTGTGATATTGTCAATATGCTGCAGCACCAGAAAGTTATATTCAACAAGCTCAAGAACAATCTCTTTGTTACAGGATAGTAAAATTAATACTTTTACACTTACATATATTACAAATCCACACACAGACGTGTAATGCACATACAGCGCTTAAACATTGATCATTTTGCCAGAATAATGCAGAAAAAAAAATTAACTCTCAGTGTCTCAGCTTAATATGTCTAATACTTACCTATCTCACAGGAGTGTTGTGAGCTTAATTAATTAGTGACTGTAAAGTACTTTGTGATCCTCTAATGAAAGGTGCTACACAGCACAAAGTATTATTAAAATCATTAGGACCACAAAAAAGCCCTGTGGAATTCCAGCCTACACTGTCTGTTGGGGTTGGGAGTGATCTTATTATTAAAAGGAGACCGTCAGACTAATTTTCATAATTTTTTCAAGATCATTTTTCCCCTCTTTGCTGTTGTGATAGCACTTTAGTAGCTAGAAATTTAATCTTATCATCTTAATAACACACACTCATGTAGTTTGTTACTTCAGGGCTAGAGAACAGAACAGGACTTTTGGCACTCATCTAGCTTTCCCTTTTAAGAAAAAAAAAAAATTGAGAGACATATTTTGACACCTTCCCACACTCCACCCCACCAGGACAGCCGATCAGGGGAGATTGCAGGATACTCACTACAGCCGCATGGGAAAATACTGCTGTGGTTTTAATTTCTTTCTCCTTTTTTCTTTTTCTTTCACAGGAAAAAAAAATACACAAAGCAAAATCCAGCTTATTACACACAAACAGGCTACAAAGACTGTTTGCTGTGCTTTATATAAAAAACCCTTAAGTGTTCAAAGTGTCAGCTTCTACCAAGCACATAACTCACTAAGCGATCTGGAGCCTTCTCCCCACTCTCCATGTAACAGTAGAGTAGCTGTAAGCACACGAGCACCAAAGCCAGAAAGCTCCTGTCTTGAGAGACTGTATATCTGGGAAACCGTCTCAGCGACCGGCTCCATCCCTGAGGAGCCAGCCCGCACCCAGCCCTCCGCCACAGCCCGTCGCGCCAGGCTGGCCCAGACCTGCATCGAGCACAACCAGAAAGTTAACAAGCTAATCAGAACAGCTCACAGTTCAAAGATCTTTATGTTTTCTAATTTAAGTATTTAAAAATAATAAGAATAATAATCTGTAAATTCACTGGAAACTCCAGGTCAAATTGCTGTCTTCACTGAAAATCAGCTTACACTAGCTGCAAACTACCCCCAGACTTAGACACAGTTGTACAGAACTAGCTAAAATTCCCATCCTTCCATCTTCCCTCATGGATACTTGAACAACGAAATGACAGAAAAGAGATGTGTACAGCTTCACATCTCTTCACTGTCTCCAGACAGGACACAGAGCTAGAAGCAGTCACACACAATGCTCCTCTTCCAGTTTTCTTGTGGTTCTCAGAGTAAGCCTGCCTGAAAACAACATACATGGCTCTAGCCTTTCTCTGCTGAGAAGAACAAACCCTTTCATGTAAGGAACTCAATAATCAGGCTCTAAACCATGGCAGGGAAAAACATGCTTAAAAACAAGCAACTCTCTCTTTAACAAGACGACTTCCTTCCACTTTGGCACCAGCATCTCCAAATATACCCTACAAGACAAGGTACATCATGGCTGTAAGCAAGTGACAAACTAATGCCAAAAGACTTTTTAAGATCTACGTGTTTTTTGTACAAGCCCTGCAACTGCACAGACACTCTTTCCTGCCTGAGATTGCCAAAGGTAGAATGTGCCTCCTCCATACCAGTAGAAGCTGGCAGGATCGCACATTGTATTTGGTCAAAATGTATCTGCTTGGTACATTCTGCATGCTCCAGTGAAATGATGACAGCCTCACCAATCTAGAAAATGCAAGGAGAAAATCATGCCTTATATGTCATACCAGTAGAGCAGTATTAGAGCAAAATACTGTTGGTTTTCACCCCCTCTCTTCTTTTTGATGATCTTGAAAGTCCTTTCCAACTGTGATGATTCTATGATTCTTTTGCATTTTCAGACTCTTCAGTTTGGCTCCAGATCACAAATTTGCCAAGAGCTTTTTTCAAATTTTTTTCCACAAAGTTTACAACAAAGAGACAAGTGGAAAAAAGCTGCAGTCTGTTCAAGCTTGCTCATTCCTATTTACATTTACTTTACCAACACTGATCATTCTCAAATTTCTAAAGGTGCACTTCTGAACATCTTAAATACTGTTCAGCTACAAAGCCTCATCATCTTAAAACAACTCTCATCTAATAAATCTCTTAGTAATTCACATCAAATTAACTCAAAACGATCTTTTCTATTACCATATGCTTCAGAGCACAGCACATATTAGTAGTCATCTAGCAACTGGAATAAATCTCACCTTTTCTATCGTTATAAAACTGACACTTGGTCATTTCAGAGAGTGTAAGAATGGCATTTCAAAATCAACTTTTTGAGCCTATTTCCAGGCACTTATCTTAAGCTCACTACTAGGGTAATCATGCAGACAATTTCAAGTGAAACTAAGTAAAAAGGTGATTTAAGAGGTGACATTGTGTGGAATATTACAATATCCTGCAACAAAAATAAAACATTCTAAAGCTGTGTTTATTTAAGGGTGCCTTAGCATGGCAGTTTGCTGCTCTGCATTTTCTACTGGCTTGCTGCAGAGAGCTTGCTCCTACCAGACCTCCACTGCCATCCATCCAGGATGAGGGAGCCCAAGAAGGCAAAGATTCACTTTGCCTTGGTCTCCAATCAAGCATCTAAAAAAACTGTGCTAACATGACAACCTGTTAAACCTCCACAAAGCTTGTGGGACAGGAAAAAGAGTATCACTGCCACTTTACCGATAAATAAAATTATGTATGGAGAGGTGCAAAAAAAATCAAGGTGTTCAAGGTGACGTGCAAGCAGAGCTAGTGACTGAACTTTGTTTCTCTTTATGTTCAGATCCATACACCTTCTGCTGTATGTACTTCAGCAAAGTATCACCCTAGCACTCGGCAAAAGGCCAAGATCTTGTAATTTAGTAAGGTACAGAAATAGCACCCCACACAAAAGTCTAAATGTTCCAATTTATCATGACAGTCATAGGATAAGCTGGTATTTTATTTGTATGTAAATTAATCTCCAAAACAACATAAAAAGGCCACTTTCAGATAATATTGTGCCTTTGCTTCTCTGTTATACATTTATCTAAATTCAACTTTGTGTATTAAAGGAGTTTAATTTTCATGCATTGATGCTGCTTTGCATGTTCCCCAAGCTGTTGTTATTGCACCACAGAGAGAATTCAGCTTGATTTGCTTACTGCAATAAAACAACTGACTTCTGCCAGGACTGACGTCTCCTATGAGAGCCCTGCCATCCTCACTGAATCTTCTGGTTATTCTATTAATTTGCTGTCATTACACTTTATAGGATTGTAGAACACTCCGTATTAGATGAGACCAGAGGTCCATTTAGTCTGGTGTTCTGCCTTGGAGAGCAGCCAATACCAGATCTTTCAAACGATCTGCCTTTGTACAGATACAGAATCACCTACCTCTTTGAAAAATAAATCACTCCTAATCCTCAACCCTTAGACAGTGGCTTCCTTTCTGAAGAGTAAGAGGATTTATAGCCCTTAATTATCTCTCATGTTCTACAATTTGTTGTTAAGTTAGTCTGTGTATCTCCACTTCCATTAAAAGTCCCCAATACCTATCTGAACAGTATGATAATTCTGGTATCAGTGATACCTTGTAACTCTCCCTTTAATATCTAATTACAATCTAAAAAAGAGGAAATCCTTGAAGCATTTTGTATTTGCTTGTTGTCAATGGAGTAGGGTTTGGCCTCAATCTTGTATTACTAAGAATCAAAGATCCTCTAGTCTGTGGCTGTATCTATTACATCCCCTCTCTTCGTCTTGTCTTTAGCGTGAACAACCACCGTCCTTCCAAATTCTCCTAGTAGGTGTGGCAATCTCATATGTTTCATCTTCGTTCCAGTCTGAGTAAACTCAACGTTCTTTGTAATCCAAATGTCCTTTGAAGACAATGGGAGTTTAGGGTTTGCAAATGACTCAGAACTGAATCTGAGTTGAGTGTACTGGCAAAGCCAAGCATAGTGCTACCCTGAGATGAAAAGTGAGGAATGAAGCTGACCTCCTGGCTCCTAGGCAAGAGCAATACAAGTGACTCATTTGTTTTTTTGCATTAATACAATGGACTGATCCTATTTTCCTTAAAGCTAATGGCAAAAGCCCTACTGACTTTGAAAAAAGCAAGACTGAGATGTGTTCTTTATTTCTGCCAGGTGAGGTCTGCAGTATGATAGAAAGGTATCAGAGTTCCCTTGCCCAGAACTTCAGTCAAATATAACAAAAAACTATTTAGAAGAAGAGCAGATGGAAGGAAGAAAGAGAATGGTTTTGGCTAGCATTCCAGAAAAGTTCAAATAATTTTGCTTCCAAGCAGGGGCAAAAAAATCCCATTTGAAACAGGGCTGAAATTTCAGCTGGATCACAAGTGAAAAACTGGGAAGGAAGTAGAAGTCTACAGCCTGGACCTGAAACAGCAGTATTAAACCGTCACCAGAGAGGGCATTATTGCAGTACTCTTCTAGCCAGGCTAGAACCAAGATGAACATGAGTTTGCAAAAAAAGTCCTTTTTTTGTTTGTTTGTTTTAAGAAAAAATTGGCAAGGTTTCCAGACACAAGTTACATAGGTAAGAGAGGGCAATCAAGGGCAAAAGGAGTTGAGCCCACGTACATCAAAGCAGACTTTGGCTTTGGGTACCTATCCAAACAGAGCCTTCAAAGGTTCTGCTGTTGCGCTATTGTTTAACTTGAATCTTGTCTAAGCTTGCTCAGGAGAACCCACATTCAGAAGCATGGGAGAAGCGAAAAAGAACACATATTTTCCAAACTGTGATTTCAAAACAAAACAAAAAAATGTAAATCTACATGCTGCAGGGTAATACTGGTAAGTGTGGCTAGCTATTGTTGCTCCATGCTTTTCAATTTCCATATATTAGCATTCATTGCTGACGTTATTAAATCTGAAGTTATTTGGATGCTTTGATCAGCAAATAGAACCTTGGGTCTATATATGATCTACCCATATTCACATAAATTTTACAAAATTATTGTATTTCCCTATTCTAACTCTTCCCCCCACATGCTGTGAGTTTTCATATATCCCACAGCCATACATTCCAAATGTAGACTATTTTATTTAGTAATATATTCAAGAATTTAGATAAAAAGCAATGAAAAAATGTTTGGCAATCCCTATATAAACAGTTTCTGTACATTTGGGTTGAATTATCTAGTAAACACTCATCTTGACATGCCTGTGACAGATAAGACTTTCATCACCAATGTGCCCTCTTGACTTGAAGGTCAGGATTCAGCGGGATTCGTATTACAAAAATTTCATATACCCTTTATGGCTGTAACAAAAATTAACCTCACATTAAATATAAGCAAGTCAGAATTTTGGCACCGATTTTCCACTCAGCACAAATAACCTCACTCTCCATTGTGAATGGGGGAGAAACAACAGAAGAGGCAACCACAACAAAGGAGTGGATTGTGTGTTCCCTACACAAAACAGAAAGCTGTGCCTATTCAAGAAATCTTGGCCATTTGTCAGAAATTAGAGAATTGATGTTGGAGCCTAATATTAGCTCCAGTCAAAGCACTGGCGAATTACCTTGCCTTCGGAATCATCCCTATTAACTAGGAAAGACTCCCTGTTGCAATATATATTGTATGGTCCTCAGGTAGACTGAGAAACCCTAAACCACTTTCTTAAAAGAAAACAAAATTAAATGAAAAACAAATGCAAATAAATTCACTGTGAGTGTTTTCTTCTATTATTTGCCCTTTTTATCCACTATGCATGTTTCTTTTTAAGCTGAGGAATTCAGTGAAATGATGATGAGAAAGCTACCCTTACATGCCTCCACCGTAATGATTTGTTATGAAACTGCTTTAAAACAGAGAAGCATTTTGCAGACAGCCGTAAGAATCAAATGCACATATTTACTGAGGAATGTGATTTCTGTTTTACCCATTTCAGTTCTGGCTGGAAATAGAGAAGGGGGGCACAGAATAAGGAGACTTCGAGACTCTGCTAATGTGGCTTTGCAGCAGCTTCATGTCGCAAGCACTGGCATTCCTTTAAAACTGGCAAGGGGTGCCAGTGTCAGCCTGTTGACTGCCGGATGAATACATATAGTCCAAATAATGCTGTTCTTCAATCAGTTTTTGCCCAATTCTCACGTAAACTTTCCATGGAAAAATCTCAAAATGCCTGCAAAAGTGGTTTTATGAATCTAGCTAGCTTTCAGCTTTTGATAGAAGATTTCTTACTCTATCGGCTTTGATTCTTTATTGTGTGAACGGGTAGTGCCAAAAGCCCTCACCTCAGCCTCAACTATACAGACATTGGAAATGTAATTTAAACCTTGGCAATCTGCCGGGATCATAAAACACATACAAAAAGTATTTACAATTTGATTTTTTTTTTTCCTCTGACACCTAAATGTGTGATTTCCATAAACACAAGGACAAATACAGGTTGCAGAATTTGCACACTGCAATGTACAGACAGTAACTAAAGCTACCAATAGGAGTTGAGTAGAAATCTGCAGTCTGACGAGAACAAACAGAAGTTTACAGGTTTTTTTCCCACTGAAGACACATTTTTAAGTGAGTTGGATGCTAAATGTATCTATTTTTCATCAATAAAACATCTAAACATTACTTTGGAAAAAAAAATCTGGAAGAACTTCTCTAAAAATAAGTTACACAGAAGTACAACCACAGACTACGCTAATACTTCTATTCTCAAAAATCCCTTATACGCAAGCGAGCCTTACCGCATTGCTCCTGTCCTTCTCAGAGCTGCCTTCTTGCCACCTCAATTCCCAGTCCAGTACTTCACCAGTTTTGAGAAATATCCAGCAGTGATGTAGGCCTGATTTGTTGCACTGGGATATATCCCACAAAAATGGAAAGCTTTTGCTGTGTTTTCATTTATAAAGAAAGCAACTTATTAAAGCAACTTCTGGGTTCACTGGCATCTTGGAGTCTAAAAAAAGTCCCAAAATTATTTGCCGAGGCTACAACAGCACCTTCTTTGAAGTAGTGTTGCAACTTGTGCAAAGGAATTTGGGATGTACCTGAGATCTGAAGGTGCGGGCTACAAATTAACACAGCCAATTAGGTGGAGAAGCCAAGAGTCCAACAGAGATGGGGCAAGATAACCACAACTGAATAAAAGGCCTGCCAAATGTAAGCCAGTTGGCTGAGTAGAGACCATGTCATCCTACTCAGCTAGCTGCTGCCCATTCAATAATCTGTTGCTGTTTGCTCTCCTCATGCCAATCAACTTGAGCCAGGGCTGCTTCTAGTTTTCAAATCTAGGAATACCTTCTGAACATCCAAAATCATTATTTAAACAACTCAAAAGATAAATGTTTCATGTACACATCAGCGTGCAGATTCTTCCCAAAATGTGGCTAGTCAAGAGTAAATAATTAATTACTCTTGTAACAGTTTGATCTGAAAAAACACAAGACATAAGGCTGCAAAAGTGATTTCTGTACCATTAGCAGTCAGGAGAGAATCCAGCTTCTAAAATTACTTGATTAACTTATACAGGACCCAAAAACTGTGATAATTCTGTAGAGAATGTTTCCCAATAGATATAGCCATTTTCTAGGGATTAGTATTAGCTATCAATTTCTTCTCCCCTGAAATCTGGTACAAGTGGATTTATGCTGCAAAGATGTCCTGCTTTACAAGAACACAAAGATTAAATCAGAGCAAATTAAATTTAAGCATTTCTTAATTATTTTGTTAAGCAATATGTATCGAAATAATAAGAATACATGAGAGGAATTAGAAATTATCTTCATAACTTGTCCACAGCTTCTCTTCTTGTGGGTAATGAGAACAGCCCAAGATCACACAGATAAAAATTCTAATGTCATAAGAAATTCATGTAACTATTTGTATGAAGAAAACAAGATGAGCATATACATGCATACAAGACATAAAGAACAGAGGCCGCAATAAACATAGGTCATGTATTTAATTAGTAGTTGATACTCAGGTCTTCTCCAGCATGCAAATCTGCTGTTCAAACCAAACACAGACTCTAGCCTTCTTTAAAAAAAACAAACAAACAAAAAAAAAAATTACATCACTGAATCCCACAGCATCCTGATAGGTCTTGGCCCATTAATAGAAAAGAATTACTCTTTATGACATCCAAATCTAAAGCACTGATTTGATTTCTCATCATATTACACATCAAGTTGTTGTAGCTCTGGACCTCCTTTGAGTCTGAAACAAAAACCCCCAACAACTATGCTCATAACACTCTTCATCCACATGCAGCAGAACCTACACATTGTTCCCATTTTGCCTGCTCACAAGATGGCATCCTTGTCTCACTTCAGCCCCACCACTAAGGCTGTATTACACTCACAGCATCATGGATAATTAAAGGTTGGGCACGAAGGTGGCAGTGATGTCAGTGAACAGAGTAACAGGCTCCCACAGCACCAATGGCACCGGTCATGCTGTAGGTGTGTCTCTGCTTTGGTGCCTGCAGTGCCACATACGCACAGACCTGCTGGTTCTCACTTCCAAAGCTCCAATGCAAGAAGCAGTGGGGGCTTGGAAAGTGCAAATCTTGGAAGAAAAAAATGTGGGTTTTTTTAGTCCAAACTGAACTTCATGTACGTAGAATGCTACTGGCATCTGAGCTCAAGGGTAGCTGTGTAAGTCAACAGTATGCTGTAATCTTGGCAACATACACATACTTGATTAGACTCTAAAATTACTGAAAATTACCATCTCCCTTGCATCCTTCTAACAGCTTGATACAGCAATGCCTAATTTCTCATTATGTTTTGATCTAAGTCATGATTGTAAATCACTGGAAATACAGAAGAAGAATGAGGCATAGGATTTGGGCAGAGACGGGGAGAAGATGCATTATAGAGTGACTAGTCTTCAGAAACATCCTGAAAATATTAAAATCCGCAACAAAAACATCATATAAAACTCTGAGAAACAGCAAGTCTGCAGTAGGTAGAGGAATAAAGATTACATGCTGCAGACTCAGTGGTTTACTCACCACAGTCAGAGTTATGGATTGTCTGGATTTAAAGAAATACCCCTTTTTCTTTTTTCTTTTCTTTACAGACAAGTGTGGGGAACATAAACAGTAAGAACACTGTTGTACCTGTTGACTTCTCTCACATTCACTATAAAAGCTCCTAGAAGACGGGAAAGATATCACCTTTTATTTTAGTTACAGCAAGAGTGCTCAAAGTCTAGGACTTTTGTTCATGTGGCAAGTATGCACATTCAACTGTACACACAGGCTCTTCAGGTTAACCTGTGTCCTTCATAGCCTACCTCAGTTGGTAAGTATCACAAGTCAGTTTAGTCCTTGAATGGGGTAAAAATGAAATATGTCTTAGCCTATGCAGGAGCTGGCATGTGAACACTGTAACTGAGATACATGAAGTGAGGAAACATCAATGGTTTAGGCATCAAGATGAGCCAAAGAAGACTATTGTGCAAGTTCACACTACCACAGCTATGTTGTGCAAACTGGAAACAGTGAACCCACAATAAAAGAGCTAGGCAGGGATTTCTCTCTGCTATCAGCTGAACTGCTTCCTGTAATTAAAAATATAGAAAGGTTAAAGTGAGAAAATTATTAAAATACACTGATAAGAAATTAATTCCCAAAGAATAGTCAAAAGATTTCTCAACAATAGCCTATGAGCATAAGATACAGTGACTGTACAGCATTTCTGAAGCATACAGTCTGGCACTTAGTTGCTTTGCTACATGAAAAAAAATCCAGCATCAGATCCTGGCTACATCCCAACTGTGGGATGCACTTCTGCAGCTCCCACCTTCAAATGCACACCCCAGAAACATCCTGACTACACATCAGAAAATCTGGTTTGGCACCATTCTCCTACGCACTTTGGGCTCTATCAGTAGAAACCCAAGCGAACAGATGAAGTGCAATGTGTGCCATCCAGCAGATCAGTGCCTGGCTTGCAAGACAGATACTGCAGCTGCTTGTTCTAGGCTTATGCTTCCTGTGAGCACTAAACATTTCATCAATATTAAAAAGATACTTTCTGCTCTTGTTTATAGTAATTTTTTCATTATTATTTCACTTTTTTTTTCTTAAATAAAATAGTAGATCATTAGAAGAGAGGAGGTGCAGTGGACAAGTAGCCAAGGACTGGCAAATGTCTCCTAATTTCCTTTGTGTCCTCAGAAAAGCACTATCATAGACTAACAGCTCCCACTCCAAAAGAGCCATATCATGACTATGTTTATACTGGTTTTGTAATACTCATCAAGAAGTGAGCCCGGTCCTGAGGCCAAATGACTACACAGAGATTGAAACTGTAACTTTATTCTAAAGTCACTTCTTTCCATTTGAACTAGTCCATCACGGTCTAAATTCTCATTTCAAACAGCTGCATTACGGATGATCTAACAAGACAAATACTCAAATGAGTTTATACAGAAAACACTAAGGAAACTGAACAATGACATAGTTTTGTGGTATCTTCAATCTAGCATAGTACTGAGATATCATAGAGAAAACTATTGAAAACTGTATTACAAGCTGAAATGAAAATTTTTAAGAAAGAGCATATATTCTTTTGAAGTAACAATTCCTGGCACCTTATTAACTGTAAATGATATACAAAGGAAAAAAAGGAAATTTAAAAAATACATAGTAGTTGATCACAATTATAAACCAATCTTAATTACACTTCAAAAGGTCTCATTATGTCCCAGGCAAGAATTTTAGCAGAAAAAGGTAAGTAACAACATCACAGATGACACTGCATTTAGAAAACTATTTAAAATGTTCAAGAAAGATTAATTTTAACTAAAATTAATGAAGATATTGAATATGGAACTCTATATGAACATGTGAAGTGCAGCTCATTTAGACTAGCAATGCAACTGCTAGCAGCAGGTAAACATTAGGGATGGAAAACCTTAGGATCATGTTGGCGTAAGAACAAATAGAAGACTAGCCATGATTATCTTCTCATGAAAATGAGAAGAAAAAGTTTTAACTGACAAAACAGTGAGGCTCTAAGACATTCTTCCACCAGATGCAGTCAAGGCAAAAAAAAAAAGCCTACCTTATTTTAGGATGAAGGTGGATTACTTTATGAAAGAGATTACATACAGTGGTTGATATTCAAAGAGCTACCCACTGCTCACAATTCCCACAGAACTTCAGAACAATGTACACATACACTTTTTCAGAGTATACACAGACTTATCACTATTCAGTAAAAATGCATGTGCCAAGGGCATTGTTTCCTTAAAAGCAGATGGAGAAAAAACTATTCTTTGTCTCTAACCTTTTTAAAAAATGTATTTATTTTCATAGTGTCTTTCTGCATTCCTCTTAAAGCCAACAGTCTTAAAAAGACAGTACCTTCCACCTTCCAGGAAAATACAAGATTGCTAATGTTTCTTACTTGAGCAGAAGGCATTAATTGTAACATTACCAGTATCAAAATTTTTGTCAGAAAGACACTTCCATCCTTTCTAACTGTCCTGTCAGTCATTTAATATGTGTGACTGTGCCATACTCCAAATGGGCATTGCATAGCTCTTCTGGTATTTTAAAGACAACTTAGTTATTAGAAAGCCAATGAGAAGGCAATTCTTGAGCCCTCTACATAGATTCATAAATGACATACCCAGGGTTGCCCACATTGCTTTGCCAGAGGAAAAAAGAAAAAAAAAGTGGAAAAAATAAAATTAAAAAAAAAAAAAACAAGCACCAAAACCAACAACCACTACAAAAAGTTATTTTCAGTAAACTGTAAACAGAGTCTGAGTGGGACAAGGGTCTACAGATAGGATGCATCTAGGGCAGTTTGTAGACTACACCTTGCCGGTCATCAAATAAGGGATTAAAAAATTGTTTTGATGGTTTTTTTTTGTGAAACAAAATACAAAATTCTGAATGCTGCAGTTTTCAAGAGAATTTAATCTATTTGGATGAAACTATATAGGTAACAAGTGATGCCTGCTGCTCTCTCTACTGAAGAAAATGGAAAGTTTTGCTCAGATTCACCAGAGACAGAATGCTACCCATCTCCCCCTTCGTTTTTGGAGCCACCCCATCTCTCTAGCTTGTTGCAACATCCCTGTTGTCGCATAATTCACAATGCAAAAACAAAGACGGCAACAGATGGATGAGCAGAGCAGCCTTATGTGGTCAAACTGACCAACACAAACCTTGTAATTCCTAAAAAGCTTTTTATGAGGTTCATTTGGGCCTGACCAACCTTTACACATTATCTTGGGTTTAGCTGAGTGAACACCGGGTCATTTTCTCTAAGTTTCTTCTTTTTCCACAACAGCATAATATACCACTATTGTTTTTTTAAGTTCTGCTACACTGAAATGCATTTAAATAAGTTATTTATTTATAGTACATACTGTTTGCTAGAACTAGGGCTCTTCAACAATCCATGATCTGGCAGGCATTTCCAGCATCTCATTTCTGCCTGATGCATCACATGAAGCTTTTTTTTCCCCTGGCAATATACTGGAGTTTTTGCTTCTGCTTGTGAAAAATGGCGAGATTCTAAATTTCCCCTGCTAAGTAGGTACAGCACAGAAGAGAGCGTAACCCTGACAGAATTCAAACTAAAGCTTGGTGACATTTCTCCGTGGGAGCAAAGCTGTCACTGAATCAAGCAGTGGGTGAGATAGGTAGATCCAGTAGCCAGGATCTAAGGCTGCAATTTCACAACAAGCTTAAGCCACGCTGGTCCTAAATGCCCCTTGCCCTTCCCTTCACCCACCACTTGTATGCCCAGACCCTGCCCTGTGCCTGCACCCACGCTCTGGACAAAAACGCCCTGCTTACACCTCAGGGCTGGCAGGAGGCCAGTCAGACTGTCCGTTTTGGTGGCAGCTCAGGACTGGATTAAAAAAGCTCACTTCTCCTCCGGAAAGCCATTCCCCAGCACATTTCCAGCCCAGCTCCCATCTCCTTAGATGGCTTTGCAAATTCAGCCGTGCTGGAACTGTACTAGTACTAGCCCCATGCAAATGACGAAAGGGGTCACACAACTGAAAAACATCTAGCAGAGTCCATAGCAAACCATTACCTGCTCCTCACCCCAGAAGCATTACTAGGCAGTTCATGTGCTGAAGATCCTTGGCCAAAGGCCGTATGTCCCATCTGCCCGACTGTGAGAAGGCTGCATGCAGTCCAAACGCTGCCACCCACTCATGCAACCAGGCTCCTGCCCATCTGCAGTCCTCATTGCCAGTATACAGGGAAAGCAAAACCATCAAAAATGGTGTTGGTGAATGAAAATAAGCCACCACAAAGGAGGGAGTGGCTATAAAAAGACAGTGGAAAAAAAAAATCAGGAGAAAACACTCTCTTCTGTCTGCCAGGAAATATAAGTGCTGTCTTCAGAGAAGTAAAACCTTGCAAGGAAACCGATTCATTAAGTAACATGCAGGGGAGGATTATAATGTCTTCCTTGTCATTAAAATACTTTGAAACTGTACTTCTTTAAGATATGCTAATGACATTCAGCTTTTGTATTACACAGCAGATGCTATGATCTGGGTAGAATCTGGTGTGCTGTATTACATGGGAGTTGAGGATAGAAAAGAAGTTATTAGTTCACATCAACTATAAACATGTTTAAAATGCACACAAAAACTGGCCATACCATACAGAAACCAGATGTAAAAGGGCATGAACTGGTCCATACCAAGCAATATATTCACTTCCCACTCTGAAACCTCCTTCTACAAGTGAGAATCTCACCTTTGGCATACTTTGCTCTAAACTTAGCTCACTCACAGGTACGAACTCTAATCAAATTTTTTTCTTTTCCCTATGCCCACATCTGAATTCTGCTAATAATGAACAACACTAATAGAAATAAACTATCTGTTTATGTGTATGTTTTCACACAGTAGTTCAAGGAGTTTTAATTCAGTGAAATTAAGTTCTAGCATATTTTGACCAATTTATCTAAGTCCTTATCAGAAATAGCAAAATGCAGGCTCCAAAATCCAGCTGAACTGGCACAATCGAATTTCCATATGATCTATCAGCTCCACTGTCAGAGTAACTAACTCAGTCCTTTTTTCCTCATTTTTTTCTGGAAACTGTCAGGACAAGTCACTCCATCAAACAGAAATATAACACTATTTTTATTGCTTATCTCTTTTGCCCTGGGTTACATCAGTAAGTCATCTCCCTGCATCAGCTTGACAAGAGTCTTTCCGCTGTTGACCTTAAAAGGATAGAGCTGTGACAAGTTCTTTTTTTCTTTTAATAGTTGTTAGGTGAATAGTTATTCTTGGTAGTCCAGGGTCTTCATCTAGCACTGTTTTACCCTGTGGGTAGAATGAACACAAAGCTTTGGTCATTCAGTCCGATAGTATCTTCCAGCTTTTATTGCAAATGGCACTGGAGGAGTCAGAAGTAGATTTTATTCCGGCAAAGCCATAATTACAAGATGTCTTCTAGAGTTGATCTTTTCTTAATGCTTTGTAATTAATGAATATGAACATACACCTTAATTTCTGCATATATTTCTCAATACCTTTGCTCAAGATATTACGAGTTTAAATCCCTGGACTCAATCTCCCAGTATCTTCACTTTTGTTGCATAAATAATTGTTTCTGACTCTCTCCAGGCCCCAAATTTGAAGATCAGGATCAAAAATCTGCTTAGGATTTAAAAATGAGGAAGGAAGAATATACTACCAACTATGTACCAGCAACTTGTCTTAATACAATACACCAACTTGGAGATATTTAGAAAATACAGAAACATTTAGGTAATCTGAAAACAGCACTTAGTATTCTGCTGCACCATCCGATAAACAAAGCACTTTACTGATTTAACAAAATAATATGATTTTGTGCCAAATCCCTCAAAAAGTAAAGGAGAACAGGTACACAACATACTTCAAATTCATTGCACTATTTGCACTGATGGTTATTTACATGGATATAGACTTTAATCATAGCAATTTATGCATCACCAGTTTTAATCATGATTTAAATTGGCAGGCCAAAAAAGTCAACATACACATACACTGAGGTTAAAATAAATTATTTATCTCTTCCCTTTATTTCTGAAAAGTGACAACTCAGGAAATAATTATTAAAATATGTCAGCTGTAACTAAATGTAGTTGTTTTATCAAAGGAAGGAGTCTTCCTTTGGATAGTTACTTGTATAAATCATATCTATGTGCACTTAATTAAGCAGTTACACAGCTCAACATAATCTTTTGTGTTTACACATGTTTTTATGTTTATATGTATTAGAGATTTCATGCCTACTAGAGATTTCATTTTTTACCAGATAACAAAGGATTTTATGGTTTATGAAAGATGGAATTAAATTTAAAATCATTAAACCTCTTTAAGGTATTGCTCATCAGTTCAATTATGCCCAAGGTATGCAAGAAAGAAAAAAATAAAATGTTTAAAAAAATTGTTTTGCATTTAAAACTAAACTAAACAAGGAATTGCACATGACTTTCACTGTACAATTGTTCACCCAATTGTTTTGGTTTATCACATTCTCAAAGTAACAAATTTCATCATCTCACACTCTATTTTCATCTATAGCACGGGAAAAGAAAATAAACTTTCTCTTACTTTTTCTTTTTCCAGTTTCCAGTAATCTCAGTTTTGAAAATGAGAGTCATTGAGCAGAAAGTAAAATGGAGAAAATAGTGTCACTGCACTAGCAGAGGAAGCCTCTGGCAAAAGCCAGTTTAATCACTTCCACAAACTGATTCCAGGTGTTTAGCTAGCCATTTCCACCAAGGACTGTGGTGTGACTTTACTTAAAACTTTCACAGCAAATAGGTAAATAAACACAATCAAATAGCACATCAAGCTGTGTACTTAACACAGATCAAAATCTGAAGATCTTATTTTCGAAAGGTAAGTATTTAAGTCTTTTTTAAACACAGGTTTTTCTATTTTTAAGAAGAAATACTTTTTTCCTTAAGAATTATTATGTACCTTTGTTCATATGAGATTAGGAGTCCAGTGACTGTTTTAATATATACTTCAGTAGTTTCATATAACATCTTTTGGGATAGAAAATATGCTTTAATATGCTATACATTAAAAATTAGACCACATACATGATGCTACCAGTTTTGCTATGCTCCTGCAAGTATCTGCAACATCAGACTATTATGTATGATGATCACAGAAGAGAAAAACCTAACTGGCAGAAGTCTCAATGGGCTTCAACCAAAAAAGTGTAGTTAATTTATGAGCTGAAAGCCTGTCTGCAGTTTGGCACATACAGCACATCACACCATGTAATTTTATAAAAATCAAATGACTTTGCAAATCACTTCAAGTATTTCCTTTCTCATTGGTTTTTAATCATATTTGAAAGGAGAGGGAAAAAAAATCAAAGGATGAAATGAAAGTAGAATGTAATGATCTAGGACCGTAATGCTCCTGAACAAACGTTCCTGAATTTTTTGAACATGGACCACTGTCAAACTCAAATGTAACAGGGAACCACTATGCAGCCTTCACATCAAACTTTTAATTAAAACCCCATAGTAGGTGATATGATACTGCAGATCAGTAACATACCACAATTGTACTGTCTGCAGACCGCAATCTGGAAAAAAAAATATATTGAAGGATTAATCTTCCAAAGGGAATGCTAGTCTGTGGGTTTCTTGGAATAGGCACTCTATATATTGAAATACTACGCAATATCTTAATATTCAACTATCTGAAGACCTCCATTCTGTGTGTTTAATAGCGTAAGTGAAAAATACCAGTCTAAGACAGGATTTTTTCATAAAATTCATGAAGCAATTCCAAGATGATTGTACGAAAAAATATTACTTTATCCTGGTATCTCCCTCTCAATCTAGACTGTTAGGTTTGTCATTTTTTTAAAGTAAACTGACCAGATTCACATGCCCTTTATAAGTACCCATAAAGTGAGGTCAACAAAATGATTTCCAAAGGTGTCCTAGAAAGCACCAGCCTATGAACAGGAAAAACTCAGCTTGCTTCAGGAGAGAGAGAATGTGGAACAGAATTTGGGGGTTTTATATATACACATATACGTATCTTATTGCTTTATATACATGTATTTGCAATATAAAACAAAATTATGTTTCATACATATGTGTTTATATATAGATGAAAGCGTTCAGAAGGAAAGGTTTTATCTAAGTTTATTTAGGTTAAAAAAAAAAAAAAAAAGAGAGAGAGGGAGGCTTGTCCTGTAGCTGGAGTGGAGCTGCCGTGAGGGCTGTTTTCTGTCCTTGCTTGAGCGACAGCGCAGGGGGAAGAGTCGTTAATCACCGTGTTCTCGGAACCAGGCAGAGAAAGAGGGAGCAACCGCCTTCCGCAACGCTTCCTGCGATAAGGCAGCCAGCGCTGGCACACGGACACGCGCACACACGGACACGCGAGCGGCAGCTACGAGGCGTAAAGCGAACGTGACCCGCAGCCCTGCACCTCTAGCGCGCGCACGCGCGCACACAGACACTGTCACACACACTCTCACACACACCCCTTCCAGTCCTCGCCAGAGGTGCCATCGGGGGCCGCGGAGCTGCGGGCGGACAGGGGAATCCCCCGGTTCGCTGTCCTGGCAGCGGGCAGAGCCGGCGAGAGCAAGCCCCGCAGTCTGCGCTTATCGGTGATGCTCATCCACGACACGGACCCAGAATTGACACACTGAACAAAGGAAGCCACACTGATACTGCAGTACAGCTGGGCTGGTACTTCTTTTTATTTATTTTATTTTTTTTAAGGACGATCCCAGCAAAACTTCCTTCGCTCAAAGTCAGCTAGGTACCCCTCGCCCCTTCCCAAAGCACTACTGAGTCTTTAAAGACTTGCAAAGAAGTGTCAGTAAGGAAGGGGAGACACAAGGACAGGCACTAACGGCAATATGTCCCCCTATCATTCGATAACTTCCCCTTATATCCACAGTACAATACGGGTTTGCTGATCACAGCTTTTCCACTGTACCAGAGCCAAGTGCAGGCAATTACTTACACTTACGTAGACTTCTATAAGAGATAACAGTTATCGCTATTGAAAAGGCACTAGCTGGATTTTTTTTTATTTTTTTTTTTTAATTTGACCTGAATTACTGAACAGCTTAAAAACCACAAAGGCTCTGTGCAGGGCACGGATTACTCACGCAGCGCTCTGCAGAGCCCCGCAGCGCCGAGAGCCGGCAGCCTCCGCGCACCGCCAGGCCTGGGAAAGCACTGGCGTAAACCAGCTCACCACCAGCCCAACTACCAGAGGTGGGTACCGCAACCCAGCCACTCTCGGAAGGTCTGGAGGTGGCAGGGCTAAGCAGGACGGGGCCAGGAGCCTGGCACGCCAGTCCGCGACGGGCAGCCTGGCAGCTTCGCCAGGGCAGCACACAGCCCCCGCGGCAACGGCATGCCCAGTCATGAGGCGCTCCAGCCAGTTCCAAAACACTGGGATCCAGGTAAAAAAAGCTATCTTGGGCCCTGTTGTCTCCACTAGCCACGTCCCAGTAGCCAAGATAAAAGCAGAAGCAATACAGGCATTTTTAATGCAAATGAGATGCAGCCCTCAGGCGCTTAGCAAATTGCCAATGCATTGGGGATGCCCCTGCTCTTTTAGCTTTGTTGCCGCATGTGCTGAAAGTTGATGAGTGCTAGTTGTGTTTTTCTTCCCACCGCTAAAGAACACAGCACACAGGAAGTAGGAAAACCAATGTTTCAGTAGCGCTTATAGACCAGATGGCTGCTGCCAGCATCTTTAGTTATATCTAGTACATCTATCAGTGCCACTTCACTGATATTCTAAAATTGTTGTTAGGTAATTGTAACTGAGAGCCAGCATCTCTAAGATAAAGGAGACTATACTGCATTTATAGAGCCATCATCTCTACATTCACTTTTTAAACAAAACCATCTGACCCTTTGAAGGAAAGATTTCTGCATAGGTCTACCTGTATTTATAAACCAGGCCATTTTACACACTGCAGAAGCGTTACATGATGGCAAATGAAAGAGGGCTTCCATTGCCTTAGTATGAACTCACACATGTCTTTAAAGAAGTTATTAAATACATGATTCAACGTAATAAAGACATCCCAAACAATTATTTAAAGTGATTCAGATACAACATCTGGTGGTGGGGAGGTGACCATACAGTGCACCTACCCCTCTTCACCCCCCAAAAAAGACAAAAACTCCAATAATAATAAATAAGTAATATTTATAATGGCACATATTTATACTTTATCCAGAAGTTCAGCAGAGTTCTTAACAAGATAAGGTCTCGCTTTCAGTTTCACTCACCAGTGAACTAGTCAGTTTTGAGAACTGCATTAAAGAGTTGTGGAGTATTACTTAGGAGTTACAGAACCTACATTGGCATGTTAAAGATGAAAAAAAAAAACAGTATCATAATCTATATAGGGAAATTATGGCTAAAACAGAAGACATGAGTCTAACACACTGCTCATAAAATCTCCCCAAATGCATGACATATATAATAACATGAGCTCTGAATACTTACTAAACTTATGCAGAAGAATAAATGGGTACCTGTTGAATGACTTACAAACCCAGAAGAAAAAGGAGTGAATTTTTCATGGAAGCCTTGGATCATACACGTTGTGTCTGCCTCATTGACATCCTCCTCCTTTCACTGCACTTCAACGCGAATAAGATAGCCTTAGCAATAGACATCTTAGAAATCCAAAACATTGCAGAGACCACACGGCAGCAGTAGATGAATCTGCTTCACATGCATTGACATACCTCCTCAATGTCTGAAATAAATTCCAGCTCCAGTCAACCCACAAGAGACATGTTGCCTGACTGTACCTTGATGGTATTGTTTATGAAGAAGATGATTTACAAACGTGTAATGATTTAAGCAGCTACTTTGCATGCTTACAGAGAGAACCTGAAACATGTGACCTGCTTCACAGGGCAGGATTATACCTCTGTTCTTGTTGTGTCATGTGCAACCACATTATTTTGTAGTTAAAGCCCAAGCGAGCACTCTGGTATTCCACTGCCCTCACTGGGCATGCAGCACAAGAGTTTCGGCATGCCTCTGAAATGAAACCTTGGTCTACCAACTTCTAAAGATAGACAGTTAAATAAATGATATAATTGTCAAAGGGGCTCAGTCGAACCTACCACATGGCTCTGCCCACTCAGGATTATGATCTTTGCTGGAAGACTTTTTAGGACAGGAAATCTTTCATGGTGTTAATAAATTTGTAACAATGTTCATATTCTTAGGGGCCACTCCAATACAGACTTTCACTGCCTCTCAAAGCACTGAAAATGTATGCATGATCATCATCATCAGTTAGGAATAAATAGTAAGAACTTTAAATCCTTTTTTCTGCTTTTCAAAAGAATGGAAACTAACATCTGAAGAACAGCTGGGCTTATAGCCTGTCAGTGCTCCTTCATAATTTTGAGTTGTTTTTTATTGATCCATACACTTCTTATACACAACTGTATTACTGCTTTGATAATTACAAGATCATTAAATACAAGACAGAGCATGTATCATGCTGGGGAATCATTTAGTGAGTGAACTGTTGTGCTGAAAAGTGGAATTCTTTGTCACTCACAGTACGGTGATACATCAGAAACACACAACAGGAGCTCCTTTGGGGATGATCCAACAGACTACTGGAGCCACAGAGAGCAGCAACAAAACAGAAGTCTCAGAATTAAATCGAAGTCCTACCACACAGGCCTTCATACTTCACAAACACATAAATCAAGAGCACGTTCACATGCAGGTTTACCTCAGCTTCAGAGCAATACAGCACTTGCCATGTAATATGTAAGAAAGAAGTCAATATCTGAAAAATTTCTGTTGAAGAGAGGAAAACTGGTGGGTGGAATGGGAAGTAGCAGCAGCAGGAGTGAAGGCACAGCTTTGCCACTGTCTCATTTTGAACTCCACAGCTATTTAGATCTCTGTGCCTTGGCTCACCCGTCAGTACAATGGGTATAATACTTCATCCTGTCCTTAAGAGGCAATTACTCCTTGTAAAATACTCTGGGAACCTTGATTAAAATGCACTGCAGCTTTGTGATAAGTATTTCCTCTGAAAGAGCATGTGAGCTGCTGCGTTTTGATGGTGAGAAGTACTACCTGACAGCTGGAAAAGAAAAATAATCATTCTGAATGAGAAGTATGTGCTTGACCTATGTGCACCTGTAGGTGGATTCCTCCTAGAATCTTTTTTTGTGTGTGTGTTACTATGTGTATATTGCAAAGAGAGGAACAGTGAGAATGTATAATCAAAAGGCTTTTGAAAAGCCCTGGTATTTTCACCAGAGGATCACAGTGGGCTGTCTTCAAGAACTCTGATGCAGAACTGTATGTAATTACAAAACATAATTATTTGTAATGCTCCTCAAAACTCTGTTTTCATTAAGGATAGGAGAGAAAAAAAATCACTTTAAATATGAATGCTTTGTGAACAAAGGATTTTTTTTTTTAAATTGATGAGCATTCATTTTCCCATACAGTCACATAAAGTCTGGGTAGTTCATGTAAAACATAATTATCAGTGTTTTAAACCACATTTTCCCCTGGAAAATAAATAAATAAATAAGCACGCCAAAATCTTTCTTGTTCATTAAGAGCCAGATCCAGCAGAAAACATCTGCAGACTTCTAGGCCAAGCAAGCCCTGGAAGGCCATGGGTACTGGCTGCACCTTGTGCCAACCCCCAAAATTTGGCTGGTTTAGAAAGATTTAAACAAAACAAAAAAAGCCCTGCAGCTTTACATGTCTGGGAATTGTGGAACTGCATTAGCTTTATGAATAAAGAATAGGGGTGAGAAAAAAAAAAACAACTACTTTTAAAAAGGAGATCCCTGTCTCTCCTGTCCTCTGCCATTCCAGGTGCTAGACAGGGGCTCCCCTCCCTCCCCAGAGATACCACAGACCCAGCATCAGCAGCTGCAGCCCAAAAGTGGGATCCACCTGCATCCTCTGCTGCAGAGGGGGTGAGGGACCACAAATCTAGTTCTTGCCCCCTCTTTGCACATCCATCAGGCACCCAAGCACCCAGCTCCCAGCCACACTACTGGACATGCAGTAGCTGCCACCAACAAACCTAAAGGAGCACTCCTAGGATGGAAGCCAGCCTGAGTCATCCAAAGGACACTGCAGGGCTACCACAGAGAGGCAGGCACTGCTCGGAGCAAAGAGCCACCTCTCCGAAGGAGGCTTGGGCACCTGCTGGTTTCCCCTGAGCCAGCAGCCTCTCTAGCCCCATGGAAGGATCAAGCCCTACAAGCAGCCCAGGATTTCTAGCACAGCTTGAACAGGCTCCAAGGTGCAGTGCAGTGAAAGGGCCTCGGCTACCCAGGGCATCCAGTAGCACATATTTAGATTTCAGGCTACCCTTGAATGAGTGTATGCAAACACAACAGCAGAACTGACAGCACTGGCATGGCTGCCTGCTAAAACAAAGGAAAAGTTTAGGAAGTAAGTTTACGATGAGGGCCCTGCTACTGCAGCAGATGAAAATTAAAGAACCTGCTGCTAGTGTAGATGCCACATTTTCAGACTTTTGATAGAAATAATGGCTTTTTCCTAGCCCTTTACTACATCCCCTTTGGGGATAGCCAAGAAACCTCCTACTGATTTAATTCACACCTTGTCTTCTGTGCCACTCAGAGGACCAGTTTACGCTTCGGAATGACACCCAGCTCATCTTGTGTGGCTAACCCAGTGCAGGGAAAAGGATCGAGTAACAGTACACTTGTGTGTTCTGCATAAAGCCATCCCAAAATTTTGGGTTCACAGTGTTCCATTTTATAGACAACTCCTCTAAAGAACAGCAACTGCAGTATGCCGTCTTGGTTAGACAAGATGTGATATGCGCAGAGATATGTACTTAGGAGAGCACAGAGGGACTCTGTGTGATGACCATATAACTGCAGACACTTTGCAGGTGTGTATTTACAATGCTATTTATATAGAGCTGCAAAGGGGACAACATTAATATACAGTGTGCATTATTCACTATCATTAGTCTTGCCTTCCAATAACATGGACCCTAAGATAAATAATATTGCTAGAGTCTCTTACACACCATAGACAGACTCGTTAGTTATATACAGAAAATTTCCAACAGCAATTAGAGATTGTTTTAATTATAAAAAAGTTCTTGAAGTGAATCCTTTGCTTATGAGTTGAAGTGAGCCAGCTAACATTAAAAAAAAGCAAACTGAGAAGCCAAAAGACTTGTATTTAAAATGCAGAATAAGGTTGATATCTTAATAATAATCTGAACACACACTAAAATAAATCACATATTTTAACAATACTAGATACAAATAATCATCATATTTATTATTACAGCTTTATATACCTGTCGGATTACTGCTTTCAAAGTATTTGAATTAGAATGCGCTTTCTTTATGCCAAATCTGTGAAGGTGCTCTTGTGGGAAACACTGCATTCTAAATTATTTTATAAAAAAAAAAAATCTTAATATAGCCTCAGAAAAAAACAACCAAGTGGCAAAAAATCCCAACTTCGTCCTTTCATTCTGTCTTTGCCATAATAAAATTCTATGAAAACACTGGCAGGAATAAAGTTAATCTTCACAAGGACTTTTTCATCTTTCTTTAAAACCAGTGATCAACTAGCCAGCAGTTCTATCAAACCTGATGCACGGCATGCTATAAAGATGAGATCCTTGTCAATTTTTGTCCATGACTACTATTTAAAGAGGAAAAATAATTTAAAAGAAAAAATTTCCCTTGAAACTCTAAATTCTGGATAAGAAACATCTCATTAAGACACCAAGAAAATATCTCACAAATTGAAACAGCAGCAGTAGTAATTATCTGTAAACCCAAAATTAAGGAGCCAGCATTTTCTGTACAATTTTTAGAAGTGTTTTAAAATGTCCTCCATCATTCTATAGCCTGAACACTGAAAACCATAAATAACTGGATCAGTAAGTAAATTCACCGTCTACCAGAAGATAACAGATACCTGAGATAACTCAAGAAATTAAAAGCTGACGAGTTTGTTCCTAGCAATTAATTGGATAACCTGACTCCAAAGTCAGGAAGGGCAAAATCGCTCCCTTTCATTAAAAGGGGGATGGCGGGTGGGGGGGTGTGAAGCTTTAAAAGGTACACAATTAGTTAGCTCTGCAGTGATTAATTCAACAACTGCAAAGCCAGAAACAACTTTAGGCACTTAACCATGAAACTGTCAGTTCTCTTTGCTTGACGATAAAGCATACAAAAAGTAAACATTAACTTCTGTGTTTTTTCTATGTGCATATTCCATCATGAGAAGATGATAACCAAAGAATTACCAGGGAAGCTTGGCAGAGGCCTTTTATACTTTATTCCCTCTAACACAAAGGTGAGATGTGCCTGGATTCCATTCCTTTTCCTCCCTGCCAGCTCTAATACAACAATTCATACTGCTCCTAAAACCCGACAGGAGGGACTGAAAATCACATTAAAAGTCTCTTCCCCAGGAAGCAAAGAGCTCATCACAGTAAGGGCGCTTTGAGGGTGAAGGGATCCCTATACTAAGTAACCACATTCTCTCCCTATCAAGGCAAAAGCAGGCAGCGAGCTGTTGCTCAGACCAACTCTCCCAAAGAAGCAAATGGAAGCTCTGCCCAAGTAAGGAATGCAAAAGCATATACTTCATCATCTCTTTTAAATAAACTCCAAAACTGAATAACTATTGAACAAACTGGAAAAGGGCAGGAAGCTGAAGAAGAAATTAAAAGAACAGATCAACATATTTCTCTGACCTGCAAATAACTAATTCAAGGACATTCTTCTTTCAAACAAGATGCCTATGAGCATTTTGATGGCTGCTCATAATAAAATGTGTCACTTGCAAAAATTACAGTGTTTGGGGAGGATACCAGGCAACCAAAAATGGCTTTTGCTGGAAGTATGTTACAAGCACATCTTTTAGTCACCTCAGAATTGCAGAGGACTTTGCTTCATTCCTTCACACTGGCTACCTGCAGGTTGCTTCACAGAAATACAACTGCAGTAATCTGCGTGACAGTAAACAGTAATCAGTAAATACTGTTTACTGAGCAGATACGTGCCTGTGCTATTCCCTCAGTTTACCTATCCCCCATCTCTGCCTTCCACTCTTGATCCCCTTGCTCTTGGTAATTTTAGAGGAGGAATAAATAAACACAAGTACTGAAATAGTGAAATCCTGTAGCTGGCAATGTTTTCCTCTCTGAATGGACTAATTCTTAACTCCACTCAGCTCCAGACACTGAAGGATTAGATCCTAACCAGGGAAAATATGGCAAAACAGTCATAAATATTGCATGGTAATCCACAGAAACTTTGGTCCTGATGTCCTTCTTCTATAGTATCCTACAATAAATGGCATAACATCCATAATCTCAGCTCATTTATCAGAGCACTCTCTCTGCTCTTTTTGCCTGCCCTTCTTTTTATCTAGTGCATTTTCTAAGGAAGCATACTTTTTCTGCAAAAGTGAAGACAATGCAGTGCCATTCCTGACTGAAAGGAGCGCACTAGCTTGGTGAAAACTACCATGGGCCATTATCACACTGCATGGAGTTACAGCTGAGGAGTGCAGGGCTTATGGCAGCATTACTCTGGAAAGGTCTTGTCTGAAATTCCCTCTGACAAAGATAAAAGTTTACTGGAGAGAAAAAAAATAAATACATTTTAAGTACTTCATGTCACAGTGGATTTTACAATATCCTAGTTCTCTTTTCTACTCAGGCATGTGTATTTTGAGCAATAAATTCTGAAAACCCAAGAAGGTAAAGCTTGCTTAACCATGAGTCTCCTTTCACCTAGTAAAATAAATTCCACAGCTGCTTTTTTTCTTTCTCCTGTGACTATTTTTTAAGCTCCTTCCCACTGACAACTAGCCACTGTAACACTACAATATTTAAAAGAAAATCTTTTAAAATGCCAGCTTCTCAGATTCTTAATTTTGTCCCGTTCAGGTAAAATGTTTTGCACTAGAAAGTTCAGCAGACCTGCTAGGTCATCTTTGTTAGTAAAGATTTTCATATATGCAAGCAAAAAATTGAGGAACAACTGGGGGAGGGGGGGGCTAGACAAACTCATTTTAAATTTTCCTTAGATAATGAAGTACCACAGCAAACCTCTGAGGGAAGTTAAACTGAGACTGCCATGAACACCAAATAAATTTGCACCACTGGGACATATAAGGTCCAATAAATCTTAATTTCTAAATGTTTTAAAGTTTTTTTTCACCTCTAGACTCGGTATGTTGTAACAAAACTGTCTACCTAAAAGCTATCCACTCAGACCTGCCATCTGTGAGAAATATTTTTAGAACATACTCATGTTTGCCAAACTATCAAATTATGAAAACCTTCATTAAGAAAAAAACCATAAACATGAATATATACATACGTAAAAACCAACCAAACAACTTACTCTATTTTTCTGTTTGCGTGATAATGCTCAAGAAAGTTGGTTAAAAATGCCTCTATTTCCAATTCAAATGCTTGTTAATTTATTTGAACTATCTCATGTTGCAGTCAACAGCATGACACTAACAACTAATTGTGAAAAAATGAAATGTAGAGACAATATGCTGAGCAACAGCAGAAGAACCAAGGGTTTACATCAACCTAAGAAATCATACCATTGAGCAATTTATTTGGTATTGTTAAAAATACCAACAATTGCTGGAAAAAAATCAGATTGTGTAGAAAAGCATTTTATTTACTATGTTGCAATTTTCTGCAGTTCGGTTATATCAAAAGCACATTCTGCAGACGATGAAAGCCATTGCTTCCCTTGGCCTGTCAAAAATATCCTGACGTACATAGCATGGCATACGACTTCATGAGGGCACTACAGCCTGCTTACATGGATAAACCTGTAACACTGGTGCTGCAGTCGCTGCACTGCTGTTTCTACAAGCCTTTCAGAGTAGTAGTTTGTGAGGAACAAGAAAAAAGCATAGTCGTGAAGCCTGTGACTAGCAGCAGGACTCAGAAGCAGGTGCACCAGCTAAACCTACTTTTTATTTTCATTCTCCTTTGGGAAGTGAACTCATTTCAAACCACAAGAATCACTTTTAAAGATAACGGACCAGACCATGGTCCCACTGAAGGGCAGCTTCATACACTGAAATACTGCTTGGCCACCCTGATCTGGGGACCAAAAATGCGAGGTGGAGCCTTACAAAATGTTGTTACTGTGTCCTGAGTGCTAGGAAACTGCTTTAAAGTAGTAAATTCTAAGAAAGGGCAACATGGATCTCCAAAAAGCACAGTTTCCTCTCAGTAAGCTGCAACGTAATTAGGAAGTTTCTCAAGGAGGATCAGACCGTACTCTAGATGAAGTCTACAGAAGTTTTGTCCCTTGCAAGAACAAGGAAAGATCAGGGACAAAAATCAGAGGGATTTAATCTGGTTATATCCAAGTTTGCTAGGCAGAGTAGTTTAGTCTCACTTTCACAAAAAAATCATTCGCCTAAAAATCAAACCAGTGCAAACACTAAAAATAAACCTAAGTTATGATAAACTATGTTTTCTCACTAGCAAACTTCATGTCGTAAACAACTGAAGGGCAGTGGTGCAAAATGGATTCTTGCCTAGATTTGTAAACTTTTCCAGGAGTTGTAATATCCTGCATTTGATGACATCATGAAACTAACCACAAGTAAAAGTTGGTTTTCAATTTGTTCTACTTTTCCCTCATTAGTCTCTGTGTCAGAAATAGAATAAAAACCCTCATTAAGTCACACCAAATTCTTTAAACTCATTAAGGGCTCTGAGAAGGAACAATACAAACACTGCTGTTTTTTTAGAAAAATTATGCAACACAGATGGACTTCCATTTCCATATATTTTTAGAATGTATGTATGTGCGTATAGCAGCTAAAGAGTGACCAATATGCACAAGGGAGAAACAGAGCCGAGTAAGAGAGACAACAAGACAGAGCATACCTTACATATGACAGAATGATACCTAGATAAAAGTGGATTATGCATGATCACTTCTGACCTGATATAGATGAAGCGCTTAATGCTTTGTATCCTGAACTGTGGGAAAGCTGGAGTCAAAGCCATACTCCACATCTCTTTTTAATTAATAATTTCTCATTACTCTTTCCAGTGAGAAGACAACCTTGAGAGCCACACTGCCAGCAGCAATCAAATAGCAATCAAACTTTTTGTCCATGCACTACTTCGATCGCTGCTCCTGTAGCCTAATGTATTATCTGACTGTGGTTGAAGATGTATCTACTATTTATGCTTATGGTCTTACACATAATACATAGGTGTGTGCAGAATTTCAACAGTCTTTGAGAATATCTCTAGCTATGCAAACGGTGGATAGTTGTTAGATTTATTGTAACTGAATGATTTAGATATATAATGTTGATAACTTCTCATCTTATGCCCATATGACTGGAAACATGCCTTCAGTGCCACAAACTTATTTACATTCCTACAAGTATGCTCAAAGAATTATTACAGGATTAATTTAATCCATTATATTTTTTTTTGTAATAGACTTAACACACAAATAAAAGTTTAGTTCTTAAGAAAATTCCATATCTGAAGAATGTGGAAGACGACTCATTAGAAGGCATAAATTTCAGATGTTATTATATACAGTAGATAGGAGACCTGAGTTACTGTTTCCTTCCTTCCTACCACTGTGACAGCTGAAAAGAGACGTGGGATTTTTACTGACAGCCCCCAGACCAGAGCACCCAAAGCTGGGTGCTAGGACGGTGTGGGCAGGCAGCCTCCACTTGGGCGCTCTCCTCTCCCATTTCTCTAGCAGAGTTGATACTGTTTACCTGCAAGGCACATGGTAAGTTTTCACAAGTGTTTGCCTCAGGTATTTGGGGGAAGGTTTACTTCATTAATTCTTGGTGTGTGCATATGTGTTCATATTTATGTGTGCAGGAGAAGAAAGCTCTGCAATGATGAGCATGTATTGCATTTTTGGTTTATACTCTGTGACTGCAGCTGCAGAACATCTGATGAGCATACTTAATACATATAAAAATGAGAACATTAAATAGAAAAGCAAACTATGTTCAGATTAGGAAGTTGAAATGGGAGGTATTGTTTTTTCATTAACTGAATTCATAAAGCAACATTTAATCTACCTAATAAGTTTCGGATGATGTTCCACATAACTCACAGCATTTGCCTGAAGAGCAGCGTGCGAGAAAGCTGAAAAGAATCATACTTTGGAAACACTGAAAACCTCCTATCCCAAAGAAAACTACTTTATCCTAAATCATTTAACGTCCATTAAATGTTAAACCACATCTGCACATAGAAATTTTAGGCGATACTTAACTTCAGTATCTACCTCAAGTTTTTTTACATCAGTTGAGAATTTGTTTTTTTTTTAAAGTAAACCTACTAAAGTCACTGGGATATCCAAAAGCAGTCTGTAAGGTATCTGTCTAGGCAGAGTATACAATCTTTTCTTTTTCTTTAATTAACTACTAGCAGAAATTTCCCCCTGCTTTTTGTGAACCACCAAGCTGTAGGTTTAATTTTTTAAGTTTCAGTGTGTATTTCAGACTTGGAGACTTTGCAAAGTAGGTCAGGAATACCCAAAGGATACATATTTGAAGGCTACAGATAGCAGAACACACCATTTACGGCTTTGTATATGCACATACATACACATTCTATATAATATAGGTAGATAGATTCAATGATTTAAACACACTACATCTATACATCTATTCAGATATTTACACTGTTAGATCACCACTCATTTTTAGACCTACACTAGCGCCAGCTGCCAAAAAAAGGTACACGAATCAAAATATGTTACCTTTGTTCAAACAATACTGCTGTTCATTATATAATAGAAACTGTCATGCTTAATCTTACAGGAACCAAGAACTGGTAAATTCCTGGATCAGAGGTGGCTTGAAATGGTTTGAGGCAAAACTGAAGCATATTGTTTAAGTAAATCTTGCTGAGAAACGTAAGTACATAAATGATTTTTAACATCGTCTTTTACAGATTTTTTTTCAGATATATTAGTAAAATAAAATATTGGCATATTATCAAAATGCAGAGAGATAAACACATCAGTGCTTTTTCTATAACCTTATTACATTATTGAATTATACATTCCCTCCTGCACTGTCAGCCTCACCAAATGTAATAGTGGATCTGAAAAGGATGCTTGGGAACAGACGAAAAGATGAAGTAAAGTGCACCCATAAAAGTTACATGTTGACTTTGAGAATACCTCAAAAGTACATTTTTCCATGGGAGTTCTCAGTATTATCCAAGTACCCCAATGGTTATTGTGGGCACTATGCTACAGACTGCAATGTTCATTTTCCATTAGAGATAAAAAAACTGCCAAAAGCAGCATTCAAAACTGCCTACAGCATGTTATAGAGAAATAAACACAAATGGCAGAAATGCTTTAAATTCTTCAGAGCTGTAACTTTTTAAACTCATATTTTAATCTGAGAAAATGCTAAATAAAAATAAGGATACTTAACTTACTGAGAAAAATCTGGTTTACAGTATTGCTACTCCAGGACTTCTTCAGATTTTTAACACTACAAAGGAGGTATTCTACAAATTCATCTTTAAAAACGTGGATTATACAATACACATCAAGCAGACACAATCTTACTTACAGAAAGACACAGACACACACAACTCTGCAGAGGCCAATCCTCCAGCCCTTACTGAATTCAAAAGTTCCCCCTGACGTCAATGAGTATTTTTCAAGAATGAAAACTGCAGGATCAGGCCCAAAAAGTGCTTATGAAGATGAGATGTTACTTCAACAGATTAAATGTTAGATTAAATATAAAGATTGAGGCAAGACAAGTCTGGGGTTTAAACCCTAGGGAGGATTGACATTTAAAGTGTTGCCACTGAATTATAGCTCTCCACATTGGGTGGGGTACCCTCCTACTGGGTGGAGTGTCTCCCCTAAAGGAAGGGAAAACTGGCACAAGCCAACTTGGTCTTTGAACGATTTCCCTACTTGCCAATTTATGAAGTCGTCCTGACGTCAACTTCGTCAAGAAAGTCTATTGCTCAACTCCGTCTTTTACTGTAGAAAGTCTTCTTGTGTTCAAAACCCCAACAGAAGTAAAAGAGAAATTAAGGAAATAAAATAGAAAACTCTAAACAAAGAAATTAGAAAGAACAGAGAGTAGACTGGATTTTCTGAACCACAAGTAATTTTTAAAAATCCTTTTGTTGCGTTTTCCTGTTTCTAATATCAGCTTAATAAAAATAGATATGGATAACACTAGGGACTATTACTAAATATATTTTAAAATTGGGTTAGCTTTAAAATATGGGGTGGAGAGCATACAGAAAGTGGCCACTATGCAAGAAAGGATCTCTCATGTCTTCTGCAATGGGCAGTGAATACCTTCCTAATCAGCGTCACTAACAGGTGTAAAACACTCTCATATTAGGAAAATAATATTCACTGAACTGCCACCAAAGGTACGTTTAACATTTTATTCCTTTCTGAGTCAAAATAAATTGTTTCTCCAGAAGAAGGCTTTGGGTCCTAGGCAAGAGAGTAGGGGTGTGGGGGAAGATCAAATCAAAAAAACTAAAAGGATAAAGTATCTCAAAATGCCCATGCAGAAAAAAAAAAATAAAAATCAGAAAACAGTTTAAGTTACCGTAACCTGAAATGTACCAGCCATCACAAAGAGCAATTGGAGAAATCCAGCAGAGCTCAGCAGGAAAGATTTTTAATAACAGATTTAAAAACAAGAATAAAAATAACTGCATCAACAGGGCCTTTCTTCCTCAGGCCACAAGCCCGTTTTTACTTGAATTTTAAAAAAAAGGCAGTTTGGCCACTAAAACCAATCCAGAACATTATTAAAAGTTAAAAGCTACCAATTACTTCTGTCTGTTCTTTTAAAGCAAAGTTTGGCATTACGTCAGTTGGTTTAAAGAAAACAAGAAAGAGAGAGAGAAAGAAGGAGAGAAAGTTTCCTGCTTGTATAAATTAAACCACCAGGGAAGGTGTCTAGCCACTTGTAAAGCATTTATTACAGGTTTTTAAAGGGCTAGTAACATTTTAAAAATTAAATATTTTAAAATAAATTTAAAGGGGAAAAAAAAGTCAATCTCAGCCTGAGAAGAAAGCAGACTTACAAGAAATTAGACATGCATGAACTGCAGCTAAGACGGTAAAAAGACTATTAGGACTAAACCTTGCAATTCAAAAGAATTTTATTTTCAAGACAGAAATAATCCTGTTGTAGCTCTGTACTCACACAAGTCCCCCATGAGCACAGAAAAGTTCCACTGAACTTCATGCGATGGAACCAACAGGGTTCTGTAGGAACGTCCTATGGAAGTACCACTCAAGGCAGCTATTCAATTTAAAGAAGAATTTTCTCTGTTGTTTCTCTAAATCCATGCAGAGGTCTGCAGGAGTAAGATTCCTTAGCTAATGCAGCAGGATCGTAATAAAAAAAAAAATCACTGATAGAAAGATTAGCAATTTCTCTTAAATTTTAGATGTATTTTCCACTGGTAGTCTTATTACCAAATTTTAAAGAACCACTTTAAAAGTACTAGAAAGTAAGAAACTGATAGCACAGAGCATGAATAAAACATTCATGGCTATTAAACAACATTTCTTACATGCAGCTATGTCAGTTCACCTAAATCACAGTCTTCTAAACCCCATGACGCCAACTCAGAAACTCCTCTGACTAAGGACGACACATCAAGTGGAATGGTGTTCAGTTGTGCAACGCTTCTGAGGTGTGACAAAATGTCCACTGGGGACTTAAATCAAGACCGTGGTAGTTACTCTCCCATTGCTCCGTGTTTCATCTGAGCCCTGGTCTGCATGACAAGAAGTCAGAATAATATGCCACCACTTTTCTCCCCGCTGTGCTCCTCTGCCCAGCAGCATTTCTGGACACGTATACAACTGGCTCAGGAGCTGTGCTATGGAAGGCCCCTTATTGATCAGGTGCAAAACATCACAAAGAGAATAATAAGCATAATCTGAGAAATGCAGTTGTATATCTTGCCCTTGTAAACATTTACTATTTAATGGTGTAAATGTACTTTAATCCTTCACATCATCTGATATAACTCATTAAAGTAGTTTTCTTTTAATTAGAAAACACACAATAAAAAAAAAGAAAGCTCAGAAAGTTTGTACATACCATAAAAAGTGAAGCAAGAATAGTCTTAAAGTAATCAAATATCCTCTCTTCGGATGCAGGCTTATCTCTTTAAAGTCAAGAAAAGAACTTCATTGGCACAGGGTAGGAAAAAGAACTCCATAATTCATGACAGAACCAAGAAAAAAAGTTCTTCTTCTCCAGGAGGACTGGAAAGGGCACTTTTATTTATCTTCTGGACAGACAAAAATAGTAGAACCTAGACCAGATATGCTGTAATTAATGTATCCAAAGGTCAACAGGCAATTGTATTTATACAATAGATGGGTGCAGACTATGCTGGTTATAGTATTAATCACCAGTATTTGAAAACAGCATTGTTTTCTTACTAGGTAAGGACTTCAGAAAGTTTCAGAAACAGAAAAGAAACTTTTTTTTTTTTCCTTCATACCTGCCTGCTATGGTTTTTTAACTCGTGAGGTGTAACATTTGGGACAAAAATGCCCGAGTTTACAGTTGCCCAGGACTTCCAAAAACAGACCCAGACTACCTCACTAGTTGTGCTGAGGAAACTAAATTAAGCAGGGGCAAACACCAACTGGAAAGTTGTCAGTTTACTGAATGAATGGCTTCATTTTACACACCAGTTAGAATACCTTAATCAGAATATATTTCTGTTCAAGGCCAGTATTTTTACTACCAGCTGGCAGTTTGTTTTAAATGAAACTGTATTAAAAATGTAATTTATTTCCACTTTACTTTCACCTAACAAAAAGGGTTGTCAGATTCCCAGCCTGTCATGTTCGAAAATATTTAACCATAAACTTTCTCACAATGTTATATTTGGTGTTACCCACAAACCTTTATTAAAGCAATACTGCCAGTGTGGCTGCAGTTAAGATCTGAGAATGTTTCTACTAAGATTATTACATTAAAATATTGTCAAGAGTTTGTAAGAGACATAAATATTCATACACATATGCCTCCCCTCCCCAAACTTAGAAGGAAATTTCCACATAAAAAGAAAAATTTAAATACATACCCAAAGTTACCTGTTTGTAATTAAAATGTTGGGTTTTTCCTAAGCATCTTTGCTAATTTTTTAACTCTTTCACACTGTAATGTAAAATAGTTTTGTTTCAAAGCAACTGCCTGATGAAGTGCTAAAAGAGGTTAATTCACATGAACAGAAGGTAATTAGTCATTGTTTGCCCAGTGCTTTGAAAATATAAAACCCTATGTGTCAACTAGCATTAAAATATAGTATGATTGAAATACAGAGATTTAACAAACAACTACTACATCTCAGACACTCGAGTACACACACAGGAAACTAGTACTCTATTGTTATTAATGCACAATCACAATACGTGAATAATAATATGTATATAATGATAATACATAATGCATGCCAGAGCATGCATTATAATAGTGTGTACCATGAAAATTTACTATGAACAACAGACAACACATAATAGAAAAATGATCTTATTGGGGATTCGTAAAATAATACTGAATTTAGTCAATCACCAGTGAGAACATAAGGCAACCCACAAAGACACCATATAAATTATTCTAAAAATGCATTAAAAATATAAGAGGATAACCTGACTGCATTGTAATTGTTTGATGCCCAAATAAGTCTCAGATCTCTGGAGTTGTCATTTACATTTTTTTTTCTTTTATTAACATGACTATGAAATAACGAAAAAATAAAGCTGTTCTCTCACAGGCAAAGATAGCCCAGTGTTACACAGTCTGTTTTAGAGGATCACAGGCAAAACATGTAAATTTAAAAGCTGATGCAACTTCGCCTTTACTTAGTTGTGACTATGTATATGCAAACTTTCATAGACGGAAAAGTTATTATATGTAACCAAAAGAAAAGCGATAATCAGACAGAAGAGGCTGGATTACGAACTTACTACTCACATATAATCTCTCTGGGTTTTAAAAAGGTGGAAAAAACCTCTGTTGTCACAAACTGTCTGAGGTTTAACTTGTCTATAGGCACTGATGCACTACTCAACTCCACCATTATTGATTTTATGTGGCAAACCTCAAGCAGGTATGCATTTTTCAAGAGAGAAAAAGAAAATGACTTTTTTTCCCCTCTACAGAGAAAGGTTCCACTTTCTTGGTTTGGCCATGTTATTTATTAACAAACTTTCATTCAGAGGCTAAAAAAAAAAACAACAACAAAATTAAAAAAAAAAAATCTTTCGAAGTGTTGCTATCATTTCCAGACAGTCTTGTCAGCATCACAATTTACAGGAAATAGTTGATGTTCTCAAACAAACCCTGTATTTACTCATAGACCCAGAGTACTTAAAAAAAAAACACCACATCACTCTTTTGGAGGGCTTTTTTTAAATGTCACTCTGGTGGAATATCTGAGAGAGCTGTCTAACCTAACACACGTATTGTGAATATGAGGCAAACACAAACTGCAGTTCAAAACACTACTGTAACTTTTATTCTCATTTTGTCCACGTCAGGAACTGGCTCTTACCACTACTTTCCCTTGCTGCCCCTTGCATTTTTAACTCTGGCAGTCTCCTCTAAATGTTCAACTTTTCCTAAAACCAACAGGAAAGTAACACGATGCCACTGACACCACAGGATTCAGTTGCATAGTTGAAGAAGACTGCCTGAATGGCAAAGAAGTTTGATGGTTCCTTGAGAGACTAACTGAACTCGATTAAATAAAACCTGTAGTGTATTAAATCATTGTTTGTTTCCATCAACATTCAAAATGCGCTGCGTGCTGTTAAAGCAGTGAAGGCGGCACGGTTCGCATACCAGCTTAAACTCTTTTTACTAGAAAGTATGTTCTCAGAGCGGATTTGTAACCTTGGTTCCCCGAGTGCGCTGAGATGCCCCTAGACCCCGTCCTGCCAAACAAGGTACTCTGGCCGGGGGAAGGAGTGATGGAGGTAAGGCATCTTTCCACTTCAACTCATCACTTCTTCCCACAGCTCAGTCAGTGCACTTGAGAAGTTTGCCATTTGCAGACAGAGAACACAACCGATTGTGAAAAAGAGATACAACATAAAAGAGGCTGGCGGGCCCCACCAGAAACCGCGTAGGAGTGCCGGGATGTCTGAACGCCTTGATTTGCAGCAGTGAGGCAGATAAACAAAGCCCCTGAAATGTCAAGCCCCCTTGGGGAGCTGCTCGCGTCCCAGGGCAGGGCGGCGGCGGGCAGCACCCCGGGCCCGACCCTGCCCGGCCCCAAACCGCGGCCGCGCAGCCCCTCCATCCCCGGCCTAGCCTCCATTCATTCCTCCCTTCCAAAAAGCAAACACGAGGAGAACTACAGCGAGGAGCAACCCTCGGCCAGCAGCCTCCGAGGACGAGGGACAGGGGAAGAACGTGAGACGCTCCACAAAGTTGTGGCAGGCAGGGGAGAGCCGAGCGTGGGGATGCAGCGCTGAGAGTAGAGCTTCGCCTTTAAGAGGGAAAAGTTTTACCTCTCTTTGCGCTCTGATTTAAAAAAAAACAAACCAAACACATACAAAACAAACAAACAAACAAAAATCACCACCACATCTCCTATTCCCCTGGTGTGACCGGGAGGGACCCTGAGCACCCCTCCTGGAAGCACAGCTCCGCACCCGGTCTCTCCTGATGTGTCTCCGGGCGAAAAGGAGGAAAACGGGACGGAAAAAAAAAGGGAGGGGGAGGGAAGAAAAAGTTTTTTCCCAAACTTACTACTCTTCATGATGGTGTCTCTGTGCCCCGCTTGTCATGATCCCCATTAAAACTTCCAGCAGCGGCAGGAGCAGCAGCACTGTGCGACTGCAGCTCATCGGATGCAAACCCTCTTTGCACGTCTTCTACTTCCACCCCCCGCGTCTCCCTTCCCCTCCCCCCCGAGCGCCCCGGTGCCGGGGAATCGGCAGCCGCGGAGATAAGGCGCGGAGACGCGCGGAGGGGAGGGCAAAGCCGCATAAGCCCGCGGCCCCCGTCGCCGCACCCCTCCCCGCCCCCGGGCCAGGGGGCTGCTCACCCTGCCCGCCGCCGCCGCTGAACTTGACCCTCCCGACTCCAGCGGGGCTACTGCAGTT